>CM056585.1:88943496-89268496 GCA_029721435.1 Gymnothorax reevesii
TTGCGGCAACAGGGAACTACAGGCAGTTGGCAAACATGAAGACCCAGTCCTCTCCCGTTTTAAGGGAGGTGTAACTCGGTCTCTTCAGCGTGGCTGTGATGCACAGACTGACTGTTCCACTCTCTGCTCTTTCTGTGGTCACTGCTGCTCGAGAAAATGCCGCTCGGTTTGGTTCTCACACTTTGCAGCTGGATGAAGTGAACTCTGCATGTGATACAGGCAGAGTCCTTATTTTGGGAGGTTATCCGGGGTACGGAGTTAAAGAGCCCGATGGGGACACTCCTATACTTCAGGTATCACAGGTCTGCATGCTAATAGTGGAATCTGTGAAATTTTGGAGGGAAGAGTTCATTTCCATCAGTTGTTGCAGAAGGAGAAATACCATTTGCTTCAGGGTTGAATGTTTGTGTTTGCAGTTAGTTGTCATTGACACCTTGCTTTCGGAAGGCTGACGTTATCATTCACTCCTCAGTTCTGTCCTGTTTGCTGTGCCTGAATGTAGAATGTATTCCTCTTGTCTGACTGCAGTTCCGTAGCCTCCTCTGGGGGCAGCACAGGCAGCCCATACACCAGCATGTACGAGAAGACCTTTCCCATTCGTGCGGTGCAGAGCCCCGCCCACTCCAACTCGCTCCGCCCCTGGCGCAGGAGGGCCCCCTGCACTGCACAGGAGGTTTGTATCTTCACTGGAACTACACCAGCCATTCACTAAAACTACACCGGAACTACACCAGCCGTTCACTAAAAATACAGAAGAACTACACCAGCCATTCACTAAAACTACAGCAGAACTACACCAGCCATTCACTAAAACTACAGGATGACATCAAAACTTTACCAGAACTACATCAGCTATTCACTAAAACTGCACTAGAACTATAGCAGCCATTCACTAAAACTACACCAGAACTATACCAGCCAGTCACTAAAACTACACCGGAACTACACCAGCCATTCACTAAAACTACATCGGAACTGCACCTGCCATTCACTAAAACTACAGGATGACATCAAAACATTACCAGAACTACACCAGCCATTCTCTAAAACTACACCAGAACTACACCAGCCATTCACTAAAAATATAGCAGAACTACACCAGCCATTCAGCAAAACTACACCGGAACTACACCAGCCATTCACTAAAACTACATCAGAACTGCACCTGCCATTCACTAAAACTACACCAGAACTACACCAGCCATTCACTAAAACTACACCAGAACTGCTCCAGCCATTCACTAAAACTACAGTAGAACTATACCAGCCATTCACCAAAACTACACCGGAACTACACCAGCCATTCACTGAAACTTCATCGGAACTACACCAGCCATTCACTAAAACTACATCGGAACTACACCAGCCATTCACTAAAACCACAGGATGACATCAAAACTTTACCAGAAGGACATCAGCTATTCACTAAAACTACACCGGAACTGCACCAGCCATTCTCTAAAACTAAAGGATGACATCAAAACTTTACCAGAACTACATCAGCTATTCACTAAAACTACACCAGAACTACACCAGCCATTCAGCAAAACTACACCGGAACTACACCAGCCATTCACTAAAACTACACCAGAACTGCTCCAGCCATTCACTAAAACTACAGTAGAACTATACCAGCCATTCACCAAAACTACACCGGACCTACACCAGCCATTCACTAAAACTTCATCGGAACTACACCAGCCATTCACTAAAACCACAGGATGACATCAAAACTTTACCAGAAGGACATCAGCTATTCACTAAAACTACACCGGAACTGCACCAGCCATTCTCTAAAACTAAAGGATGACATCAAAACTTTACCAGAACTACATCAGCTATTCACTAAAACTACACCAGAACTACACCAGCCATTCACTAAAACTACATCGGAACTGCACCAGCCATTCACTAAAACTACACCAGAACTACACCAGCCATTCACTAAAACTACAGGATGACATCAAAACTTTACCAGAACGACATCAGCTATTCACTAAAGCTACACCGGAACTGCACCAGCCATTCACTAAAACTACATCGGAACTGCACCAGCCATTCACTAAAACTACACCAGAACTACACCAGCCATTCACTAAAACTAAAGGATGACATCAAAACTTTACCGGAACTACATCAGCTATTCACTAAAACTACACCGGAACTACACCAGCCATTCACTAAAACTACATCAGCACTGCACCAGCCATTCACTAAAACTACATCGGAACTACACCAGCCATTCGCTAAAACTACACCGGAACTGCACCAGCCATTCACTAAAACTACAGGATGACATCAAAACTTTACCAGAACTACATCAGCTATTCACTAAAACTACACCGGAACTACATCAGCCATTCTCTAAAACTACACCAGAACTACACCAGCCATTCACTAAAACTACACCAGCCATTCTCTAAAACTGCACCAGAACTACAACAGCGATTCAGTAAAAATACAGAAGAACTACACCAGCCATTCACTAAAACTACGCCGGAACTGCACCAGCCATTCACTAAAACTACACCGGAACTGCACCAGCCATTCACTAAATCTACAGCAGAACTACACCGCCCCTACAGTAGTACTTACAGTGCTTCACTGAAGCTGCGCTGCTCAGACTCCAAATCACCTCCACTGCTGCACAAACACACACCTGCCAACCCTTCTTATTTCACAGCAGTTGTCGCAATTTTTAAGTACTAGATCTCAAAAAATTGGGACATTCCTATTTTTGCAAAAATAAGGAAAGGAAATTATAAAAATTATGTAGTACTGCTAATAATTTCAACCTATCAGGCTGAGTACAGCCTGTCCTACAGCTGCTCTGCGCAGGTCTCCTGTGATCTGGAAAAACCTGGTACGTGCGTCACTTTTGAGCTTAACCTTCATGTGGAGTAAGTAAGAGTGGTGAAAATCTTGAAACACTTGCTGTTAGTGTCAAAATCAAGTTTCTATCTTTTTTTTTTCTTTTAGGTAAAGTCCAGAACCTAAAAAATTTTTGTTCAATTGTGAGATCTTTGCCACTGATAAATTTAGTAGGGTTTTCCAGATCACAGGAGAGGTGTGCGGCCCCTCGGACCCCCGGGCCAGGGGTGTTTCTGTTTCCCAGATTCTCATGTTGGGGGATATGCAAACATTACACCACGTCTGCACCCACATTGCACCACATCTGATAAACCTGTGTGTCTGTGTGTGTCTGTCTGTGTGTGTGTGTGTGTGTGTGTGCGCGCGCGCATGTGTGTGGGTGCGCCTCCGTGTGTCCAGTCGATCCGTGTGGAGGAGAAGGAGGTGTACCGGCAGCTGTTGGCCATGGTGTCGGAGGGTCAGTCGGCTCTGTACCGGGACGGGACACCGTGCGCCGCTCTGCAGTCCCACAGAGACCTGTGAGTCACGTGATCATACATGTTACAGCCCTGACATGAGCTGCACGGGTGTAAATGTTCGTTTCTCGCTCTCAGCACCAGTTTCCTGAGCTCGAACCGGAAGCTGCTCCAGAGCTCCTGTCCTCCAGGCTCCTCCGAGGGGAACAGCGGGCTCACCAGCCCCGGCTCCAGCACCGTCCCGAGCCCGCGGGCCGAATCTGGGGGCGCCCAGACCCCCCACTCCAGCCCCACCCCCCGAGAGGCATCCGCAGAGCCTACAGACCCCGCCCCCAGTCCCGCCTCCTGCCACATGCAGGGCGAATCATCCAACACCGTCCCGTCCTCAGGTCTGACATCATCCAATCTTTACCCCCTCTGCTCTACACCCTTCAGAGCTCAAATTTATTTTTAATTACGTTTCTTTACAGTCGTAACATGCAAATAAGGAGCCGTGGCTTCATATTTCTGCGGCCAAAGAAACGCTGATGGTGGAAAGTCCTGAATTAAGCTGGATTATATTTGGTGATTCTCTTCATTAAGACAAATTTAACAATTCAGTTTGTCTGTGGAACTGGGCCTTAGACACCCGAATGTAGGATATCAACCTTCCTTGTCTTTAAAATTAGGAAGTTTTCAGACATCTACTGGGATATCAGTAATTATTTAATAATGTTCTTTCTGCTTTCCTCTCTGCGCATGGAGATTATGTTGGTTTAGAAATACAAAAATGGCCTCTGGAGCAGGTAACCTAAAGCTGTAGGGCAGGGGTTCCCAAACTTTTCCAAATCAGGGCCCACATAAAAATCTAAAAAATGTCCGCGGCCCACCTTTGTCCTATAAACAGTACATAGACGAAATGATGCATTCTCAGAACACTTAACAGCAACAACAATTGTTGATGTTAAGAAAATAAAATAAAATAAATAAAAAACAACAATAATTGTTGTTGTTGTTATTTATTTATTTATTTATTATTATTATTATTATTATTATTATTATTATTATAAAGATTCAGGAAATGAAAGCAGGGGGATAAAGGAAGCCCAAACTTTTAATCTGTGTTGTACACACAAGACAGAATTAATTATCGAGCACAGTACGTGCTCCTCCGATTATGACCCCCGGTCATGATGACCGGAAAGCTATGTTCCAATCATAAACTATATAAGGTTCCTAAAATACTGTGAGGTCAATAACACTCACATATTTGCAAAAATGAATCATATTTTTAATTACCTCTCACGGCCCACCTGCAGTACCACCACGGCCCACCAGGGGGCCGCGGCCCACACTTTGGGAATCACTGCTGTAGGGTTCTGCGGGGTTTGGATGTCGGCAGTTTGTCTGCTGGCCTGCTAATTGTAGACATGAAGGTAAAATCTGAGTGAGGAAGGACGTGTTTACCATGTGTTCAAGTAGAAAGCTGGCTATATGTTCCTGGAGGGGTCCACTAGAGGGCGCTCTTGTCTTCAAAATTTCCGTTATTGTTCTTTCTGCTGATGCCGTCTGATTCCTGACGCAGTCACCTCTCCATATTCTCCCTACACTGCCCCTACTGCTCATGCCCGTATTGCATCTTGTTGATGCATTGCGTTTATTTCTGAGCACGTGCACGAAGGTACGCTGGGTATGTGGGGCTGTCGTCTTGCACATGCAGACGTGTAGGTAAAAACTAGAATACATCGACCTTGGAGCAAGGCTGCCATGACCTCACAGGTAAACATGTCACTGTGCAGTGAATGTGTGTGACTGGTTGCCACTGTGATTGTAAAGTGTGTTTTTCTCTCTGGTTTGTTTCAGACAGGATTTTTGTGAAGGAACCGCGGGGTCAGAAGGTTGATGCTTCCAGGTAAGTTCAGCGCATCATTAATATTGTTTATTTAAATTTGTGGGCGCACTCTGGTTGAGGGCTGACGCTCATGGTTCGCCTCCCTGATTCAGCCTATAGCTGAGCTGCCAGCTCTCCCTGAAAATGCTCCAATCTCCTGACATCCCGACTAGTGCCAAATCTCTCCCGGATTTCAAAGTTTTCAATCTCTATTGTTCAAAATACATATTTCCTGTATCGGTATAATTGAAATTAATCTATTTCTGTTCACTGAATTTCAAAGAAAAGAATTACATCCCAGATAGAGCGGAGTCCTCATCGGCATACCAGCCAATCAGCTTCTGAGGAGGGCCGGCACGCTGTAGGGAGGCGTGGTCCTTCCACCCACACGGCCTCCTTCAGCCTTGATCAGCTGATTCTGTTCTCTGAATGAATCAGTACTCAGTTTGGCCAGGAACATGTGACTTCACCAGTAGTTACAGCCATATTATTCTGTTATGAATTCAATACCGCATTACTTGACTGTTTAGATTATATAGCCATCTAACTTGCTAACTTTAGTTTAGAAAAATATTTGTAAATTATTGTCATATTTACAACCCCAATTCCGAAATAGGTGGACAAAGTGTAAATTGTGAATAAAATCAAAATTCTATGACTTAACATATAGGCTCATGTTATCTTTATGTTGTGCCCCCAATTTATTAAATTTTAAAACTTAATTTAATTAAACAAAAACTGACAGCTAACCTACAATTTATACTACTGACCAAGATTGACACATACAAGAAAAAAAATATTTACAGGCCCTTGAGATGGGGTTGCTTGGTGATGTCCTGGGACAGGGAAATGCTCCAACACAGGCAAAAATCCACAAAAAAACTTCACAGGTCTTGAAAAGAGTGACAGGTTTGTATCCTTTTACTTGCAATTTCTCCTATTACTTTACTCTCTCAATTTTCCTCCTTATATACTCTTCTGCAGACCCCTCCCACCTTTTTGACTTTTTTTTATTCTCTGGGACTTCCCCTCTCAGACATGCCCAGGACATGCCCAAACCTAGATCCGGACTGGGCTTAACAAAAAAAAGTCAATACTGCCATCTATTGGCTTTTTTTTTCCACATTACAGTTATTTACAATAGAACATAGATAACATTTGTAATGTTGAAACTTAGACATTTTACATTTTTAACCACAAAATGAGCTCGTTTCAAATTTTCTGGCTGTATCAGGTCTCAAAAAAAAAGTTGGGAAACAGGCAAAAAAGGGCTGAAAAAGCAATTAATATCTGAGAGAATCAGCTGAAAGAACATTTAGCAAATAATTGAGTTAACTGGCATCAGGTGTGTAACATGATTGGCTATAAAAGGGATGTCTAAGAGAGGCTGAGTCTCTCAGAATTAAAGATGGCCAGAGGCTCTCCAACCTGTGAAGGCTTGCGTAAAAAAATTGTGGAATACTTTAAAAACAATGTTCCTCAATGTCAAATTGCAAAGGCTTTGAAGGTCCCATCATTGACAGTGCAAAACATCATCAAAAGATTCAGAGAAACTGGAAAAATCTCTGCGTAAAATCTCTGCTAAAAAGAACAGGGGATGTTACTCAATGGTAAACCTGTAGCAGCCATCATTTTGTGGATAAAATTGTAGAATTTCTTTGTTTCAACATTTGCTATGTTATCTCTGTTCTATTGCGAACAAAATACTGGCTGATGTGATTTGAAAGTCATTGGGTTTTGATTTTATTCACAATTTACTCTTTGTCTCAACTTTTTCGGAATTGGGGTTGTAATTCAATTTGCATGGTATGAATGAGAGACTGTTACAAAGACGCTTTACAGTGAGGAAATAAAATAAATAAATGAAAGGGCAGGGCCCAACCTAATCCCCACTATAGCAGATGAGGCAAAAAAACTCCCAGTAGGGAGAAATCAGGAGGAACCCGGCTATAGTAGGAAGCCCATCCTCTGTGGGCTAGCTAATAATAATAAAGTAAACTCCATAACCTGCGATGGGACCAAAAGGGACCTCAAATGCGGGGACCAGAGGGACCTGAAACGAAACCAAAAATGGTTTATTAACTGTAACATAGTAGGAGGGTTAAGTTGAATGGTCCCTGTGTGCCTGATTGGTGAACATGACCTTTCATGGCCAACCTGAGCACTGATGTGATAAGTGCCCTGGTGACAGGAAAGATGAGCCTGGCAGCACAGGGAACGGTCTGTCACATGGAAAGCTTAAGTGATGCTCTCCTAAGAAAGGCGAAGCCTGTGTGGAGAGAAGTACTACTGAGGGTATGAACCTTAGTTATGAAGGGGGTCAGTCATTTTCATAACCGTGAATGAGCAAGCTGACCCCTTCGGAAAAAATTACTTCTTTCTGTTTCGCTTTATTCAAAGCATTTTATGTGGCGAGCCCCACCGCCTAACATAAACAAGCAGTCTGGGAACTTTATTTTTCCATTAGCAGTTATGGGGGGGGGAGAATGCTGTATTTCTGTTGAACAGCTGTCACTTTCGAATACAAGTGCTTCAGTACAGAGATGATGAGCCAATTTATATTTTCTGTTATTTATACTTGCTGTCTGATGCGGTCTTATCAGTAATACATGAAGGGAATTCTCAAAATAACTGACTGCACTTTGTTCTTCACAGCAGATGTATTTGGTGATGAACTACATCAGTGAGCAGGGAAATGTTCAGGGAAATGACAGTGTGCGAAGTGATGGGCTGCAAAAACGTAAATGCCGTTTGGTTTCGGTATTGTGGTACTCCACTTGTAACAAGCAACACTACCAGACTTATTCTATCTGTCCTGGCCATATCTGTTCAATTATAGTGCTAACTCATGAAAACTAAGGATATTCAATCATAAATATGCTCATTCCCCTGGGAAAGGGTGTGTCAGGCGTTTTTCAATGTACAACCCAATTTTCCATAAATGTTTCATTTGTCCCAGACTGTCTTTGACTCACTACTTACTCTTAGAACAGATTGGAAACAACCCAATATAGACCTGAAGACCTTTGGCTTGTGTCAAACTTTAGAGTTAGTCAAAATAGAGCCTATAGACCCCAGTAATGAGGCAGTCTCAGACTTTTAAAGGTTGATTATGGAATATGAGCAGATTACTTGCATCTAGTGTCTCAGGATCGTAGTCGCAACAACAGAAAATAATTCCAGCTGTTGGGTTCGTTGCCGAGTGAGTCAAGTGATCAGCCTGCACAAGCATATGCTTCGCCGATATTGACTCGTCTTTGCCCTTCTTCGGTCACTCTGCTGCTGGGACGGATAACACACTGTTCGCCGAGGCTCTGAAGCAGCTGCAGCAGGACTTGCAGACTCTGCCATTTTACCCAGTGCCAGTCTAGCTGTGCCGAGCATAGAGACCATATTGGCAACCTGCACTGCCTCAGCCGCTATTGGCTTGTACGATGTAAACAGGAAGTAATTGTCGAACCCATCAAAATTTTTAAATGATTTGATTCAGAGTAAATATATTTTTTTTTTTTTACGGAAAAGAAATACATCCACGGGGTACAGAATAAAAGTATTTTTGAAAAAATACAGCTTTTAATACTCATTCTCCATAATCAACCTTTCACCATGTTAGCAGGAGCGTCGCCACTTTCTGTCACCCAACAGCTGAAGAATGACTGACCTTGAAGGGCAGCAACTAACCGACCAGCAGAGGAGCCAGAATGAGGAAGTAGAGAACAAAAAAACTAAAAAATATGTTCAAATTTCAAAATATTTAGGAACAAATACACTCAACAAAAATATAAACGCAACGCTTTTGTTTTTGCTCCCATTTGTCATGAGATGGACTCAAAGATCTAAAATTCATTCCAGATACACAATATTACCATTTCTCTCAAACATTGTTCACAAATCTGTCTAAATGTGTGATAGTGAGCACTTTTGCTTTGCTGAGACAATCCATCCCACCTCACAGGTGTGCCACATCAAGATGCTCATCAGACACCATGATTAGTGCACAGGTGTACCTTATACTGCCCACAATAAAAGGCCACTCTGAAATGTGCAGTTTTGTCTCACAGCAAAATGCCGCAGATGGTGCAAGCATTGAGGGAGCGTGCAATTGGCATGCTGACAGCAAGAATGTCAACCAGATCTGTTGCTCGGGCATTGAATGTTCATTTCTCCTCCATAAGCCGTCTCCAAAGGCGTTTCAGAGAATATAGCAGTACATCCAACCGGCCTCACAACCGCAGACCACGTGGAACCACACCAGCCCAGGACCTCCACATCCAGCTGGTTCACCTCCAAGATCGTCTGAGACCAGCTACTCAGACAGCTGCTGAAACAATTGGTTTGCATAACCAAAGAATTCTGCACAAACTGTCAGAAACCGTCTCAGGGAAGCTCAACTGCATGCTCGTCGTCCTCATCGGGGTCTTAACCTGACTCCAGATCGTCGCCGTAACAGACTTGAGTGGGCAAATGCTCACATTCGATAGCGTCTGGCACGTTGGAGAGGTGTTCTCTTCACGGATGAATCTCGGTTTACATTGTTCAGGGCAGATGGCAGACAGCGTGTGTGGCGTCGTGTGGGTGAGCGCTTTGCTGATGTCAATGTTGTGGTTCGAGTGGCCCATGGTGGTGGTGGGGTTATGGTATGGGCAGGCATCTGTTATGGACGAAGAACACAGGTGCATTTTATTGATGGCATTTTGAATGCACAGAGATACCGTGATGAGATCCTGAGGCCCATTCATCCATGAACATCACCTCATGTTTCAGCAAGATAATGCATGGCCCCATGTTGCAGGGATCTGTACACAATTCTTGGAAGCTGAAAATGTCCCAGTTCTTGCATGGCCAGCATACTCACCGGACATGTCACCCATTGAGCATGTTTGGGATGTGCTTGGTCGGCGTATACGACAGCGCGTACCAGATCCCACTAATATCCACAACTTCGCACAGCCATTGAAGTGGAGTGGACCAACATTCCACAGGCCACAATTGACAATCTGATAAACTCTATACGAAGAAGATGTGTTGCACTGCATGAGGCAAATGGTGGTCACACCAGATACTGACTGGTTCTGAGTCCCCAGACCCCCAAGAAAGTAAAAACTGCACATTTCAGGGTGGCCTTTTATTGTGGGCAGTATAAGGTACACCTGTGCACTAATCATGGTGTCTGATGAGCATCTTGATGTGGCACACCTGTGAGGTGGGATGGATTGTCTCAGCAAAGCAAAAGTGCTCACTATCGCACATTTAGACAGATTTGTGAACAATGTTTGAGAGAAATGGTAATATTGTGTATCTGGAATGAATTTTAGATCTTTGAGTCCATCTCATGACAAATGGGAGCAAAAACAAAAGTCTTGTGTTTATATTTTTGTTGAGTGCATATAAAGTTTTGTTGGGTCCAGCAAGTCCTGAAACTCTACAAAAAAAGATGATGCTAGTAGATCATGCATCTATCCATGCAATGACACTTAACTAGACAGCTGTGGGACAGCACGGTGAGGGTGAATCGATCCGGAAGTGACCGATCTGATAAGGGTCAGAGCCTGACCTCACGGGCTCAATGAACACGAACGCACTGCAGTCCTTATTCATCGAAAAAATTGCTAGTGCTGGCGTCTGGTGCCATGAAAGGCAATTCTGAGAACTTCCTCACGACAGCCAAACTGGCGTCGTACAAAATACTGCGAGCATCTGCAAGGACTCGATCTTCATCAAGTATTGGACCCCGCTCCTCATCAGCCAGAGAATTTTTAATTGGCATCAAATGTAAGGAACCAAGATTCTAACACTGTCCTTCGTTAATAAAATTCATTACAGTGATCAGTTAACTATAATACAATATAAATAATGTAATAAACTCAGGAAACAGAAAATCAATGACTGCAAGTATGTTGACTGTTCACTATCAATGAAAACTCTAGCATTTGCAGATAGATGCCTTAAAAAGCTAGTTAAACTATTAAAAATAGTTTTTAAATTGGCTGACAAAAATGGCCGAAACCCAGGAGTTACTGGGAGCATTTCCCCCTGGTCCTCCGGCGGGGCTTTTACTGCTGGACCCCACCAGGGTCCCGAAGGTGGGCCCCTGGACCCAGCCCGATTTGGCTCACTTCTCTCGCTCGCAAGTACCTCACTGATTTATGAATCCCAATATTAGCAGCTTTGCCTGTTGTGATATTCCAGATGATTCTATGAGTTTGCCTGATTCACTTTAAAGTGTAGCATCCCTGTGAACAAGATGAAGATCGGAATAGCAGATTCAGCAAACCAGTTTATTAGCTCTGTCTCGCACCTTTTCTGTCCTCATTCCTCTGTGCATATGATCGGTGTTCCTCTCTGAACTGTACACAGCTCAACAAACCTGTTCCCTCCACAGCGTACCATGTTTCCGAGCTGAACTGTGGATCAAAGAGCTGTGAGTTGCTACCATCACACACTGCCCAGCTGCCATCTCTCGCTGCCCAGCTGCCATCACACACTGCCCAGCTGCCACCTCACACTGCCCAGCTGCCATCACACGCTGCCCCGCTGCCACCTCACACGCTGCCCCGCTGCCACCTCACACTGCCCCGCTGCCATCACACGCTGCCCAGCTGCCATCACACACTGCCCCGCTGCCATCTCTCGCTGCCCCGCTGCCATCACACGCTGCCCCGCTGCCACCTCACACGCTGCCCCGCTGCCATCACACACTGCCCCGCTGCCATCTCTCGCTGCCCCGCTGCCATCACACGCTGCCCCGCTGCCATCTCTCGCTGCCCCGCTGCCATCACACGCTGCCCCGCTGCCACCTCACACGCTGCCCCGCTGCCATCACACGCTGCCCAGCTGCCATCACACACTGCCCAGCTGCCATCACACACTGCCCCGCTGCCATCTCTCGCTGCCCCGCTGCCATCACACGCTGCCCCGCTGCCATCTCACACTGCCCCGCTGCCATCACACGCTGCCCCGCTGCCATCACACCCTGCCCCCTGCCATCTCACACTGCCCCGCTGCCATCACACGCTGCCCCGCTGCCATCACACGCTGCCATGCTGCCACCTCACACTGCCCTTTTCTAATGGAGTGTGTTATTACAGATGGGTCAGAACACAGAACACATTTCATCTTTAAAACTGGAATTAAGGGGACTGAATAAAGAATGTGATGTAGTATTGGGTCAGGACAGAACAAGGAGAGAAACGATTTTCCTCCATATTCTGCGATGCCAAGTGTGTGGAGTAATTCTGATGGACAGATTCTATTAGATGAGGAAAAGGTGACTGTTTTAGAGCTTTGTAGAGAGATGGAATTAATTTGATGTCATAATTATACATAGTATTGGAAGTTGCACTGTGTCTTTCTCTTTTTGCCTTCCACACACTCACTGCATGTCTGCCCCCATTGTGAGTCTTGAGTGCGTGACGTACAAACGCTCGGCTGCAGGAGATCTGACTGGCGTCTCTCTCTGAGCAGCACCAGTCTGTATGACTCTCGTGCTCGTGAGCGGCGGAGGCTGATCGAGGAGCAGGAAGCCCTGACTGCGCGGCTCCTCAAACAGGTACAGCTGCCCTGCTGCTTTTCTTAGACCCGCGATGCCGCCCATGGCCACGCCCTCCACTCCCGCTCTCACCCTGTGTCTCGCAGCGCCTGTCGGACGAGGGGCACGTCGCCCAGCGCGCTGTGGAGCTGCAGCTGCGGGTGCCTCTGGAGAAGGAGGTTCCTGTTGCTCCAGTCGCCGAGGAGACCAAAGCCGCAGAGGAGGAGCCAGAGTTCCCTGAGCTGACGGAGGTAGCACCGATTACCCCTTCCCTTTATCTGTGCGTGCATGTGTGCCCGCCCGCCCGCCCGCAGGTCCACACACAGACCCCTGGGTCTGAGTCTCTCAGTACACAACCCTGATGCTATTTACAACCATGAGGATTTCCTCAATGTATTATGGTGTGTACAGGTGATGGTATAGTGCCATATGTGCTGTGGTGATATAATGTGGTGTGTGGTGCTCACTGTGTATGTTCAGGTGATGTATAAAGGTGTGTGGTGTGTTCAGGTGATGTATGAAGGTGTTTGTTGTGTTCAAGTGATGTATAAAGGTGTGTGGTGTGTACAGGTGATGTATAAAGGTGTTTGGTGTGTACAGGTGATGTATAAAGGTGTGTGGTGTATACAGGTGATGTATAAATGCGTGTGGTGTGTTCAGGTGATGTTGAAAGGTGTGTGGTGTGTTCAGGTGATTAATAAAGGCCTATGGTTTGTTCAGGTGATGTATTAAGGTGTGTGGTGTGTTCAGGTGATGTATAAAGGTGTGTGGTGTGTTCAGGTGATGTATGAAGGTGTTTGTTGTGTTCAGGTGATGTATAAATGCGTGTGGTGTGTTCAGGTGATGCTTAAAGGTGTTTGGTGTGTACAGGTGATGCGTAAAGGTGTGTGGTGTGTACAGGTGATGTATAGAGGTGTGTGGTGTGTTCAGGTGATGTATAAAGGTGTGTCGTGTGTTCAGGTGATGTTTGAAGGTGTGTGGTGTGTACAGGTGATGTGTAAAGGTGTGTGGTGTGTTCAGGTGATGTATAAATGCGTGTGGTGTGTTCAGGTGATGCTTAAAGGTGTGTGGTGTGTACAGGTGATGTGTAAAGGTGTGTGGTGTGTTCAGGTGATGTATAAATGCGTGTGGTGTGTTCAGGTGATGTTTAAAGGTGTGTGGTGTGTACAGGTGATGTATAAAGGTGTTTGGTGTGTACAGGTGATGTATAAAGGTGTGTGGTGTGTTCAGGTGATGTATAAATGCGTGTGGTGTGTTCAGGTGATGTTGAAAGGTGTGTGGTGTGTTCAGGTGATTAATAAAGGCCTATGGTTTGTTCAGGTGATATATTAAGGTGTGTGGTGTGTTCAGGTGATGTATAAAGGTGTGTGGTG
Source organism: Gymnothorax reevesii (assembly GCA_029721435.1). Classification (NCBI taxonomy): domain Eukaryota; kingdom Metazoa; phylum Chordata; class Actinopteri; order Anguilliformes; family Muraenidae; genus Gymnothorax; species Gymnothorax reevesii. The sequence continues at coordinate 88,957,594 of CM056585.1, forward strand.
TGTTCAGGTGATGTATGAAGGTGTTTGTTGTGTTCAGGTGATGTATAAAGGTGTGTGGTGTGTTCAGGTGATGTATAAATGCGTGTGGTGTGTTCAGGTGATGCTTAAAGGTGTGTGGTGTGTACAGGTGATGTATAATGGTGTGTGGTGTGTACAGGTGATGTATAAATGTGTGTGGTGTGTTCAGGTGATGTTTAAAGGTGTGTGATGTGTTCAGGTGATGAATAAAGACCTATGGTGTGTTCAGGTGATGTATTAAGGTGTGTTTTGTGTTCAGGTGATGTATTAAGGTGTGTTTTGTGTTCAGGTGATGTTTGAAGGTGTGTGGTGTGTTCAGGTGATGTATAAATGCGTGTGGTGTGTTCAGGTGATGTATAAAGGTGTTTGGTGTGTTCAGGTGATGTATAAATGCGTGTGGTGTGTTCAGGTGATGTTTAAAGGTGTGTGGTGTGTTCAGGTGATGAATAAAGACCTATGGTGTGTTCAGGTGATGTATTAAGGTGTGTTTTGTGTTCAGGTGATGTATTAAGGTGTGTGGTGTGTTCAGGTGATGTTTGAAGGTGTGTGGTGTGTTCAGGTGATGTATAAAGGTGTGTGGTGTGTTCAGGTGATGTATGAAGGTGTTTGTTGTGTTCAGGTGATGTATTAAGGTGTGTGGTGTGTACAGGTGATGTATAAAGGTGTGTGGTGTGTACAGGTGATGTATAAAGGTGTGTACAGGTGATGTTTAAAGGTGTGTGGTGTGTACAGGTGATGTTTAAAGGTGTGTGGTGTGTTCAGGTGATGAATAAAGGTCTATGGTGTGTTCAGGTGATGTATTAAGGTGTGTTTTGTGTTCAGGTGATGTATTAAGGTGTGTGGTGTGTTCAGGTGATGTATAAAGGTGTGTGGTGTGTTCAGGTGATGTATGAAGGTGTTTGTTGTGTTCAGGTGATGTATAAAGGTGTGTGGTGTGTACAGCTGATGTATAAAGGTGTGTCGTGTGTTCAGGTGATGTATAAAGGTGTATGGTGTGTACAGTTGATGTATAAAGGTGTGTCGTGTGGTCAGGTGATGTATTAAGGTGTGTCGTGTGTTCAGGTGATGTATAAAGGTGCGTGGTGTGTACAAGTGATAAAGGTGTGTCGTGTGGACGGGTGATGTATAAAGGTGCGTGGTGTGGTCAGGTGATGTATAAAGGTGTGTCGTGTGTTCAGGTGATGTATAAAGGTGCGTCGTGTGTTCAGGTGATGTATAAAGGTGCGTCGTGTGTTCAGGTGATGTTTAAAGGTGTGTCGTGTGTTTAGGTGATGTATAAAGGTGTGTGTTGTGTTCAGGTGATGTATAAAGGTGTGTGTTGTGTTCAGGTGATGTATAAAGGTGTGTCGTGTGTTTAGGTGATGTATAAAGGTGTGTGGTGTGTACAGGTGATGTATAAAGGTGTGTGTTGTTTTCAGGTGATGTATAAAGGTGTGTGTTGTGTTCAGGTGATGTATAAAGGTGTGTGTTGTGTTCAGGTGATGTATAAAGGTGTGTGTTGTGTTCAGGTGATGTATAAAGGTGTGTGGTGTGTTCAGGACATGCAGATGCAGGTGAGTCGCGCTCTGAAGGGAGGCAGTCAGGACGAGGTGCTCAGCGAAGGCTTCAGACTCACCATCACGCGGAAGGACATCCAGACCCTCAGCAACCTGAACTGGCTCAACGATGAGGTGCGGCGGAGTTAAAGTACTGTTCTGACATCAGCAAATGGGGGTGTAACGGTGCACAAAAGTCATGGTTTGGTACTGAAGAAAATACCTGCGGCTTTGTTTTTTCTTTTGCTGCTGATTCAACATTTTGGAACGAGCAGTTCGATTTACAGATAATTCTAGACAGAAATAACGTGAATATAGATGTAACTGATGATGAGACTCCTGAAGGGCTTTATTACAAGCTGTTTTGCGGTGGGAAACGGTCCTGTTCACGGAAAGAGCAACATCTTGAACAGGACACAAACACAATTTCTGTTTCTCAAGGTTACCCCACCCCTATTCAGACACTTGTAAAATTTATACTGGTCAAAACCAGCAAACAATTTTTGGAGTGGTCTTTCTACTATAATGGCAAAATCGGTAAAAAAAAAAAAAATAGAAGAGACTCTAAGGTGAGCCCCTGGAGATAGGGGGGTTTGAACAGGTGGCATTTTAGCTTTTTTCACATTTGGCAAGGAACTGACTGCAGTTGGTGATGAATTCATGGCGAATTCAGCCTGATTTATATTCAGCAGACACACATGAATGGAAAAAATGCCAGGGAGCTGATGCTAGGGTTTATATTGGGGCTGCTTTGGGGACCTAAACATGGAACTGCCTGAATAAAAGGCACTTTTGGTGTCTTCGTAGCTCCACGAACAAAGAAGAAGTAAATTCTATCATTCATTCCAGTGAATTCTGTATTTTGATTGGTTAACACCAGGTATCTGTTGACTGGTAAACTCCCTCGCCCTGGGTCAAGACCTCGCACTGCGTGAAGAGCTCTCGCTTAATTATTGAACCGCTTCAAAAAATATTTTCATAGAGGTGTTGACAAGAGTCATGGTAGAATGGAGATAAACCTACCGTTTTGCTAATGTCGTGGTCCTATGTCTGTTTGAGACAGATTTTTTTCTTTCTTTTTTGGCCCGATGAATTTTCCTGTAAAATTGCCATAACTACTAGTCCCTATCTCTAGACTTTTTTTTTTCGGATTTTTGATTGAATCGATTTTGTCTGTTTTATGGGCCCTTGAAATTTTGACCCCAGTGTTAAAGATAGGACTGAGAAATTAGGAGAAAAAAGTTATTTCTCAACAACTGATAATTTTTTTTCTAAATCAGGCAATCAACTTACTTTAGTACCATCAATGTAGTGTGTGAGTGCCATTTTGATTGAATCGACGGAAGTGGGTCTAGTGGGGGCGCTGTTCTTTAATATTGGGTCTTATGGAGAATGGGCCAAATCACCTGTGGAAGCTAAATGGTTGCAGATTGAGAATGGGTTTCTATTATCGATTAATAGGAAGTCTTATACGACCTATATATTGGATAGGTTAAAGTTGACCTCAGATTACCTTGAAAGGTTAAACATGTGCACAAGCAAAATTTAGCAATTTTCAGTGCCTTCTAGGCTTGAAAATATTGAAGTTAGGGAATATTTGTGTATTTAACACTTAGTGGAATGAGCAAGCACACCTTATATAATGTCACCTGTACGCTGACTCGCTTTCCTCAGGGTCTACACTCCCCTTACACGCTCATGTACTCAAACACCATACTTTATCGATGTTGGCATCAGAACTTAATATAAACAAAAATTATGAATTCTTGCCTTTATTGTTCACCCTCTTGATATTTAATTTACAATATTAACAAACATGTTACCCTTAATTGAAAAATTTATACTATCATGAAACTTTTTTTGGTACAAACTGTGTGCCACAATTATTGGATCTACTTCATTAAATAAATTTTTATGGCTCTATTTGCCGTCATGAAAAAAAGTTTTTAATTAATTACTTTGATAATTTTCATCCTTATATCTTTTACATCAGTGCTATTCAACCGTGTCCAGAAAGGGCCGGTGTGGTTACAGCTTTCAGTCCAACCCAGCACTTACACACCTGATACTACTAATCAACCCCAGGAGTCGTTACTGAAGAGCCTGATTAGCAGGATCAGGTGTGGAAGTGCTGGGCTGGAATGAAACCTGCACCCACACCAGCCCTGCAGGATAAGGTTGAGTAGCCCTGTTTTATATTATATGTAGCCAATTTTTTTTACAGTTGCCCATCAGTGGTTTCTTGGTTATTTCCTCATTAATAATTTCATAATAATTATGCGCTTATGCCCTGGTCTTGGTTATTCATGAAATGAATGGTTTGATGGTAACAGGTGATCTTAAAACAGGAACAGGTTTATCACTCGTGTAAAAGGATTCTTTACCTCTGGCTGCATGCAGCTAAAAATCCCGGAAGGTCTGCATTACTGGGAGTTAAAGGGTTAAAGAGGATTATAACACAAAGGGCAACAAGCGTTCCAGCTTTTTACATGACTTATTCAGGCCAGTATGACACGGGAACTTACTGGGATAAAAAGTTTTTAATAACTAGTGAATTACCCGTGATGAGAATAATTTCTTCTGACGACCTACGTCCACATACCAACTTTCATGAATACGGTGACCTTTGACCCTCGTGACCTTGACCTTTGACGGAACGGACCTCTCATAGTCATTTCTTGTAACGACCTACGTCCACGTACCAACTTTCATGAAAATCTGTCCAGGGAGATGGGAGATGCGAAAAATTGACCTTTGACCCCAGCGACTTTCACCTTTCAAAAAACTAACCCCTCAAGGACAATTCCAGGGACAACCTACATAGACCCACCAAGTTTGGTGAAGATCCGTCTGAGGACCTCGGAGGAGTAGGGGAACAAACAGACAGACAGAGAAATGTTCCTCAAATTATAGTATGATGATATCGGACTATAATACGATTATCAGTTACTTTTCTGTAACTGGTTATGATTTATTTGGGGAGTGCTCATTTACCCAAGTGCTTTCTTGCATTCATTACGCTTCTTCAGGTGATAAACTTTGACATGACCGTGTGCGTGTGCGTGTGCGTGTGCGTGTGCGTGCGTGTGTGTGTGTGTGTGTGTGCGTGTGCGTGCGTGTGTGTGTGTGTGCGTGTGTGTGTGTGTGTGTGTTGCTCTCTCTCCAGGTGATAAACTTCTACATGAACATGCTGGTGGAGCGAAGCCGGCGCTCAGACCTGCCCTCGGTCCACACCTTCAACACCTTCTTCTACCCCAAACTCCGCAGCTCCGGCTTCTCCGCTGTCCGCCGCTGGACTAAGAAAGTGGACATCTTCGCATCGGACATCCTGCTGGTGCCGGTGCACCTCGGGGTGCACTGGTGTCTCACTGTGAGTGCAGCTCCGGGAGGGCAGGGCTGACGGGGGCACTGTGTGCTGATCAGGCTGTCAATCCAGCGCAGCCAGTTGTGACTTTGTTTACAATCGAATGAGTGTCCTTCCCCTGCCTGCTCTCTTCCGTTCCGTCATTCTCCCCCTAATCCAGGGTTTCTGCGACATGTATTCCATCGTGGCGCACCGCCACAGCAAAATAAAAGCCGCCACCTGTGTAAAATGACTTAACATAAACTCCAAAAATCCTGAGGACAATCAGGTGTCACCAGTTCTCCTTGTTAAGTTAAAATGAGCGCTAATAATTCTTCACCTGTTGTCAATCATTTTGCTTGATGAACACGTTTCTAATTAATAAAAATTAGCCATCGGCCGTAAAACGCACTGCTTTCTTCTTAATGCAATGTGTGTAATGGTTCGAGAAAAAATATTTTGTCCGCTTTGCAAAACGATAAACTACGATGTGAGCATCTGTGTTTGCTGTGAGCACATCCTGCTCTACCTAATTGTATCTTCATGATTATTTAATTCCAATTCCGGAGTCTGGAGTCATAATCGGTTTTCATATTATGTGTGAAATCCACCGTCCCGCACGTGAAACTGATAAACCTCCGCGCAGTCGAATTATTACATCGCCTACGTGCTGATTAATGAAAACTGGCCGCACCTGATGATACTGAGTTTTGACCCGACGCTGAAGCTTCCGCCACAGTTTCGAAAAATCCTGGAGGAAACCCTGGAATCATTAAGATGCATCTTTCGGAGTGAAATGGTTTGTTCCAAGACTGGTTCTGGATTTGGGAGACCCACTGGCCTTCAGTTCTGTAGCCACACCCTGCACACAAAACGAGTGACGTACACTTATATGGCCTCAAAACATTTCGCAAAATCGATAAAATGGTGTGAATTTGCCAGTGGCGTTTGTGTATGAGTTATGAGATCATCATAATCTCCCTTGAGTGATGCCATATCTTTTTATTCATGTGTGCGGACAAACACTGCAACATTTATCCGAAACTGGAGAGTACGGTTTATTACCCCTCCGCCCTAAAGGGCTTCCTTCGTGCGGTTGGGCGGGCGGGCGTCTCCAAAAACTTCGACTTTGGGCTGAGGGGTATTCCGTGCATTGCACGCCTATTTTTTATTTTAATATTGTGTGAGGAATGAAAACAATTAAATCTCCAGTATGGCTCTGTCTCATCTGGAGGCAAAACCAGTTAAGATGGCAACAAATTAAACCACAACTCCAGCTAGACTGAAATATCGAATGACCAGTCTGTTCTGGTTGTAGCCCGTGTTTCGGACGTATAAACAAGTGAAGTCTGTCAGATTGCTTTCATGTAAAGGGCGGGTTCAGATTCATTGATTTGAGTCATTTCTATTTAAATGAAAAGCTACAGTCTCACCTTGTTCACGCAGCTCCTCCTGACACAAATGCAGTAATGCTCTCTCACCACTAGAGGCTGCCAACAACTGCCGGTTAAATTAAGGTGCTTCTCTTTTTTCCTCAGGTGGTGGATCTCAGGAAGAAGAGCATCTCATATTTTGATTCCATGGGAGGCAATAATATTGAGGCCTGCAGGATATTGTTGTGAGTTTGTGCTGGTAGCCATGGTGGAAAACAGAGTTTGCTGTAGCAGCCCTTTTATAGGATTTTTCTTCTTTCAGTGGTGTTTCATTGACTTGGTGATGCAGTTTATAATTGTAAAATTATAGATTTTTTACATGGTTTATTTCCATAAAAAAACCAATGACTGTCGCTTTCTGTCTCTGTTCAGGAAATACTTGGAACAAGAGAGTCAAGATAAAGCAGGCAAAAAGTTGGACACCTCTTACTGGGTCCTTCAAAGCATGACGCGAAATGTGAGTATTTCTGTGGTCTCTGCAAACACTGGCGCTCCCCAGCCCTGATGAGCGCATTCGCTGCGGTCCGTTCTCTTTCTCTGCCACCTTATTTCTCTGTTACTTTGATGTAGTGCATGTCTGATTTATATTCTGTGGGGAGTTTGTATCTGTAAGGTCATGTTAAATGTAGATTTTCCTATAACAATGTGTTGAACTTCTGTAAAAGAGTTCACCTCCTGTCAATGCTTTAGTTCCTGTTGCAGGCTTGTTGAAATCATGCTGTCATTCGCAGGAGATCCCACAGCAAATGAATGGGAGTGACTGTGGCATGTTCACGTGCAAATATGCAGAATACATCACCAAAGACCGGCCAATCACATTTACACAGGTGGGCACGCTCAGAAGCTCCAGAGATTAGGGCGATGAAAATGCTTAAGGCTCCGTTTGTCTCTCCATTTGATTTTTTTTGTTCAGTCATTTTCTTTGTTGCTCTGTCTATTGCCCAGTTTTAGCCGATGTGACTGAGCCCTGTGCTCATTGGTACAACAGACGGCAGTATTAATGCCTTTTGTACCAGAGTTCCATTTGAAATGAAGCTCTTGTGAATGGAGCTTAAGCTTAAACTTAAGCTTTGGCTTGTGCCGATAGTGTTTTCAGGCTGGCGCATGTGCCGATAGTGTTTTCAGGCTGGCGCATGTGCCGATAGTGTTTTCAGGCTGGCGTATGTGCCGATAGTGTTTTCAGGCTGGCGCATGTGCTAATAGTGTTTTCAGGCTGGCGCATGTGCCAATAGTGTTTTCAGGCTGGCGCATGTGCAGATAGTGTTTTCAGGCTGGCGTATGTGCCGATAGTGTTTTCAGGCTGGCGCATGTGCCGATAGTGTTTTCAGGCTGGCGCATGTGCCGATAGCGTTTTCAGGCTGGCGCATGTGCCGATAGTGTTTTCAGGCTGGCGTATGTGCCGATAGTGTTTTCAGGCTGGCGCATGTGCCGATAGTGTTTTCAGGCTGGCGTATGTGCCGATAGCGTTTTCAGGCTGGCGCATGTGCCGATAGTGTTTTCAGGCTGGCGCATGTGCCGATAGTGTTTTCAGGCTGGCGCATGTGCCGATAGCGTTTTCAGGCTGGCGCATGTGCCGATAGCGTTTTCAGGCTGGCGCATGTGCCGATAGTGTTTTCAGGCTGGCGCATGTGCCGATAGTGTTTTCAGGCTGGCGCATGTGCCGATAGCGTTTTCAGGCTGGCGCATGTGCCGATAGTGTTTTCAGGCTGGCGCATGTGCCGATAGTGTTTTCAGGCTGGCGTATGTGCCGATAGTTTTTTCAGGCTGGCGCATGTGCCGATAGCGTTTTCAGGCTGGCGCATGTGCCGATAGTGTTTTCAGGCTGGCGTATGTGCCGATAGCGTTTTCAGGCTGGCGCATGTGCCGATAGCGTTTTCAGGCTGGCACATGTGCCGATAGCGTTTTCAGGCTGGCGTATGTGCCGATAGTGTTTTCAGGCTGGCGCATGTGCCGATAGCGTTTTCAGGCTGGCATAGTGTTTTCAGGCTGGCGCATGTGCCGATAGTGTTTTCAGGCTGGCGTATGTGCCGATAGTGTTTTCAGGCTGGCGCATGTGCCGATAGCGTTTTCAGGCTGGCGCATGTGCCGATAGCGTTTTCAGGCTGGCGCATGTGCCGATAGCGTTTTCAGGCTGGCGCATGTGCCGATAGCGTTTTCAGGCTGGCGCATGTGCCGATAGTGTTTTCAGGCTGGCGCATGTGCCGATAGAATGCAGCACTTTGGATAAAAATATTTGGTCTTTTTGACAAAATCCTTAATTGAAGCTGGAAGTTGACACTTGTGGCTCATCTCCATTGTTTCATTTCAAGTCCATTTAGAGAGCTAATGGGATGAAAATTTTCACACTCCAAATATTTACGGACCTGATTTTATCTTTAATATTATCATGATATTCGTTTTTATCAGTCATTGACTCCTGTCCTTTCCCACGCCTCAGGAACACATGCCATATTTCCGGAGAAGAATGGTGTGGGAGATTCTCAATCGGAAACTCTTGTGACGTCAAGACCAGCCGCTGTGCAGCACGCTATTGGTAGAAAGACTTAAAATGAGAGGGAGGAGCCTGTTGCACCCCTGCTCCTCCCTGGTCAACCTGCACTCTCAGCCCAACCCCGTCTTCAGGTAGAAGAACTGGCCAGATGTCATGATCTGTGATCACCGTCTCACTGCGACTATTATCTCTGGAGAATTAAGACACTGCCATTTTACACTGGGCCCATGGACCTCTGGCCCCTCCTCTCAGGCCCTCTGGTCATGCTGCTCTGGAAGCTGTTTACCCGGACAAATGAAATTACTGTTGTACTCTAGTTACCCGGCCGTTTCCCCGCTCACTGTAACCCTGCTTGCTTTGGTCTCACACAAATTCACAGTCGGGTGACATATGGGAAAATTCGCATTAACAGTTTTATTATGGTGTTGGGCATCTACACGATGTCACATCAGCTTCAACGTGCTTGGGCGTGGCATGCAAGTGTAGAAGTTAATTGGAGTCCCTTTCTTCCTCGAGAGAGAGTCTCTCATTTGATGTTTTGATGACTGAGATCATGGTCTTACTCATTGTTCCAAAACCTTCCATGAGTTCAGTTATTTTGAGATTTGGTGACTGTCAGGGCGGTAGCGTGTGCTGAGGGTTATTTTCATCCGCATAAACCCATGCAGTGACCCCCTGAGCTCCTGCATCACGGCAGGAGCTCCATCATGAGATGTGAAGGTGATCAGACCGAATAACTGCTGTGATGTGATTTTCGGGGCCCCAAACCTGCCAGCCGTATGAACAGAAGCTTCTGCATTCTTTATGTGCCACGTCTTTCTCTTGTCACCCATTTGTTTTCCTTTTTTGAAGAAAAACTTGGGGCTGCCATGCAGGAAGTATCTCGTGTTCAAGTATCTAAACAAGGCTCCCTTTTTGGATTGGTTCTCCTTGTGACTTGAATAACACCGGCTGGAGTTCGACAGTTTTTGTCGCAGGACTAACACCTGCTGGCCGGGTCTGCTAGCCGTCAGGTGCGTTTAGCTTGACTGTTAGCATCGGACTCCTCTATCCATCACTCTCAGGATCAGAATCGCCAGCAGGTCTCTCGGGTGCTTTCGAGCCCAGTTTTAAAGGAAATGTAGTTTCTTATAAATTTCTAGAAGGACAAACATGTATTTTTATATTGTGTTTGAGCAGGTGGGTGGGGCCTATGCAGATGTGTGTGTGTGTGTGTGTGTGTGTGTGTGTGTATACATTTATACATATATTTTTCTTCTCCCCCTGTTGTGCTTGAGTAGCGTGTGAAGTTCTCGCAGTGTCATTTTGTTTAGAATGGGGTTGGTGTTGCTGAAGAGTGATGAACATGAAGACTGGATTTCATCTATTGGACAGTCGAGCCGTTTGTGCTGCCTTCTGGCGCTTCGCCGTTTGTGCTGCCTTCCGGCGTTTCGCCGTTTGTGCTGCCTTCCGGCGTTTCCCCGTTTGTGCTGCCCTCCGGCGTTTCGCCGTTTGTGCTGCCCTCCGGCGTTTCGCCATTTCTGGGGCAAGTGGATGGCTGAAGATGCGGAATGTGTATTTTATTGATTCATATTTTTGGTTGTTTCTACGAGATTTTTGCTGGATAATTTGCAACTTTTGTACATATCTAAATACATTTGCGTACGTCCTTATGTACGTTTCTTGGAAGAGCTGTATTTAATATACATTTTGTATCTTTTACTATCTGTTTTTATGATCCAGGTAAAAGAATACCCTTTGTTGTTGTGTTGTGTCTGTTATGAGTTTGTTTCTCTGGGTCTGAAACCACGGACCTAGTGATGCAAGGCTGTTGGGCGACATTTTCAGGATGCCCTCATCGCTGCCTGAAATGGCATATCGCCTAACGATCACGAGCTCTGATTCACCTGTTGCTCGCCACCACACCCATGATGGCATGTTTGGAGTATTATGACGAAGGCAATTATGGCCATGTTAAAAAATGCATATCACGCTAACAGGAAGACACAAAGGATCATTTACGCTGGGCAAAGTGCCTGCTGAGAGTGCCTGCTTTATCTGCATCTAGTTTTGAATTTATAACTCTGGTCATTACATAACCCTGGGCATTTTTACAAACAGCAATAGGAGCCAAGATCATGTTTGTTTGCATCCATTTAAAGATGAAGAAGTGAGTTTTGATTATGATAACCTTTTGTCCTGGTTTTAACTGACCAACCATGGCTGTAGCACCCTGCCCGTTGGCATCTGAGACTCGGCAACAACTCCTGTCAACGCTCAAGTGTGGTCTTGCTGTTAGTTGTGTAATTGACCTGTTTGTGTGCAGACGTGTTGCAGGACACTGTCAGAGAGGCATAATTTAGCTACAGCATGATTCAGATACAGATGATTCATATTTGTCAAACGTTTCAGACACTGTGCTTTGCATTTCTGCTTAAAGGTCCTCATTTTTTTTTTCTCAAAAAAAAAAAAAAAAAATCATTTATCAAGAACTGCCACTAATTGGGATACCATTGAGTCACTGTAACTGAAGTGGTTGCTACAGAGGACATCGATTTATTTTTTTTGATTTTTTTTTTTTTCTCTCCCCCTTGTTGCATGAGATCATTATCTTGGATCACTGCATAGATACTATGGGCAAGGATATTGAGCAGTTTGCACGTCAGGCTTAGCTGAGGAGTTTAATTCTGGCAACCCCTGAAAAACAGGGATTGGAGTGAACTCATCACTGTTCTAAATGGTATTTGAGCCCGGCTTGCTTGTGAATAATACTGGCAGACACATCTGCACAGAGGGGTTAATATTCCACCACTAAATGATAAAAGATGCAAAGGTGTTTGTCTCAACAGTTCTCTCTCGGGGTGTCATAGCTGTGAGGAATACGTGACGTGATGCATTTCTTAAAGCCAAATACAATATAGTTGATTCAGTCACTTATTCGGAAGAAGAATATTTATGTACAGCCTTATCTTCAGAGAACTTGGGACACTATATGTTGTAAATAAAAGCAATGCAATGGTTTGCAAACCCTGTATTTAAGTGAAAGTGGTAAAAAGACAAGACTTAAAATGTTGAAGCTGAGAAATTTTGTTTTATGAGAAAAATCTAGGCTTCTTTTGAATTTGATGCCAGCGACATTTCTAAAAAGATGGGACAGGCAACAAAAGGCTGGATAAGTGCCAGCACTTTTGTGTCCCAGCAGCCTGTCCTTCACCCCAAACCCTGCATCCCACAGGCTGAACATCTCCATACATTTTTTTCTACATGATTTTTGGACATAGAAATTTCGGCTCATGCCACTGATTTCAGGGTCACCTGCAAAGTAAAACTTGCTTATTTTCATCAAAATTGGACCATCCTAAGCAAAGGTATGCAGTGACAATATAAGGTTATGCAATATATCGATGCCCTCATGCAAAAAGGGCGTCGGAGACATTTTGGCCAGAAATGACATTTTTCACTTTTTCGATACATCCATGTAGGACAACTATTCCCATGTTAAATGGGTGTAAGTGGTAGTTAACTGCCTTTTTATGAAAAGTATGTCCAGTCCATATGCCTCAGTCCAGGCGTATCGGCCTCTTGCACCAGTTTTTCCATATTCCCTTTCCTAGTTGGTACGATCATAAGCTGAACAGAGTCAGCGCAGACTGTATCATCCTCTGTCAGACGAGCTTCTGTCATGGCCTGTTTGTCCGCCTTTCGTCATCCGTAAACAACATCTCCTCAGAAACCTCTGGGCCTATGAAGCTGAAACTTGACAGGTACCTTCCTACCCATGAGGACACCAAAGTTTGTTCAAGTCGTTCCGATTCGATTTCAAACATGGCCGCCACGGCAGCCACATTAAAAATCACATAATTGGCCGTCTGAAAGCCATTTATGCACATATTCAGCTGAAATTTGCTATGTAGGAATTTTACATTCGAATTTTGACCTTGCTTTGACCTTCAACTTTATACAACCCCTGTGAGTTACATTGAAATCTTTCAAAATCATCTTCTCAGAAACTACTTGGCCAATGAAGGTGAAACTTGACAGGTACCTTCCTGCCTATGAGGACACTAAGTTTTGTTCAAGGCGTTTCGATCCGATTTCAAACATGGCCGCAATGGCGGCCATATTTAAAATCACATATTCGGCTATCTGAAGCTATTTATGCACATATTCAGTTCGAATTTGCTATGTAGGTAGTAAGTAGCAAGAGACATCACATATATTACGAGTTTTTCCATATTTTGAATTTTGACCTTGCTTTGACCTTCAACTTTGTACGACCCCTCTAAGTTACACTGAAACCTTTAAAACTCTTCTCCAAAACTACTTGACCAATGAAGCTGAAACTTGACAAGCATCTTCCCACCCATTGGGACACTAAATTTGTCTAAGGTGCTCTGATTCAATTTTAAATATGGCCACCATACCGGCCATATTGAAAATCACATAACTGGCCATCTGGAAGCTTTTTATGGATATATTCAGCTGAAATTTGTCACGTAGGTAGTCTGTAGCAAGATGCATGGCATGCCCATAAAAGGTTTTTCGGTATTTCGAATTTTGACCTTTGACCTTCAGCTTTAAACTTGCCTGAAGGATGTAATTTTGTTGTAACCACAGATGATTCAGGTGAGCTACAGGGCCTGTGGCCCTATTTTTTGTTGTTTATGGCTTCAGATATCACACTCAGCACAGAGATGACACGGTGACCTTAATTCTGAAGTACCTCGCACTGTTTTGTCTTTAGATCTGTTGATTCACTTTTACACGCTCAAGTTTTTTGCTGTTTGACAGCAATTTCATGCAGTATAGACAGCCCAGCTGTTTTACAAAATACTTCAAAATTTTTGCAATGGAAACCAAAATGTATATCCTGCCATATCATATCAATGTATTAAAATAGTTGTATTTAAAACTAGGGAAACGGGAAACTATTATGCATATTTAGAAATGAGAAATTATAAATACAGACTAACAGAGATGGTGACCTTGTGAGAGAGTCGCTGATACACGCTTTAAGGGTGTGTCTCTCGTATATTGAACTCTTCATCCTGACTCATGCGAAAAGGGCATAAGTGCCATGATCTGGACCATCTCTTCATTGGCTAATGATTAGGAATCAATCTTTTTCAGGCTTCAATATGATCTAATGATCCACTCATTCACCATGAAAATTTTAATCCAATGGTGGAGATTTACCCAGAGCAGTTTTTTGTCTCTCCTGTAAAATGTCATTTACGCCCCTCTTGCGCGAGGGTATTGATACAAAATCGCCATTAAAGTTCATTGTAAGGAGGTTGGTTCTTAAATATCCCACCTTCAATATATATGAATGGATTTGGCATAATGTAGTTTATGGACGTAAGAATTTTGGGTTTTTCAAGTGTTCAAGTTCAGGACTATCCTGGGCCAAGTTATTCTGAGTCCACATACAGCGTAAGGAAATACCTGGGGACGAGGACGGCATGTAGTCCCTATTTCAACACATACCTTGTATTCTAATTTTTCTTTCCAGAAAGAAACTAGGGAACTGCAAATTTGTATGTTAGTGCTAGAGATTCATGGCACACGCACACAGATTAAAATCAGATCTGTGCAACGTTCCCAAAAGAGTAAAGCTGCTCATACTTCCTGCTGTTCTGAGAGCAGAGGCGTAATGTCTGATTGAGCCCATCATGTTCAGGAATAATTTTTGAGCTACAGCTTTTGGACTTCACATGCATGTTCTGGACACCAAGCCGATAGTGAATGTATACAGCTGTCATCATCTCAACCTCAAACCCTACATCCCACAGGCAGTATAACCTCATCTCGACCTCAAACCCTACATCCCACAGGCAGTATAACCTCATCTCGACCTCAAACCCTACATCCCACAGGCAGTATAACCTCATCTCGACCTCAAACCCTACATCCCACAGGCAGTATAACCTCATCTCGACCTCAAACCCTACATCCCACAGGCAGTATAACCTCATCTCGACCTCAAACCCTACATCCCACAGGCAGTATAACCTCATCTCGACCTCAAACCCTACATCCCACAGGCAGTATAACCTCATCTCGACCTCAAACCCTACATCCCACAGGCAGTATAACCGTGCATTTCTTGGCATTTGTATTTTGGGTTCTTGCTGATAACACCCTGACTTCAGGGTCACTTGCTGAGTAAAACTTTTTCCCATCAGACCATCCTAAGCAAAACTGCATTGACCAAATGCCAAATATAAATCTGCCAATGCAGCCTGTTGGAAAGGGGATGAAATTCAAAAGAACCCTCATTCAGTGTATTTGCATGTATCTGTCAAATATGGTTTCTGGACTTAATTTTGGATTTTCGCCAGTGTATTCAAATTCAGGGTCATCAGTTGAGCAAAAGTTAGACCGTGACCAAATGACAGATATGAATACACCATTGGAGATTATTGTATGGGGGATGATAACGGAAGCAGCCCACTTTTAATATATTTGAATGGATCTGTCAAACATGGGTTTTGGACTAAAAATTGGGGTTTTTGCCCATGTTTTTAAGTTCAGGGTCACCAGTCGAGCAAAATCTGCTTATTTCCATCAAAATTGGACCATCCTGAGCCAATTTATGCTACATTTGAACTCTGGATAAGAAAATATCTGGAGAAGATTGGGCATATAATCCCACTTTAAGTAAAGTAAGTAAAAAATACTTTTATTGTCCCCAAGGGGGAAATGCAGCTTGGGCTACAGTCACTGCATCAAAGACTTATATTTGCACACACACACCGCATAAAAACATGTAACGTTCCAGGTAACGCAGCAGACAGCTCAGTCAAAATGATAATAATAATAAAAAGCGCTACACCGTACATCATGGCTACACCGTACTCCACACACGGGTTGGAAGTTAACGCCAGCAGAGTAAGGCTACATTACCAATAAATAAATTAAGACGCTCTCCTGTCTGCTGGTATGAATGAGTTCTTGTATTTATTTAATCTACAGCTGGGCATCAGGCGCCTGCCTGAGGCAGGAGAGCAGATTTGTGTGTGTGTGTGTGTGGGGTGGGGGGGAAGGGGGGGGGGGCGTCCTCCAGAATCCTCACTGCCTCCCTGAGCACTGACTTTTCATAAAGAGGCTGCAAGTAACACTGGTCTGAATGTCCAACAATCCTTAAACTAGGTTTTGACCGGACGCCGCAGCTTTGACTTGATATGAACTGACCGATGGCCACGCCAGGTTTGCACACCATACTGTATCACACTTTCAAGAATTGATTGAAAAAATAAAAGCAGAAGTTTATTGTTGACACCATACAGTCTAAGTCTTCTTAAGAAGTTCATCCTCTGTTGGAGCCTCGCGCAAAGAATATCAACATCAATGAACCAACTGAGTCAGCTGCCAATAAAAGCACCAAGGTACTTGTATGAAGTGACCTGGCGTACGGGCCTGTTATGGATGCACGCTGGCCTGGAGTCGGAGATTCTCTCGGGTCAAAAATCTGTTTTTTTTTTTTTTTTTTATGTTAACTACTAGATGGTGGGCATCGCATCAGTCTACACACTGCTCAATTTCTGAATGATATGAGGCTATGTGCTGATCCTTGTGTAGTAAGCCGAGGATGGCGTTTTCATCTCGGAATTTAATGTAATTTTGATGGTGTTCACTCACGTTTGTTGGCGTAAATGATGAAAAAGACAGGGGAGCTCTCACATCCCTGTGGGGCCCCTATGCAAATGGATTTAGGGTGTGAGATGGCTTTGTTAACTTTTACAAATTATATCCTGTCAGTTCAAAAGGAATTATACAATTTAATAATGAAGGGGCTTACGTTTATCTTCCTCCGTGTCTCTAGTAGTAAAAAGGGCTGGACTGTGTTAAACGCTAAACTAAAATCTATAAAAAGTAAACGTGCATAGGCCTTAGTCCTCCAGGTGTTTCAAGACAAGGTGGTTGACGCAACTAATGGCGTCGTCCGTACTCCTGCCGTGTTTGTAGGCAAACTATCAGGGGTCTAAGTCCTTGTCTACCTCAGTTTTTAAAATGGACACCGTGTATTTCTCAAAACATTTCATAACAATGGATTTCAAGGCCACTGGCCTAAAATAATTATTCTCTTTGGGACATGTAATGTGAATATAGGCCACTGGATGGCAGTATTTACCCTTTTTTTTTATTCAGCTGAGACTGGAGCTATGTTTAGACATGTCCTGGACATGAATCGGAGATTGTTGAATTGGAGTTTGATTTTACAGGAGTTTGACTTGGAAATTAAGCATGTGAAGGGTACAGACAATGTAATTGCTGATTGCTTATCCCGTGTTTGAATATGCATATATATATCATGTGTTTATTTGAATATTGTATGATATGTGTATATAGACAAGTGTTCACTTAACCATTTTGTATTGAAAAGAAAAATTTTGCCTTTATGAGTCAAAATTTTTCCCTTTTGGAATGGAGGTGTAATGTGAATATAGGCCACTGGATGGCAGTATTTACCCTTTTTTTTTATTCAGCTGAGGCTGGAGCTTTGTTTAGACATGTCCTGGACATGTCTGGGGCAAGTCCCCGAAAAGTAAAAAAAAAAAGAGGTGTAAATGTGGTTGGGGTCTGCAAAAGAGTATATAAGGAAAAGAATTGAGACAGTAAAGTAGTAGGAGAAATTGCAAGAAGAAGGATACATGTGACCAGACCTTTCATTCTGTTCAAGACCTGTGAAGTTTCTTTTGTGGATTTTTGCCTGTGTTTGTGGATTTTTCTCACCCAGGACATCACCAAGCCGCCCCACAAAAAGGGACTGTAAATATTTCTGGTTTTTCTTATTTATCAATCTTGGTCATTTAGTTGTAGGTTATTGTTAGTTATTGTCTCTGTTAATTAAATGTGTCTAAGTTTTAAACTGTGTGTCATCCCTTGCTGTTGCTGTCGTGGTAAATGTAATAACAAATTGGGGCCATAACAAATTGGGGGCTCGTCCGGGATAGACCATTGTGTGATTCATTAATTGAAAATCTAACATTTCAAATTGTAAAATTGTTTTTTTGAATTTTCCTAGATATATATTGACAACAGCAATGGATGATTTCTTGGCATCACCAACCAGAGGGTTTGAAGTCTTTTAAAAAGACAGAACTGCTAGAAATTTGCAGACATTTAGAGCTGACAGAGGTAAAACCAGCCATGCGAAAAGCAAGACTGGCTAGAGAGATAGTTGAATATTACATTGATGAAAATGTGTTTGCACCAGGAGATCTGGAAAAGTTTCCAGTGGAAAATCCAAATATAGAAATGGAACTTGAATTAAAAATGCTAGAGATTGAAAGGGAGGAAAGAGAAAAAGAAAGGGAGGAAAAAGAGAAACAAAGAGAATTTGAGAGGGAGGAAAAAGAAAAAGAGAATTTGAGTTAGAAAAACTTGCAAGACAGAGAGATTTTGAATTAGAGAAATTCGATAGAGAAGAAAGACTCCAAATGGCGCAACTAAAAATAAAGATTCAAACTGAAAATAAATTTCGGGCTAGCCAGGAGGTAAAATTGGTGCCTCCATTTTCGGAAAAGGATGTTGACAACTATTTCCAGTGTTTTGAAAAGGTAGCAAAGAGTTGCCAGTGGCCAAAGGAACACTGGCCTCTGATGTTGCAAACTGTCCTAAAGGGTAAAGCTCAACAAGCCTATTCGGCTTTGTCTGCAGATGATTCCTCTGATTATGAGGTTGTCAAAAAGGTTATTTTGAGAGCTTATGAGTTGGTTCCAGAGGCTTACCGACAGAAATTCAGAGGTTTGAAGAAATCTGAAAATCACACTTATGTTGAATTTGCTAATGAGAAGAAGGTTTGCTTTGAGCGCTGGTGTACTTCTATGGAGGTCAAGGATGATTTCAACTCACTAAAAGAGATGGTGTTAGTTGAAGAATTCAAGAACTGTGTTAAGGATGATGTTAAGACCTACCTTAATGAGAAGCAAGCACTGAATTTGCAATCAGCTGCCAAATTTGCAGATGAATATGTTCTCACACATAAGTCCAAATTTCAGTCTAGCAGTAACAATAGATGGTCCCAATTTCAGAAAAAGGGTTACGGTGATACCCAAGATTCCTCACCCAAAGACAAAGACAAATCTGGTGATGGTGCTCAGAAATCCAGTAACAGGTCTGATCAAAGTGTGAAAGCTGACAGTGACAAAAGTGGTCTAGTTTGCAGTTATTGCAAGAAATCTGGTCATGTTACAACTAACTGTTGGTTCCTGAAAGCTAAGAAAGAAAAAGAAAAGGATACCAAACCAAATGCCTTTGTGAAAACAAGGTTAGAAACCCCTGTAGTAGATGACCGATCTGCTAAATTGCCTGCTTCTTGTGGGGCTAAAAAGCCTGATACAGCTGACTTCGTGAGGGAGGAATTTCTTCCATTTGTGTCAGAGGGATTTGTGGCTCTGAATGAGCATACTACTCCTGTCCCCATATATATCCTATGGGATACCGGAGCTTCTCAGTCACTTTTGTTGATGGACTCCTTGGAGTTACGTGATGAGACCGCTTCAGGGGATTTCATACTTGTACAAGGTATTGAAGGGAGGACTGTATCTGTACCCCTGCGCTCTATATTCTTGAAGTCAGATTTAGTTACAGGACAGGTAAAGGTGGGACTTATGTGAAGTCTACCTATAAAGGGTGTTTCTCTGTTGCTAGGCAATGACCTGGCTGGGGGCAAAGTAGTTCCCCCTGTACATCTTACTTCACAGCCGAGCACTGAAGATGGGGATGAGGACCCATCTCTGTATCCTTCTTGCGCAGTGACTCGTGCTATGGCCAAGAAGGCTCAAGAAGAAGATGTTGTGGTGCCGTCCAGCACATTGAATAGTCAGGACTCAGGTGGTTCGCCTCATGACTCTGATTGGCCTACTATGGTTTCTCCGTTTGAGGACTTATCAGATACTTTTATCAGTTCTCTATTCAGCCAGCCGGAAGGGTCTGGTGATTCTGATGTGTCTGGAGACTTGTCTCTGTCCAGAAAGCGGTTGATTGAGGAGCAAACTAATGATCCTGAAATTTGTGTACTAAAGAGGAGGGCCCTTCCTGATAAAGAAATAGACGCAGTTCCAGTTGGGTATTATCTCAAGGATGGTGTGTTGATGCGGAAGTGGCGCCCTCTTGATATCCCTGCCAATGCAGATTGGGCAGTGGTCAGGCAAATTGTTGTTTCGAAGGTCTACAGCAATGAGATCTTAACAGTGGCTCATAGTTTACCTTTAGGAGGTCATCTTGGTGTTAACAAGACTGTTGATAAGGTCATGAAACACTTATTTTAGCCTGGGCTTCGGAAAGACGTTTCCAACTTTTGCAAAACCTGTCACACTTGTCAGGTAGTTGGAAAACACCAGTTAGACCCACCTGTAGCTCCATTGCAGCCTATCCCAGCATTTGGAGAGCCCTTCTCTAAGGTCATTGTTGATTGTGTTGGTCCATTAACCAAGACTAGATCTGGAAATCAGTACTTGTTGACAATCATGTGTGCATCTACCAGATTCCCCGAAGCCATACCTCTACGTAACATCAAGGCAACTGCAATCTCGAAGGCTTTGATAAAGTTCTTCACGTTGTTTGGCCTTCCCAGGGAAATTCAGTCAGACCAAGGTAGCAATTTCACTTCAGGATTGTTTCAGCAGGTTGTGTATGAACTAGGTGCAAAGCAGATTCTTTCTAGTGCCTATCATCCAGAAAGTCAGGGCGCCTTAGAGCGGTTTCATTCCACTCTCAAGACAATGATGAGGACTTATTGTTATGACCATGAGAAAGACTGGGATGTTCATTTGCTGTTGTGGTAAATGTAATAACAAATTGGGGCCTTAACAAATAGGACTTAGAATAGATTGCATATATTTATCTTTTCTTTTTAGAAAGTTGCAAACAACTTACAATTTTGTACCAGAAGTCATTAATACCAGCATGCTTCAAAAGGAAACTTCTGTTGTGTTCCCAAAAAACATAAAGCTGGCCATACGTTCTGTCGTTCTATGACCGCTGGGCGAAGAGCTGATTGAGCTCATAATTTTCATGAATAAATCTTCGAGCTTGATCTTCAAAACGTCACATGCTTGTTCAGGACCCCGAGGCAACAGTGTCTGCGAGCTTTTGTCCCCGCAATGTTTCCTTCACCAAAACCCAACATCCCACAACCGATATATCAACCATGCATTTTTTTTCCATGAGACTTTTGGACCCTTTTTAGGAAAGTGCGAACGAGCTGCACAATTACGCACTTATTCTCCGCTAAAGGAGAATTAATTCTTTCATGCTCGGTGAAAATAACGTGGCCCCAGCCCCCATAGCACTATAATAGTGATGCAGTCATTCCATGAGAATAGTTCAAATTGGACTTTGACATTTTCCACCAGGTGCATTATTTGTGTGTATATCCCACAGCATTAAGGACACATTAAACTATCAGAAAAACATATTTTCCCATCTCAGGCATTAGCTCTCTGTTATTATTGGTCATTATTTCAAGATATGGGCAGTTATTCTTCAACCCCATTATGTACACTATGGAAGCTCATTGAATATGATCACAAAATGTATTTCAAAAGAAAGCAATATTTTTATATTAATCTGATGTCCCCCATACTAATTCAATAACTGCAAATACAAAAATGACATAAAATCTCACATTTTTGCTGTACCAAAGCCTGAAATGTGCCGATGCGTGAAAGACCTTGTCATTTTTCATCAGAAATGTAGTTTAACTGAAGAATTTTCATCAAAATCAATGATCTTATGATAGCCCTCAACGTTTTAGACAGAAGTCAACAAGCATTACATTTTTTAAAATACATTTAAAGAAAAGAATGTATGAACATGTAGGTGTGACGGGGTTGAGACGAGGGTAACGGGTGTGAAGATGGTAACAGGGTTGAAGGGACAAATACAACTTTACATATTAATAGTTATCTTTTTACTCTCAGATTCACTGGACAGGATTTTCTATGGGCATTATATTTCTCTTTGTAAGCATAAGAAGGACAACAGATATAAACTGCAGTTGAATTGAGTTTTATTAACCTAAATGAAAAAACAACTACAACAACATATTATCTGTCAAACATTGTGAAGTGAATTGCTCACGTGTGTGTGTGTGTGTGTTCTGGCATAAGAGCCAACCTTCATCTGGAAAATATACTTTTATACTGCAGGCATCTCTCCTTTCTTTCAGGATCAGCTTTGAGGCGCCCGATACGCCTCTGTCCATCTGCTGCTGTTGTTTGTTCTGACTCGCAGCTTTAACATGGAACACTGAACCAAAATACAAAACGCACAAAGTAATTTTTTTCAAATTATTTTTTATCCACCGGGAAATATTTTAACAAAAAAATTATTTTATTCTTGCCTTAATATTCAAGCAAGAGACACATGACTAACAATTTACTGTACACAGTGGTATCACAGCCTGAGCCCAACAGGGGTCGGTGGGCAGATTCACAGCACTCAGTAACGAGTGTGTCCACCATCGGCATCGCGTGAAGCGTTACGCCTCCGGCGCATGGGGTTCTCAAGATTGTCATTACTGGCCTGTGGAATGCTGTCCCGTTCCTCCGGCAGCCAAACTCGGAGCTGGCGCACGTTTTCTGAAACCGGAAAACGTCTGACCCGCTGATCCAGAACATCCCAAAGGTGTTCAACTGGCGACATATCGGGTGAAAATGCTGTCCGATTGAGAACAGGGACATCCTCCTCATCAGAAAAACTGAGCAGATCCGATCAGTGTGTGGCTGGGCATTATCGAGCTGGAATGTCACGTGATGAAGTCGCACGAACGGAACAACTATGGGCCTCAGGATCTCGTCGCAGTACCGCTGCCCGTTTAAGTTGCCCTGAATGAAGTGCCGATGGTTATGCTGTCCATGGCATATGCCTGCCCATACCATTACTCTTGCACCACCATGTGCCACCCGACGCATGACGTTGGTGTCAGCGTAACGCTCGCCCACTCGTCGCCATACGCGTTGTCTGCCTTCAGTGCGATACAGTTGGAATCGTGTTTCATCGCTGAATAACACTGTCCGCCACCGTGCAAGTGTCCAGCGAAAGTGACTGTTGGCCCAGTCGAGTCTGTACCAGCTACGAACGGCGGTCAGGTCGAGACCTCGGTGTGGTCGGCGGACTCCGAGGTCCGCCTCTTTCAGGCGGTTTCGGACAGTCTGAGCTGATATCCGCCTGTTGTGCAGTCCAACGGTCTCGTCAGCTGTCCTGGTGGCTGGTGGGAGCCGATCACCGAGGTGCTGGAGCCGCATGTGCCGATCCTGCGTGGGCGTGGTCACACGTGGTCGTCGGGCATGTGGACACAGTGCTGGCTGTCTCTCTGAATCGACTTCCCAACCGGCTGATGGTGGAATGATGCACATTTAAGTGTGCTGACACCGCTGTCACAGATATACCAGCATTCAACATGCCAATGGCACACTCTCTCATGACTTGTGACATCTGTGGTATTGTGACTTGTGACAAAAGTGCACATTTTGGGGGGCCTATTATTGACCCTGGTGCAAGGACTGCCTGTGTATTGATTACGCTGACTGACAAACTTAATGTTATGCTCTCTACAGCTCAGGGGCGGAATAACTCAATGAGTGAGTAACCTCACAGGGAGCGGTCAATGAGAAGTGGGTCCACAAAATTGATCAAAACAAATCATTCATTCCACCAATAAACACTATTTGTGGACATAATACATTATAGGTCAATTTAAGTCAGCATTTTTGGTTCGTGTTTTGGTTATTCTTGAAATAACAAAAACCTTTTTCATAAGTAGTAGTTTTCTATGTTTTTTTCATGTTACGGTGTTGAGTCATTGAGTTTGACGACCACAATAAAGGAAAAGGGAACAACTCCCCCGTTTCTCCTGTCGTCCAAACGACTCCAGTGATGTCACTTCCTGATGTACATGCTATTATGGATCATACCATTGTATTAATGGGGGGAGAATCATTCGTGTAATGGGGTTGAGGGGTTACTCAGGTACAGAACTAAATAATATGATTTTAAAAAATAAATAATTATCAATTAATTTTGAAAAGAAAAACATCACCAGCAAAAGAACACAAATGGATGTTTAGGTTGATATCAAACCTATGACTTTTTTACAGTTTTATTTGCTATTTTCAAAGTATTCTTTCATCGAGGCCATGGGAGACATGACAAAATAGGTGGTGTCAACTGAAAAAACTATTTTCTCATAAAAAGATAAAAATTTAACTCATGTTTTTTACACTATATTAGAGACATTTCAACGTATATGTAAAACTGTTTAAATATAAATTTTGATGACCCAATAGATAAAATACATCTAAAGAGGTGAGAGGGACTCAAATTGTGCCATTTTCATGGAATGACTCTGCAGTTCTTCAAACTTTATCGCCACGCCAGCGTTTGCTTCCCAACTCTGAGCTCATCATTTTCATAAACAGTCAGGTGGGTCCCTGAAACAACATTCGAACCGCAAACCTGTGCATCATTCAGAAATGAAATGGGCTTAGTGAGACAATTTCTCTCTCAGCCTGTCTGACGAAGGTCATTCTGGCCACAGAGGTTAATTTTTGACCAAAAGCCTGAGGCTCACAAATTCGTACGCTTAATGTGCCGACCCTGGCGTTGCGGAGTTGACTGGTTTTTTCATTTGAAGACATATATGCACCTCAAAATCTAATGACCAATTGTAATATTTTCCCATTCATCTTCATATGTAACTTTTGGACACCCCTTAGAAACATCCTTGCGATTAACAGTTTTTCTCACTGATTCAGCAGATCAGATCCTCTTTTTGTCATTTTTGGTGATGCTGGAACTTCTCCTTCACCCTAAACATACATCCTTTCCCAATACATCCCATCCCAACCACTTTCTCATGTATGGGTCTTGGACCCCACCGAGAAAAGGGCTTGAGCTTCAAAAATTGGAGGGACGTTCACCATCCTCCTGGGACACAGTTCACTTGTTGTGACTCTGATACTTCGCTGAACCCCAAAACCCTTCCTTGGGCCTCAAGGAATCTGAAAGATAACTGCCGAGCCAAGAGCAGTGCGCTAAAATTGCGACAACCTTGATACACTTTGAAGCGCACGCTACTTCTTTCAGGCCACTGAGAGATCGATGTTGTTTACGACTTTTCTAGGCGTCCCCACACAACATATGTTATGGCGGAGGTTTTGACATATTGAACCGCCCCCACGTTTGCTCGCAGGTTTTTAGACTATTACATTTGAGGGGTCCACATGCAAAGCCTTCTTAGTCAAGTTGGTCCTTTCTGATTTTTTGGTCGGTGTAGAAATTATCTTCCATTAGATACCAATTTTCACTGTACTGAAACTATTAGCCATGCAGACATAATCCATGAGGCAATTCATTATTTTTTTAGAAATGACTTTGAATTTGCAAAACAAAGTTTTGCTCAATAGGTGAAGGTATTTGACTCAGGAACCACTCTACATGCAAGAAATGCTACAGACAGCAAAGTGGTTGAATTGCTGCTTTGACAATGGCAACATAAATATGGGTCCATGGGTTCAAATCCCACTTTTATGGCATCACTCGATTTGTTTGCATTTTCTATGATCAAAACGAAACTTGAGTCTGCATCCCCCATCTTGAGATAGAGAAAGCAAAAGCTGAACAGGCTATAAAGGCTCGACTGTGATTGGTTCCTTCTTGCGAATGAAAACGGAATCACATTTCCACATTGGCTGCTGACAGAATTTGACAGTTTTCCTCCTTGACTTGGCGGGTTTTGACAGTTTCACTTTTTCTGTTACAATTTCTAACATGATTTAATAGGTTTTGACAGTGGCGCTATCAGTGGGACATGCGCAGGTGCCTGAAAGACAGGCTAAGGGAGAGAACCAATTTATTTTCAAAACTTGACTTAGCAGGTTTTTGCAAGTCGACTCCTCATTTGTCTCCCCTCAGAAAACTGCCCAGATAAAAGCTTTTCCCCGTGAAAATATTTTACAAACGGTGCTTTTATATGGATATCGGCCATCCCCGTCAAACCCAAGTTGAAGTTGTCATTTTATGAGCCCTTTGGAGGTCCCCATGGAACCTAATGGGAAGGGGGATGTGTTATGAGGCTTTTGGTCTCATATGCTACAAATGGTCGAAATATAGGCATCACGGCCCTCCGGCTGCATCTCGCAGCCAATGTCGCCACCCGGAGGCGTCCGAATTGAGTGGTCGAGTGAGGGGTGATTGAGCAGGATGAGAGCGAGCAACCACTGGCAGCACATTACATGGGAAACGAGGTCTGTGGGAGGATATGATCCCTAACGGTGATATGTTACCTTTGGCAATATTAAAGAATTGAAAAATTTTTGCAGGACCTATACTTGTTCTAACTGTTGTAAGTGTTAGGGTGTTAAATTGGCCTGCCAGCAGTTCGAACCAGTCACTCACTGAAAACATTCGGAAAATTATTAAATGAAAATTTTGGATAAGGAAGCTACAAAGTATTGAGCTGCTGAAATCCTACATCAAGCAAAAATGGGAAAACATTTTGCTTTCAGAACCACAGCAGTTGGTCTCCTCGGTTCGTAAATACTCCCGGAGTGTTGTTTAAAGGAGAGGTGATGCAACACAGTGGTAAACATGCCCCTGTCCCAACAATTTTGAAATGTGCTGATTGTATCAAATCCAAAATAAGCACGGTTTTCAAACACGAATTCTGCTTCAACATTTGATATGTTGTTCTTGTACTATTTTCAATTAAATACTGGGTTTAAAATGACTTGCAAATCATTGCAGTCTGTTTTTATTTACGTTCTACACAGCGTCCCAACTTTCCTGGAAAAAGCAATAAATGCAAGTTAACGCCCAGATGTTTAGGTCAGTGTTTCTGCTGCTGTGGATGGAATCTCCATGGTGGCTCTGAGTGGCCGGTGAGTCCTGATGAGTGCGTTTCCTGCTCACGTTTTCAGCTCCCCTGGTCCGAAGGACCCAAGTGAGCTGTTACCATGGAGACGCGTCCATCATCCTTCAACGACGACTTCTCAAGGTCTACCAGGCAAATATGGATCAGAGTTGGTATGAATGTTCCATCAGACTTGTGTCAGAATTTAAGGCTTAAGAATTTGTTAAAGGGGCACTGTGACGGCCAAGCACACGCAAGTATTTCTCACTGGTTACCACAGACATTGTTTTGCAGTCCATGATCCTAGGTGTAGTACGTACTTGTTATATAACTGAGAATATAATGCCTTTTTTTTTTTGGTCTATTTTCTAACATACCATATGTAATCCATTATTATGGGCACTGATCCTTGAATTGAAGTTTTTGTCGAGTGTCCAAAATGTTTACTGGTGTCAATGACAAATCGGTCCAATCTAAATTCCAACCAAATTCTTGTCAGGACACGTCCAAAAAAATTGTTATGGAGTCTGACTGTGGTGTAAAAATAAACCAAAATAATGAAACAGACTTAAAGGCACATGTTCATTTACATAATAACACATAATTAATATGATGCCACAACGCATAAACCATCACCGGCATTTGGGGTGGAAACAGATATTTGGCAGTGGCTGGAAGAAGCTGCTCGTCCTCAGGAGTAAAAGCCCTTGTCTGATCGAATTCGCAACTTTGGAAGCTGAATGCTTGCTTCTATGACAGTAATCAATAATTAGTTGTAACAGCAATGCCAGACCAGCCTCACAGATTTGTCAGGTTCTCGGACTAACTTTATGCAGGATGACAGCATAATGGTTCTTTTTTATACCCACCAATCAGAGCAGTGGATTGAGCTTTCCAGTGCCGACATAGTAATAATGGTGGCATCCTCTGTAAGAGCTGCATAACTTGTGCTAAAAACCATCCTGATATGGTCATCATGAAAATGCAGTTCAAGTTCTGTCCACTGGGGGCGCTGAATCCATATGGACTCATTTTTTATGAGGAAAGCTACCATGTTCAATGTCCATTTCACTCCGAAAACATGTCTTAAAAATTAGTCAACGAGAAAGAGCATCTCAGTTTTGGTAACAAGATTTTAACCCTTTCAGATTTAAGATTAAGGACCAATTTCACAGACTGAGTCAGGTTAGTAATGCACTAAAGAGAGTTCTGTTTGGAAAGGCATCATTCAAAATTAAATTCACTGAGTCTCGGCTTAATCAATTTTGGCGAAACTGAACATTATCTTTCAGATGCATGACAATCACTAATAGCAAATTAAAGCAATTGAATTTTAGAACAAAGACTCAGAAAAACATCCCAGGAGGAACAAAAAAAGCAGCAATTAGCAGGTGTGAGCAGGTCGTAGGTTCCTTGGATGAACAGGAGGCAAAGGACAAGAGCTGCGTCTGCCCTGTTATCCTCAGCCCCTCGGGGGGTCTCCCACCTCTGCTGGGTCCAAGGGCCGCACTTCGTCCCCGCGGCCGCAGCACCGGCTACGCCCCCGAAGGTCCTTCCGAAACTTTCGGGAGACGAAGACATAGAGCACAGGGTTAGCGACAGCTGCGGAGGAAGCAAGCAGGCGGGCAAAAATGGCGTACATGCTGTAGCTGGGTGTTTCCGGCGAAGTACGGCCCACCAGCCCAAACATGAGGATGTAGGAAGGCAACCAACAGACTGAGAACACCGCCACCAGCATGGCGGATGTGTGGGTCACCTGACTCTGGTACTGCTCCAGGCGTGGGGCACGGACTGATGCTCGCACCCGCCTCAAGAAGCAGTAAATCTTGGCGTACATGACGACAATGATGAGCAGCGGAGCGGCAAACCCCAGGAGGAAGAGCGCAAGGCTGTAGACCAGCTGGCAGGCCTCTGACAGGAAGGCAAAGCAGCTGAGCTGGGTGGAGGAGCCCACAGTTCGAATTGCGAACTGAGGTGCTGCTAACATGGTCGCCGGGACCCAGAGAGCAGCTGCCATGAAACTGAGGCGCCAGTGCATCCGAATCCTGTAGGCCCAGGCCGGGTGGACCACAGTCATGTACCGGGCAACAGCCAAGGCTGAGAGGGTAAAGACGCTGGCGGAAGAGCAGGCCACGCCCAGGAAGCTGACGGTCTTGCACAGGAAGAGGCCAAAGGGCCAGCGGCCCAGTGCAATGGCTGTGGTGTGGAAGGGCAGGCAGGCCAGCTGGAGGAGGTCGGCAGTGCTAAGCGCTAACAGGAGGGTGTCGGTGCCGTGGGGGGCCCGTCTCACCCGTCTCCGCCCCTTCGTCAGGGTCAGAATCACCAGTGCATTCCCCACCACACCCGCTAACATGATGACTGCATCCAGCGCTGGAACCACTGCCCTCTGGGTCTGCCACATCCTCTCTAGCGCGAGGGCCCTGCAGCTATGCTAATGCTAATGGCGACAGGCGTCCTGTGCTGGTGATAAAGGAGACGACACCTCCTCTGATTCCAGGTGCTGCCACTCGAGCACACGAAGGGGATTTGGATGGCTGGCCGTGTGCTCGTACAGCCGTCTAACCGTCTCTCCTTCGGCTTCAGCTCACTACCGTCTATCGGTAAAATACCCTCCGCAGGATGGTGTTGGAGTCGCGGTTTCAGGGCTACTGGGGCAACCCCGAGCCATTCAATCTTGAGGCCCAAATGAGATGCTAAATATGTATTCAGATTTGCTTTCTGGTTCATCAAGCAAGAGCAAAGAGCTCCAGAAAAATTGCATGGAGTTTTGGGGAAAAACACCTGCGTCCAAAATACTTCCTGAAGATAAAAAAAGAAAAGCAGCAGAGTGCTGTTCTAAGAGGTGATGTGAAGAATCAGGTCCACAGCTTTAGACTCTCGAGTCCTTGTATTGATTTTTCCACAACCGAGTGCCACACTATTCAAGACTGGCAGATGTTTCCCATTACAGTCCATCGATTATACTTGACGCCGAGTGCCTGGAAGCCAGTGAATCCTCGTCACCTCCCCATTTAATCAGCTTACAGGACGCGCCCTCCGTTAGTGGGAGAGATTCCAGGAGAGAACATGGGAAAGGCGGTAGAGCTCGTAGACCTGCCCGACTTGTGTCGCTGCTGGTCCTCAGGAGGCCGTCTTCTCTCAGGCTGAGCAGGTGTAGAAGGGCAGTGTGGTCCTCCAGGCAACAGGGCTTCTAACCTGATCAGTCTTCCCTCCTTCGCCTGGCGCATCATTTACGGTTTCATAGCCCTCTCAGCCCCAGCAGGGGGCCTCGCCTGTCATATTCCCCTATGGACTGGCCTCTTCCCTCCTGTTTACTCCCTTGATTTCCCAATTTGAGATGGAATCTTCCAGGAGGTTTTAAATGCAATTTAAAATACAGGACCCGGGAAAAAAGGTTCTATCTCAGTGTTCAAAGTTCCCAAAATTTCCACCCTCTTTGGTTTCCTAATGGTTTCGCCCGATGTGTAAGAGTGAGCGTGTTTACCGCTGCTCCGGCTCTCTTGTGCATGACTTTTACATCCAGGGAAACAGGGATGTTATTGACGTTTATGTTAGAGCAAACAGATGACTGGAGTGGCCAGCCTTTTATGATTGAGAGATTGCGGCTATAAAAAGAGTTTCTTTTGAGATGGGAGGGTGAGCGATAATCACTCAGAATTTCAACTCTGTTGGATTCTCAGCGGGCGGAGAGCACAGCCACGGCTGGGGCCCTGAGAAACAGCTGCAGACGACGCTGTTGGGGGAGACTCGCTGCAGACTTTCGTTTCTGTAGGTAAACTGTAATAAATGGTGTTCAAACCTAAACCCTTTTAAGTGTGAGTTGCTGCACTTATGCGGTAAGATGCAAAATGAATCTGACCCTGTTACGGAATCGCAAAAGCTCTTTCACGCTACAATTCATCGCCTTCGGTTATTCATGAACGTTTTACAGGAAGCTCTTTATGGCTATGCTGTAGAAACATTAGGCAAAGTTATATAACCCCAAATCAGCAAATGTAGGGATGGTGCATTGAATTAAAATTATCACACTGAAAGCAGCAATCTACAGTATAAAATATCTTTGACGTGTTGACAGAAAGTTGGATTGTCCTGGTGTTTTAGAGAACGAGCCTGCGTGCTGTTCACCGCTGCACTGTTCTCACAGAGGGATATTCTGCCATCTTTATCACTCTGAGGTTCCTCTCACGAGATGACAGGATTCCGATGTGTCGCCCATGAAGTCTGAAACCCAACGGTAGGAGAGAAGGGAGCTGGGATAGAGGTGACCTCTTTTCTCCTGGGTTGAGCTTCAGATGGTCATTCAGCCGACTCCGGATTTCCCTCAGGCCAGGAGACGTGACCGGAGACAGAGGGACGAGGTGCAGATACTGTCCCCCCAGTCAGCGGGGGGTGAGATCGAAGAGGTGAGATTTGATCCAGTTACTCTGTCGTACTCCACTGCCGCCGAACAGGATGAGAGGATTCAGCAGCGTCAGGCTGCTCTCAGTTCCTCACTGACACAGAAGTGCAGTTTCTGTCGCCAGACTAACATGGATCTGACAAATTATTCTGAGGGAAGAGAGATGACCGTTGGCGAGGAGCAGAGGGCAGGTAAGGTCACAGTATCAGCGACAGAGGGAAAGGTCAGAGGTGAGCGTCTGAGGAGCGGGGTCACAAGGGCAGCCTGGAGGAAGACTCCAGAAGATCATGAAGAGCCGTGAGGGAAGGGACAAAAGCAAAGACGTCAGGACTGAAGGGATGAGATGAAGAAGGCTGGTAATGAGGCGGACAGACATCTAGGGACGCGAGTGTCAGTTAGTGGAGGGAATGTGGAATAAGAGGGATGAACAGAGGGGGGGAGGCGAAGGATGGAGGCGCTGCAACACTTTCACTTCAGCATCGAAGAGATCTAAAGAATAAAAGTTCTATAACATAAAACGCACCTAATTAGAGAAACGATGCGACATTTGAACATTTCACATTTGAAGTTGGAAGAAAACCCAGCAGGCAGATGGGCCTCCTGACCGGGGCAGAGACCCAGAGCTGAATAACTGCATCGGATTGTACTGAATAAGGAAATTCTATTTGCCAAATCCAGGCTCTTATTTCCTCCTCGTGTCGTCCTGCGGCCTTTTCTCTGCTCCCCTTAAAAGCCGTGCCAGGAGTGAGGAGGGGTACAAGGGAACAGTCATAAGATCCGTGATCAGGTATATGGATCATATAGAGGAAAACTCTCCAGCAGCTGTGGTTTATTCCAGTCTTTCATTCAGAGAAGGTCCTCCTTGCTGACAAATACAACTCCTTCTGTTAACATTATTGAATGTTTTTGTTTCCACAGATTACCAGCTATTGGTTAGGTGTCCAAGAGACAGGAGTGTAGTGTTTACAGCAGACAGGAGTGTTGTTTTTACGGCAGACAGGAGTGTAGTGTTTACAGCAGACAGGAGTGTTGTTTTTACGGAAGACAGGAGTGTAGTGTTTAAGGCAGACAGGAGTGTTGTTTTTACGGCAAACAGGAGTGTAGTGTTTAAGGCAGACAGGAGTGTTGTTTTTACAGCAGACAGGAGTGTTGTTTTTACGGCAGACAGGAGTGTAGTGTTTAAGGCAGACAGGAGTGTATGTGTTTAAGGCAGACAGGAGTGTAGTGTTTACGTTAGACAGGAGTGTAGTGCTTACAGCAGACAGGAGTGTTGTTTTTACGGCAGACATTTTTAATATTCCTACTCAACTTAAGGCAAAGGGCACCATGCAATACTGCCCTCTCGCTGGGAAAATAACGAATTACGCCGCTCATCCCTCACAGTCAAATCAGAAACAATCTTCAGAGCAGCTGGCTGCACAATCAGAAGGGGAACACAGTGCTCTGATAGGCCATCTGACCCATTCCTGATTTCTTCTATTTTTGCATATTTCACGATTGAGATGCTGAGGCATGTCCTTATACAGGCGGTTCGTGCTTGAAAACCCTCCTATGTGACTGAACTGAAACTGTTCTACAAAGAGTCGGCCAAAATTCCTCCACAGCGATATACGAGACTCATTGCCAGTTATCACATTTGATTCCAGTTGTCGTCAATGAGGGCAGCACAACCAGCTATTAGTCCAACTTTTTTTTTTTTTTAATAACTTTTTTACCTTCAATAAATCAAATGGTCATTTAAAGGCCGCATTTGGTGTTTAGTCATGTTGTCTTTGTCTCAGACTAAACTTCCTTGGTGAACTGTCAATCATGACACATTTGTCCCACCAAATCAGTTTTTTTTACAAAACAGGAAACGATAAGACTTCAAAGCAGGGGTGTTAAACTCCGGGTCACAGCGTCTGCAGGATTTTATAATCTCCCTTCTAATCAGCAGCCAATCAAAGCCCTGAGAAAACGGAGTGTCGAAACTCTGGCCAATGACTGAAGTTTGACCTGCCTGCTTAAAAAGTTAAGAGTTATAAATGTCACATCACTCAAACCGAGGTGAAACCAGCCTGTCACCAGGGGTGACCAATCCCATTCCAGAGACCCACCATCCAGGGGTTCATTTTTTTCCAAACTCTGATCGGGGTAATTACTGATTTGACAGATAGAAAGATGTTTTAAGAGTTGTGCGTCGTTAGGGTTGGAGTGATGACGCAGAGGACGGTAGATTTCTATGAACTGAGCAGATTTTCGCTCAGCCCGTCCCACTCATCTGTCCGAATCCTTCATCACATCCGGCCGCTTTTCTTCGGCAAAAGACAATGAATTCGGCAGGAAAGCCTTGCACATTTGTTCTTGAACAATATTTTAAATTGAAGGGAAAATTACTAAACAGTATAACAAAAAAATTATAGACAAATATATTTTGACAAATGCGTAAAAAAGATACAAGGACATTTTAAAAAATAATACTGTCTCAACGGAAAGGCACTTTAAAACAGAGAAAACAACCAACCAATCATTTCAGAGAAGCAACATGTTTGGTTTGCCCAGCTTCTCTATAATAAAAGTTATAAAAATAAAAATGGCTTTAATTGACCCCAAACTGACAACATTTCACCACCTTTCTGGTCCAGAATCCTCCTCGACTCGTCACTTGGTCCTGATTCAGAGGCCTCTGAGGTGCATCCATGAGAAGATCTGAGTTTGCAGAGAATATCCATGAGACCTTAGTCTGCAGACACCGCCCATCAGACCTCAGCCCGCAACGTGTCTGTGAAATAATTCAGCTGCCGGGGGGGCAGGTCCACAGCAGATCTCCGTTCACAGTGCGAGTCTTGAAGGAGTCAAACTGTCACAGGCACTTTTTGGATTGCAAAAGTCAACAGAGTGCGAGACTCGGCCTTCAGTCATCGCAGCTCGCAAAGGCCCTCATTTCCTCTGAACTAAAACCTCAAGACAGTTCAGTACTGCCTTCTGCCTGAACCCTGTTAGCATGAGTGTGTGTGTGTGTGTGTGTGTGTGTGTGTGTGTGTGTGTGTGTGTGTGTGTGTGTGTGTGTGTCTGTGTGCTAATTTGCGTGTTAGTGCTGACATGAGAGTGCATAGATGCGTGTCTGCACTTGTATGATCGTGTGTGTGCGTATGCGCATGTGGTTGAATAGGAGTGTGTTGGTGTGATCTGAGTATTCTGAGGTGTGCAGTTCTGCTGCCAGGTTGAAATGGAAACTTCATTCTCCAGTTTAAAAACCTCCAGAAACAAGCAACGAGACTGAAAAAGGCACCTCATTCAGTGCACTTTATCACTGCACTCCGAACGCTGGTGAGAGGAGGGGCAGAGTCACTGGGACGTTCAGGGGGGTTTTGTGAGGCAGGAACAGGAAGGGGGCATTAGGTGGGGCGTCAGTATGAAGGCCGTTTCCACCCGTTCCGGATCAGTGCATCAGCTCGAAGGAAGGGCTGGTTTCGCAGATCTGCCAGTCAGGAGAGGAGAGTCAGAGGTTAGGGGGAGGGGCAGGGGACATCCACACCTGTGGGTTCTGTCTGTGCTCATGAGCAGAGTCTTTCAGCTCAGGACATTCAGCCTTTTCACCCGTCTGTTCAACCACCTGCCAGATGGATTCAGCAAACCCAGACTAGAGCAAGATCCCAGGAGGAAATCTACTTTCTGAGGCGGGATTTTCCACTGCAGCTTGTGAATATCGTAAAGTAAAGAATGTCAATTTATATAATAACTATCCTCATAACCAATACTTTTTCAGGAGATTCACTGTCCTGTAGGGTTTTATGTTGATCCTAATTTCTAATTTGGCACATTTATTTTTACTTATTTAACCTTAATTTAACCAGGGAAGTCCCACTGAGATTGAAGTCTCTTTTTCAGGGGAGCCCTGGGGGTTGAGCTGGGGAGGGAGAGGGAAAATTGCACAGCCAATTAGATCAGGGGATGATTAGGTGGAAGGTCGAAAGAGTCAGGTTGGGACTTTAGCCATGACACTGGGGAACCCCCTAATCTTATGGAAGAGTGTCATAGGATCTTTAATGACCACAGAGAGTCAGGACCTCGGTTAAATGTCTCATCTGAAAGAGGGAGTCTCCTTCAGTACAGTGTCCCCATCACTGCACTGGGGATTATTCCACCAGAGGGAAGATCACAACCTGCTGGCCACCAACACCTCTTCCAGAATTAGCAGCACAAGCGTTTAAGCTGTTGAGTGAGGTGGGCTGTGTTTAGGTTGGTTTAAACACCCAAGGGCTGGAAAATTTTCAGGAGCAATGCAGGGTTTGCTCTAGCCTGGAGACTGACTCTGTAAGACTGTAGCATTGAAGTAATCCCATGTAAAGGAGTACATCATTATATTATTTAGCTTTCATTAAAAGCTCCATTAAGACATTCTAAAATAGCAATCAACAGCTTGATGAGAAGCGCTTAATTTTTTGTTCTAACAAATCAGTGGCAATATTCAGAAACAACCAGCAGATGGCAGCACAGCAGATGCCTGTCATTAATGAGTTTTTTAATATTGCAAGTTTGGCAGTATGATGGAAACGGCCTTGATAAATCCTAGTTAAACAGACCAAACCATTTCCACGCAGCTCATATTCACTGGCATTTAAATTCCTCGGATAACTGAGCAGGAATCCTGCACAAGGCGAAGCAGCACAATACACAGCCTGAGAGGAGAAGCCCAGAATGTTCCCCCATTTTTTTTCTTTTTTTTCCCATTCATATCAGGGCTACTCTGAGGCTTCAGTACACACACTACTGTATGTTGAACATTGTGTGCGTGTTTTGTGTTGCTGGGAAGTAAGAGGACAAGAGCATTAGTGTTATTCAGCGCACAGTGAGGCAGACAGACGGACGGACAGACGGCCTTACACGGAGCACACTCCGGGGGAAAGCAGAAAGCAAACTCCTGTCATTCTTCAGGTTCCTCATTTTTCACAAATCACCCTATTCTACGGTTCCCATGCAACACTTCACAGTGGACAATCCCAGCGAGACTCCGGAATCCAGGTAAAACCCAGCTAACGAAAAACTGGAGCCCTTTCCCTCTCGGGCGGAAACTCCTGGAAAATGTTTTTATGCACAGTGGCAGAATTTCAGGGAGGGACATTCAAATCACCTCCCTTCAGTCCTGTGGTGATATAATTCGGTCCTGGCGCCCTCCTGTGCTGGTGAACTGCAATCGCAGGATTTCTAAGGCGATCGATACTTGATCATGTGAGATTCGGAATGTTCCGCGGCGTCTGGGGAGAATTACATTGGAGAACTGCTTGGAGTACATACTGCCTATATGAGTTGCCGTTTCCCAGGACTGCTGCTCGATTATTGGCTGCAGGGCTCCATTTGATGACATCACAGCCCCTGCTCGTCCTTCAGCCTGAATTCGTGATCAGACGCTGCACAGATATGCGCTGCAGGGCGTGTCCCAGTTTCGCTTACTGAGCCGCTGTGATGGCGGAGTTTCTGACAAGTAATAGCGCATTTGAGGGCAGCGGTGACGTCAGGTTTATACGCCTGTAATTCGCCATTCCTCGCTGACCTTTAAACAAATTGGCAACCACAGAAATCCTGCGAAAGAGATAACATGTGGCTTCTGTGTCATAATGTTACTGGCTCAGTGGTGCGATTACTGCTGCGGACCTAAATAAACTAGTAATGACTTGTTTTGTTAGAAAAATCTTATTTTCCTTCATGAAGCTGTTGAATTGTCTGAAGAGCATTTATGTTCAGAGCACTTCTTTATCCTTTAAG
Source organism: Gymnothorax reevesii (assembly GCA_029721435.1). Lineage (NCBI taxonomy): Eukaryota > Metazoa > Chordata > Actinopteri > Anguilliformes > Muraenidae > Gymnothorax > Gymnothorax reevesii. The sequence continues at coordinate 88,994,397 of CM056585.1, forward strand.
CTGCATTTTAATGCATCTATGCCCACCATAAAGAATAATAATGTAATATTCATATTGTGATATATTAGGGTAAAGCGTAGAAATATGAAAGGTGATGCGTTGGGCTTGTGTTTGTGCACACAAGAGAGTGTCAAGGGGAGAATTGCAACTGAAACAGTCTAAAAGTGATATCACCACTAATGCCTCTACTTAAGAGGCGAACCAAAAGGGAAGGCACCCGAACCCAAGGAGAGGAAATCTCAAACAGGGACTGATATAACTGCGACCAGGTAGAGTCGCAAAAACTAAATAGCCTGAAGACTCTCGCTAAACATCCTCCCGCGTAAAAGACCGTGAAGGCAGGAAGAGAGAGACGAACGAAAAGAAAAGGGCTGACTGCCAGAACCCAGCTGCGGGAGCCAGAGGAATAATTTTCAAAGAAAAAATAACCAAAAGGCTTAGAAGCCAAGTCATAGATTCAAGACCTAAATAACTATGAACGAAAGATCTTAACTTCAGGCACGTAGAATTGACACTGAAGTGCTGGCCAGCAAAACCGAAGGGATTAAATAAGCAAGACCAAGCCCCCCAAATCAGCCCTCCGATAGCCAATTAGCCACCAGGAATGACAGACCTAACAAACCTAAACCCATTACAATCAGAAACAACTGCAGAAGAAAAAGAATTTAAAAAAAAATTTAATTGAAGTAAACAATCAATAGGTTCCATATTGGTGAAACCGTGGACATATAGAAGCAAAAACTAACATGAATGAGTCGCAGCTGATTTATGTCATGTTGATGTTACCAAGTTCTGGCAAATTATACTCAGCGCCATTAAAAACGCATAGGTGAGGTATGTACTGTATTTGCAGCCAATTGAAGAACTGAGTGATTTGTATTGCTTTCCCAGTGAGGCACAAGAGGAAGTAAATAAAAGCGTGTGGTATTGTAATCCTGACGCGCACCACGTGCCCACGCCAAGCACTTCTGTTATAACACACATTGAGCTGTTCGTGATGAGTACAGTGATACTTGACTTGTTCTTTTTGGTGTGGTCAATAGCCTACATAAAGCCAACCAAAAAAAAAACGAAAATGCTACTGCATCAAGAAAATGGAACGGCTCGTGACACTGGAGAGAGAAAAAGAGTCTTCGGCATGTTACGGGCAGATCTCAGCCGCCGAGAGGAGGTGCGTCATTTGCACTGTTACCGTTCAACAATCAAAAAAGGCTGTCTATTCGAGAATGGAACACAGGCTCTGTCACTGACCGACCCCGATTAGGGCAGCCACGAGTGACGATGGCAGCTCAAGAGCGCCACATCTGGTCACAGCCTGTACGTGACAGATTCCGGACAGCAACCCAAACTGATCATAAGACAAGGGGTCTGAGACGATTCAGGGTGAGCACAAGTACCGTTTGAAGCCGTCTACGTGAGCAAAACTGCGTGCACACGGCCCCTACAGAGAACCCATTTTTGCCCATCGACAGGAGCAGGACTCTTTACTCCTGACTGGGGGCACCTGCCTCTGTGCCATTTTTGGCTCTTCATGTCCCTGTGTCTGTCTGAGAATGGAACACAGGGACTGTAGCCGACTGATCCCGCTGAGGGCAGCCATGCGTAAATGGGCAAAAACTGGGTTCTCTGTAGGGCCCGTGTGCAGCATGTGTTGCTCACATAGACTGCGTCAAACGGAACTTGTGCTCACCCTCAGATGTCTCAAACCCCTCGTTTCATGATCAGTTTGCGTTGCTGTCCAGAATCTGTCACACAGAAGTGGCGCTCTTGAGCTGCCATCGTTACTCGTGGCTGCCCTAATCGGGGTCGGTCAGTGACAGAGCCTGTGTTCCATTCTCGGATAGACAGCCTTTTTTGATTGTTGAACGGTGACAGTGCAAATGACGCACCTCCTCTCGGCGGCTGAGATCTGCCCGTAACATGCCAAAGGCTCTTTTTCTCTCTCCTGTGTCACGAGCCGTTCCATTTTCTTGATGCAGTAGCATTTTTTTTTTTTTTTGGTTGGGTTTATGTAGGCTTTACGTACCACACCCAAAAGAGCAAGTCAAGCATCACTGAACACATCACGAACGGCTCAATGTTTGTTATTACTGAAGTGTTTGGCGTGGGCACGTGGTGCGCGTCAGGATTACAATACCACACACTTTTATTTATTTCCTCTCGTGCCTCACTGGAAAAGCAATACAAATCAATCGATTCTTCAATTTGCCGCAAATACAGTACATACCTCACTGTTGCGTTTTTAATGGGCCAAGTATATGTTGAAAGAACTCAAACACTGTTCAGCTACCTAATTTGGAGCTTATTGATTCCCAATGTCTACTTCAATCTCTTTTAAAATGTTGCTGCCTGAAATTCCTTACAATCTCGGAAAGTAAACACAATATGTTAAAGCGTCCTTTATTCTTCATGGCACACATGCATACTTCTGTCTAAATGTGGGTTAAGACGTGAATACTCACTTTAAATATGAAATGTTGCGAATTAGGACAAATCAAAAGCTTTTTAAAATCCTACTCATACAATTGTCGTTGTAACAAAAACCAGCGTACACAGTGGGCCCCAGGACCGAGTTTGAGATCCAGTGACTTAATCTAACAAAGTGCCAACGATATCTTCTCCTTGAAACAATAATATGCAATGACATCAGTCAAACTTATTAGGATCAAAACGAAAAGCTTTTATATCCATGGCCAAGTTCAAAGGAGAGAGATTCTGTTAAGAAGCAGTATTTACCCCCCATACAGTTTTGCATTTATGAAATCTCACCCCCACAGCCCCATCGCCTCCTGTGTGCAGGCCTTGGTTCCCTGCTCATAAATATACCCTGTGGTATTAAACATATGATTTGGTATTGAATGCATGATTGCTGCAATCCAGATAGATGAGAAATGATAAAGTGCTGCAAGATAGTCCCTGAGCAGGCCTTAGCTTTACAGGGGGCACCGCTGAGCAGGCCTTAGCTTTACAGGGGGCGCCACTGAGCAGGCCTTAGCTTTACAGGGGGCGCCACTGAGCAGGCCTTAGCTTTACAGGGGGCGCCACTGAGCGGGCCTTAGCTTTACAGGGGGCGCTACCGAGCAGACCTTAGCTTTACAGGGGGCGCCGCTGAGCAGGCCTTAGCTTTACAGGGGGCGCCGCTGAGCAGGCCTTAGCTTTACAGGGGACGCCACTGAGCAGGCCTTAGCTTTACAGGGGACTTGGCGAGCGGCGAAGCGGACAGAGGTACAGACCACCTCCCTTACCAGTTCTAAAGAGGGCAAAAATGACCCAACATCCATCTCTGGTTCAGCTGCATGGAGTAAAAAACAGACATATAAAAACAGTCAAGAAGGCAGAAAATGGAAAATGGTACCAGACCATAAGACCATTACAGGGGTCAAACCCAGGGATCATCCCAGAACCCTCAACTGGCAACAGTCTTAAATTCAAATATGGTGCAGTTAAATGAAATAACAAGTAGAAAGCTGCGCTGATAATATGGTTCTGTATATATAATCATTTTTCGGATTGACTGATCTGACAGCAGTATATTTTTGCGGTGCATCAGTCCCTTTCAGATGAGCTCAGGCCCAGAGAAGACGGCAGCGTTTGTGGACATTTTTTACAAATGGTTTCCTTGATCTTCAATTCTATTTTTGATGCAATGATGAGGGTTGTTTGTTGGCAAAAATTTTCAAAAAGTTTTCCTAAGTAGTGCCATTATCCATCATAAGGGCATGATGTAATTTCCAGGGCAGTGCCATTTAAGGGACAGAAGATCGGGGCACTCGATTGGTTTTCAGCCAAATCCTTTTTGCAGAAATTTCCACAGATTCCCCATATCAATTGAAAATATTTTGCCTTGTACAGGGTGCTATTGTGTTGTTTTTATTTGTCTTTAAACTGTCTTGTCCTAAATTTTATAATACAGGTCAAGGACAATCTCTGCTTAATTTGTTTTTAACTTGTATTGTATTGGAGTCATAACTGGAAGGGTAGGGACTCGGGCTGATCCCACTCAGGCAGCAGGCTCATGTTGTTAAAAGCTCTGACTGGTAAAGGCCAGACTGATACTATACATGAGGAATGATTAGGTCAAGGAACATCAATATGTCTCCAAACATTCTCTGAAAAATTGATTATTTTGTGTATGTCAGAGACAGACACATTCCTTCGAATGGAATGGTTTTGTCACTTCAGCTCATTCCATATGCAAGTTAGTGCATCGTCCACACGTTACTTTGTTCACAATATAGAAACCTGCTTCAAGTAAAACATGGACTGGTTGGGAATCGCTTTAGCATCTCTGCTACATAACAACTGGGAAACCCAGCAGTCACCTTGAAAACTGATTTGATTCTCACTTGTTTTGGCTAATTTTAGCATCTATTTCTCATCAGGCGAATCTGCCCTGAGACAAAAGCAATCATCTAGACCTGAGAAGGCAGGATGAGACGAGCGTTAAGGTCAGAGGTCGGAGATGAAACGAGTTGGGGTGGTCTCCGTTCCGAGGACCCGGGTTAGTGGAAAGTAAGAGCGGAAATCCCAGGCGACGGGGGGCATGCAGTTTTATGCAGGCATGCATGAGGGGCGGTACGGAGGTCTGAATAACCTTTCTGGGGGGTTTGGAGGAAGGATCGGGAGGGTGAAGCTAGCAGTTGGACTCGTCGCAGAGGTTGGTCTCGCAAAAGAAACGGGAGCCTCGCTTTGCCGTGCGGGCGGTGAAGGGAACGCTCTTCAGAACTGTGGGAGAAAACATGTCATGTCTGAGGGGAGGGGCAAGCCCTGCAGCGATGAATCATGTGACGGTCCTCAGGGTCCAGGGCTTGTTACAATACTTGTCTAGCTGGTAACTTTTCTTCCCTTTCACTGAGTGAACTTCATTACCCAGAATGCCCTACCAAGCTTTCATTGTACGCACTCACTGCTTAAGCTGTTACATATAAACTAAAGCATTGTGGGTTAATTACACTGTCCAGCAGTGCAATAGCACACCCCGCCTGGGATTCATACAAGCAAACCCTGAGGTAACACTCTACATCAGCACTCACAGGGAAGCCCATGGGAAACGTAGTCCTTCAGCCTAAGGGCTCTGACTTCATGAGCATGTTTTTCTACAATATGTAATTACTCATTATTTTCATCCAATTTCATTGTCTTGATGGATTCATTAATTATGATATACTGGCAGACTGTAGAAACAACAATGTCATGACTGTCTTTCCTCGATGAATGTGGGCCATAATGTAACATTAATCTCCTTCCTGGGCATAGTGCAGCACTGCTTCCCCTGCTGGACAGCTCCGGTATTAAAGGGAGATTAATTGGGAGCACAGCAGGTAGGGACTTGGGTCATCTGCTCGGGTTGGATTCTGTCAAGGTAAGTCAGGAGGAGTTTAAGAGTCGAGTCATGTTAAACAAAGAAGACTGGATTACTATAAACCTCTCCAATGACATGTGATGTTCATCCTGGGGTGCAGGACATCTCCCACCGCAGCAGCCAACATAAGCAGGATTTTACATACTGCACGTCATGACAGATTTGAAAGACATAGAGATACAACAAAGATACTGAGATGTTTTTTAGACAATTGCAAATACACTGGTATCAAAATACTGAAAATGCATGGCACAGTACATCGGCTGAGGTGACATGACAGTGTGTCCTTAACGGGGTCCATGATGCATGTATATTGAAAAACCTGTCAAACACCATGTGCATTACATTATATACTAATTTAGACAATAAATTCCAAAACATGCTGTCATGTATCAGTAGCAGGGTTAGTGCAGCTGCCATCACCTTCATCTATCTTACAACTGCAAATACCGTAGTGTGCATTAATGGTTATACACTACCACTGTTAGACAAAAGGGGTCCTAATATTTTACCTCTTTATAATTTTTTTTGTGAAAATGTATTGAAAAATACTGTTGTAAGTAATAAAAAAAAAAATCACTTCCACAAGTACAAATGTTTGCATATTGAGGTAAAAATATAAATAAACAAAAACACTTAAAACAACAATTTTTAATAACAATTGAAAGGTAACGCTGATTTTTTTTTTGACTCTCACATAGCCTGAAAGCATGTTTGATAGCTCATTCCATGAGTATTGACGCTAAAAAAATTGTTTAAACTGGTTTGAGGCAACATTATTCTGCAAAATTACCTCTGATGGTCAGTCGTTCCAGTATATAGGGTGATATTAAGCAGCACAGTGTTAAACACAATGGCGCGACGGGAGGAGATCTCTCACACTGTTGGTAGCTGCATTTTGGCCAGACATGATGCTGGTCGGTCACTTCAAAACATTTCTGAAGACATTACATGCTGTCATGGCACAGTAAGAAACACCATCAAGCATTTCAAAGAGACCGATTCACAGAAAACTTGAGGCAATATAGATGTAACATGAAGTTCAGTGGCTTTGATGTTTATCTGTGTATGAAAAACAAAAAAAATAATAAAGGCAGTTGACAGCATGACACCTCCATGATGATATTAATAGCACCAGAAGAGAAGAGGTGAAAGTATCAAGATCTACTATTTCTAGATGCTGTGTGAAAATGATCTGATTGGTCATGTTGCTGTCAAGAGCTTGTGTCACCAAAAAAAGACTTGAGTTTGCCAGGAAATTCAAGGATTTGACAGAAACAGTCTGGGACCGATGAATTAAAATTCAAAATTTTCTCATCCAAATGCAGAACTTGTGCAGAACTGTAGAGTTGGAGAAGTTTTCAAAAATGACTGTTTAACCCCTTGAGTAAAACGTGGAGGTGGCGATACTATGGTTTGTGGTTCAGCTGGTGATCGCTTAAAAATTGACAGAATTATGGATAGAAGAATAATCACAGCATCCTTGAGAAGCAAGCATTGCCATTTGGAAAGCGACTGATTGGTCGCGGATTTTATTTTCTTCGAGATAATGACCCTAAACTCACCTCTAAATTGTGCAAGAATTATATCAGTCAGAAAGAAACACCAGATGACATAAAAGTTATGACTTGTCCTGTTCAAAGTCCAGACCTTAATCCCATTGAGCAAATATGGGATTTACTTGATGCCAAGAAAAACAAATTTGTTGTGTAATGTGAATATAGGCCACTAGATGGCAGTATTTACCTTTTTTTGTTAAGCTCAGACTGGAGTCATGTTTAGACATGTCCTGGACATGTCTGGGGCAAGTCTCAGAAAAAAAAAAAAAGAGGTCTAAATGTGGGTGGGGTCTGCAAAAGAGTATATAAGGAAAAGAATTGAGACAGTAAAGTAGTAGGAGAAATTGCAAGAAGATGACCAGACCTGCCATTCTGTTCAAGACCTGTGACGTTTCTTTTGTGGATTTCTTTGCCTGTGTTTGAGCATTTTCATTATCCAGGACATCACCAAGCCACCCCACAAAAAGGGACTGTAAATATTTCTTTTTTTTTCCTATTCAATCTTGGTCAGTTTAGTTAGTTGTTGTGTTTAATTAAATGTGTTTAAGTTTTTAAAACTGTGTCTGTCATCCCTTGCTGTTGCTGTTGTGTTGTAGATTGTAATAAGAAATTGGGGCCATAACAGTTGTAACATCAAAAGAATCTCTAAGGAATGAACTTCAAACCATTTGGAATGTTTTACTGAGTGAGGAAATAAAAAATATGCGAACACTACGCCTGAAAGATTAAATACTGACATCAAACTACACTAGATACTCACTTTTTCTCTCAAAAAAGACGTTATTTTTGTTTTTACTGTATACTGTTATCTGTTCACATTCTTCATCTACTTGATCCAATATTTAATGAAATGAATACTTGTATAATACTTGGTTTCTCTTTATTTTGCTAAATGTATAGTCATCAGTGCACACTACGGTATATCATGGAAAACATCTTCCAAAGCCTCAGATGATTATACACATATGAAGATTTATCTGTCAGGTAGTATTTCAGGCGAATGAGACTGTGCATTAATGATGAGACTCGTCAGAGTCACTCGGCTTGTGCTGTGGAGGGGCTCGAACCTGAAAGACACAGTTTCCTGTGCGCAGTGGGGTCCTGACCACATAACACACTGTGCACTGCTGCAGGGCGGAAACCTCTATGACTACAGTCACCTTCGATCCGGGACTACATGTCCCAGCATCCCCTCGTCCGCTAGACGCCCCACCTGTGATGATGTCCTCGATGGTGCCGTCCTTGCCCTCGTATACGGGCCGGTGGTCTTTGGCCTGCCGGCGACGCAGCTCAGCGATCAGCTCATGCTGCTGTTGCCTCTTCTTCTGCGCCTGTGCCTGGGGGGGGTTAGTGAAACAGTAATAACTGAAAGGCTAACCTTTCTCCCAAAGATCAGAAATTATTAATTTATGTTACTGCTTGCTTGGTGAGAAACTTCATTCTACAGACAAATCTTGAAATGTTTGAAGCACTGAAGGACTTTTTGTCTTTTTCACAGCAGTGTGGGTAAGGAGGCAGTATTGTTGGGCAGTTTGGGGCAGTTTGAGGACAGAGCTGAGTTCACCTTCGGATCTTGCTGCTTGGCTTCTTGAGCGAGGAGTTTCTCCCTCAGGGCCTCTTCCTGTTTCTTCCTCTGTTCATTTTCATCCACTGCCTCCTGAGACAGCAAATATGCTTTCAGAGTCACAGCACTGAGGCACACAGAGTCACAGCACTGAGATGCACAGAGTCTCAGCACTGAAACACACAGAGTCACAGCACTGAGACGCTACGAGTCACAGCACTGCGACGCTCAGAGTCACAGCACTGAGATGCACAGAGTCACAGCACTGAGGCACTCAGAGTCACAGCACTGAGACACACAGTCTCAGCACTGAGACACAGAGTCACAGCACTGAATCACAGAGTCACAGCACTGAGGCGCTCAGAGTCACAGCACTGAGGCACACAGAGTCACAGCACTGAAACACATAAAGTCTCAGCTCTGAAACACACAGAGACACAGCACTGAGGCACTCAGAGTCACAGCACTGAGACACACAGAGTCACAGCACTGAGGCACACAGAGTCACAGCACTGAGACGCTCAGAGTCACAGCACTGAGATGCACAGAGTCACACCACTGAAACACACAGAGTCTCAGCACTGAAACACACAGAGTCACAGCACTGAGGCGCTCAGAGTCACAGCACTGAGACACACAGTCTCAGCACTGAGACACACAGAGTCACAGCACTGAAACACACAGTCTCAGCACTGAGACACAGAGTCACAGCACTGAGGCACTCAGAGTCACAGCACTGAGACACACAGTCTCAGCACTGAGACAGAGTCACAGCACTGAATCACAGAGTCACAGCACTGAGGCGCTCAGAGTCACAGCACTGAGGCACACAGAGTCACAGCACTGAAACACATAAAGTCTCAGCTCTGAAACACACAGAGACACAGCACTGAGGCACTCAGAGTCACAGCACTGAGACACACAGAGTCACAGCACTGAGGCACACAGAGTCACAGCACTGAGACGCTCAGAGTCACAGCACTGAGATGCACAGAGTCACACCACTGAAACACACAGAGTCTCAGCACTGAAACACACAGAGTCACAGCACTGAGGCGCTCAGAGTCACAGCACTGAGACACACAGTCTCAGCACTGAGACACACAGAGTCACAGCACTGAAACACACAGTCTCAGCACTGAGACACAGAGTCACAGCACTGAGGCACTCAGAGTCACAGCACTGAGACACACAGTCTCAGCACTGAAACACATAAAGTCTCAGCTCTGAAACACACAGAGACACAGCACTGAGGCACTCAGAGTCACAGCACTGAGACACACAGAGTCACAGCACTGAGGCACACAGAGTCACAGCACTGAGACGCTCAGAGTCACAGCACTGAGATGCACAGAGTCACACCACTGAAACACACAGAGTCTCAGCACTGAAACACACAGAGTCACAGCACTGAGGCGCTCAGAGTCACAGCACTGAGACACACAGTCTCAGCACTGAGACACACAGAGTCACAGCACTGAAACACACAGTCTCAGCACTGAGACACAGAGTCACAGCACTGAGACACACAGAGTCTCAGCACTGAGACACACAGAGTCACAGCACTGAGGCACACAGAGTCACAGCACTGAGACACACAGAGTCTCAGCACTGAGACGCTCAGAGTCACAGCACTGAGGCACACAGAGTCACAGCACTGAGGCACACAGAGTCACAGCACTGAAACACACAGAGTCACAGCACTGAGGCACACGGAGTCACAGCACTGAGACGCACAGAGTCACAGCATTGAAACACACAGAGTCACAGCATTGAAACACACAGAGTCACAGCACTGAGACACAGAGTCACAGCACTGAGGCACACGGAGTCACAGCACTGAGACGCACAGAGTCACAGCATTGAAACACACAGAGTCACAGCACTGAGACACAGAGTCACAGCACTGAGGCACACAGAGTCTCAGCACTATAACACACAGTGTGTCACAGGTACAGCTCAGTGTGTCAACTGTAGAATCATATGACTGTGAGAATCAGTTACAGTATCACAGCTCTGAGTCATTGACAGAATCCCAACAATGTGAGAGTCACACAGTCACACAGGGATAGCGAGGTAGAGTCTGACTGCCGGTTACCACAGGAAATACTGTTTATTCCCACAGCAGGAAGGCCCCGCTGCTACAGACCTTCCTTAGCAAAACCACAAAACAATCTCAGGAACAGACTGACAGGAAGGGGCGGGGCCTGACATGCAGGCCCAGCTGTGCTTTTCTATTATTGGCCGGCACCTGAGTTCACTGTGTGCTTATTTCACCAATCGGGGAGCCCAGCACATGTATAACACCTGTGTATATGAAGGGCCTAACAGTACCCGGAGGAGCCTGGGAGTTCAGGGGCGGGCGCTCACCTTGTAAGCCTTGATGAAGCGCACAAACACTGGGAAGAACACTGAGGGAGGCGTGGTCTTGGCACTCTCGCCGAAGTACTGAACTACATTGCTGTAGGCTTCCTGCAAATTTGAAAATGGACAAGGACACGATCTAATTAATTTAGCATTATGTGGACATCAAGTGTGCTGTGATTGGCTGGACAGTGGAGAAAGTGCTCTGATTGGCAGATGTGCGATGACCACACTGAGAAAATATTGTCTGAAATAGCAGGTTGGAGATGCACAAGCCTTCTCCTGAACATCCGCAGTCCAATAGTCTTTCAGTTCAGCTTTTAACTGGCACATTAAGCAGCTTAACCACACTGGGTGCAAACTGAGGTGCGCTTTGTTGAGGTTGAAATGAAAACCTTCAGGTTAATAAATCTCCTACAGCAGCGCTGGGCAGCCTGGTGGGAGAAAAGTGCTGAAATCAGGCCAATCAGCTGTAGAGGCCTCAGCACAGATTCGCTGGGGTTTGCTGGGCCAGCGCTAGAAGGACAGTGGACTGGCGAGGGGTGCATTTCTGGAAAGTTTGCATTATTACTGATTTAACAACGCTTTTTGGACCAAACTTTCACTCAAGCTACGACCCACTCATGCCTGTTTCTAGAAAGGGCGTTGCTCGATCGCAGTTCAGCACGTCTGTCGTTGGAACTACCTTGTTTTAAAGGGACGCCACATTGTCGTAGATTACGCAATCACGTGTGGCGTGCTTACTGCAAATACTATACGAATCTTACTCTCCTACCTTAGCCTACTCTACTAAAACAGCCTTCATCACATTTTACTGCAAAACAGAGTGATTGACAGACAGCTGTGTTTGTCGCTTTGCCCAACTCAGTTCTGTTTGTCACTGACACAAAAATAATTGTTTCCAAATCAGCGACTGTATCCCTTTAAGTGGAAATGAATGCATTTAATCGCAATTCGTTCACGTTTCTTATTTATAAAGGTAGATTTGTTTGCCTCACAAGAAGAAATAAACCAGTAAAATCTTGTCTTCACCCCTTTAAAATCTAAACCAGTGGATGGAGTAACGGTCGTGTTCATACAACCATGTGAGGGGAAAGGTTCGCTTCCTGTCATCTTCAATTTTTATTTTGCCATCGCTATCTTTGCTAAAGAAATGAAAATATTCAAATAAAACATATGATTGAACATACTGTAACTGCAGACACTCTTAAGAGCTGTTTTAATTACCAGCAATTGATTCAGAAAACACCTGGAACCCTGTTTTCCCATCTTTGCCAAAACACGTAAAATAAAGTGAACGTTTTCACTAACGTTGATGCTTATTGTGTTTTGAGTCCTCCCTTTATAAGCCTGTTGGTATAATAATTTCATTTTCTTCGAATTTGTGTTGATGTTGAGAGGATCGGCACCTCGGCAGTCCTGGCGTCCCGTTGCAGTCTGTCGAGCTGGGGGTCGCCGGACTGCAGGAAGGTTTTCAGCATGGGGTGGTCGTGCTGGCTGCACTCCCGGCGAATCAGATCCATGCCTTTCCCCAGCTCCCGCACGTCCAACAACACATTCTCCAGTGACACTGAGGGCAGTTTCAGAGAAATACATGGATTTATGAACCCAGTAACCCTGCCACATTGCAAATGTGTTATTAGACTGATTTCTCTGGCCCCACCCCCTGAACTGCAAAATATTCTCTGGCCCCTCCCCTTGACCTGCACAGTTTTCTCTGGCCCCTCCCCTTGACCTGCACAGTTTTCTCTGGCCCGCCCCTGAACTGCACAGTATTCTCTGGCCCCGCCCCTAAACTTCCATAGCCTAATATGTTCCCTCCCACTTCCTCTGGCCCCGCCCTTCACCTGCAGCAGCTTTATCCACGAAGTGCAGCTCGTTGTAGAAGTTAGCCAGATCAGAGTATTTCTCCTTCACAATGAGGGCGATGTAATGCAGGAGCGTCATCTTCCTGTCTGTCGACTTGGTGTCCAGCAGCTGTAAACAGGAGAATCATCCTGCTTTGTTCAGCAGTAGATATTTCACTGTCTTTCAGCCCCCCTCAAACAGGATCTACATCATTAAATGTGTTTAATTTTTCAGAAAAAGGCATTTTGAATGCATCTGCTCCATATTGGCTCAGACTGTGAGTGGACAGATGGTTTTTCACTTTGGAGAGCCCTGAAAAGTCTTGAGATGTTAAAAATAGCTGAAATGAGTAAAAGTTTATTGAGCAATTTTTACGTGAAAGTTTTGCTTGCAGTGTCGGTAAGAGTGCACAGAAATAAAATGTGATTGGACCAAATAATCAGAGAAAATGCTAATTACCTCAGCTGGGAGTTCGTTACTGTGAAAATTTAAGTGCAACCAAACTTGAAGCGGCCTACACTCCAGGGTGTAGCCACACTGCTACTGTGAATCGCTCAGTCGTGACACTAATACTTCCTCCAGCAGGACGAGCGAAGTCCATCTCAGGGCTCTAGCTGGTTCACTAAGGTGTCCAAGTGAAAATGTCTGTAGCTCCATCACTGAGGTGAAGCTGCAATGACTCACCAGATCCAGACTCTGCAGCTTAAATCCATAAACCGACCCTCTTTTGCTGCTGTTCATGTAATTCCCCAGAGCCAATATAATCTAGACAGGGAAGCAGAAATATGAGAAATATAAATACATATTTTAAAAGTGGTGGACATACAGTATAACTGAGGGGGGCAGGAAACAGGACAGCGAACCTCCAGCATCCTCTTCAGTTTCGGCGAGGATTTGACCGAGGCCGATGCAGCGATTATGGCGTTCAGTTGCTGGGGAGAGAAACAGTTTTGTGTTCAATGAAAATAAGTGGGACAGAGCTGATGCTTTGCAGCTACACCTGTGCTGCTATGTCACGATAATATGATAATATGATAACATTGCTAAATAATATGGCTACCTGCTCCGCCTTGTTACTTCCGTTGGGCACAAGTAGCGTATTCAAAAATATTAACAAACTAGGAGACCTGCTGAAGAAACTTGACCTTCATGGTGAGATAGATTAATTTATGGAGCTAAAAGTCCTTCAAGAACCAGAGCACCAGAGCGACCGACTGTGAGGGAAACTGAATCAGAACGATAAAGAGGAAACTGTCACGAATTTCAGAATAAGAGCCAGACGCAGATGACAGCTGAGGCTGAAATGACCTCTTTCATCGACAGAAGAATAACTGAAAGGCTCTTTCAGACAGTTCATCAGTAGACGGACCAAAGTCTTGCAGGAGCAACGGGGATCACTGGTGGTAAGACAATTTCTTTGGGCAAATATGCTCGCAAAAACAATGTGTGCTACAGCTTTATAAGGTGATTGGCTTTATGTTTATTCCAAGCAGAGTGGAAAACTTCCCATCATTCCTCTGCAGACTGACTGTCACTCGCATCTATTCCTCCGAGTAACTGCAGACAGCCATGATGATGCTGACTGACATCAGGCCTGTCAAGACTATATTATCTGTATCAACTGTTTTTTTAATGAAATACAAACATTTATTTGTAAAACTATTTTTAAATTAGCATTTGGAATTTCAAATATACTTTTTACCTTCAGAAACACAAATGTGGAAAACAAGAAGTAAACATCTAAATCCTGATTTAAAAACGTGGAAATGACACCTTTAAGACCAGTTCAGCTGCCAAAAGCAGAAAATTAAACCTGCTGACCCTGGCGCTGTGTGAACGTCAACAACATGTGACATCACAGAGACCACTGAGTAGCATAAATACGTTGAACGCCGACTGGTCCCCTTGTGGTATATCGCCTGTACATCCCGTTTTCAGAGAGGGACAGCTGACAGACTCACAGGCGTCAGCATGTTGATGTTGTCACTGAAGTTGCCCACGTATGTAATAATGGTCATGCGCTGTGTCAGCCGCTCGATCTTGCTGAAGAGCATCATGAAGCGATCCTCCTCCGCCAGCAGGTCCACGGGCCGCCGCTCACGCTCATACTGCCTCAGCAGCTTCGACTCCGCCTCTGTGGGCAGGAAGCGCATCAGACACTCCATGAAATCCACCGGCAGCGCCTTCAGATCAAAGCTACGGGGAAGAGACAAGTACAACATGTCAGCAAAATTATAAAGTTAAATGGAAACATCTTCAGATCAAACCCACAGTAAGGACCCAAGTTTAGCACGTTAGCCACTGCACAGTCCACTGTCAGCACCTTCAGGTCAAACCTACAGGGAAATCCAAGTTTAGCACGTTAGCCACTGGAAGATCAAATCTGCAGGGTGGAGACGAATATAGCATGTAAGGCACTACACACTGTCCTCTGTCAGTATTGTTTACACCAAGCAAGAAAAGCCAAGCCCAGAGCATTATGCTCTGTAAGGCTTTTCAGATCCATCCTACGGAGATAAATCAAGCACCATCATGCCACAGGTTATATTGAAAATATATTAACAAAATATGTTTCTAATTTATGAATAATTACAGCAATTAATACTGAAATACACAAAACAGACTACTTCAGATATGACAAAATAAAATAAAAAATACATAAATGCAGAGGAAGTAGTAGCAGTAGTCCTTCAAAATTACTTTAAGAAAACTTCTAATATTTGCATTGCATCAGCAGTAGACTATTAATTACAGCACTTGACAAGTACTCAAATAAAGAAATCATAAACAGTAGGACACCAACTTGTCTTTTAAACTTGACTTTTGTGATCAGAAAAAAATTTCATCTCATTCCTGCCAAGATACAAACCAGATTAAAGTGCATTACCCATGAGAGGTATCAGGACTGGTCACAAAAAAATTTCAAGCTTGAATTCCCTGTACTTTCAAAAAGTACAGCAATTTTTGCGATTTTTGGCTTTTCAGCCAACTTTGGAGCCCTATTGTGGAGCAACCAAGGTAGATACACTAATCTGACCAGAAATTCTGATTCTGAGGGGAAAAGTTGGCCTGAGAAACCAAAAATCTGATCTGTAGGTTAAATAATAGAGGAGCAGTGGAAGCCCAAATTTGGACGAAACACAATTTCGTCAAAATAAAAAAAAAAAAACACACACACTTAAAATTCTGACAGGCCATCACTTCAAAACTATTAGAGATATTGGCCTACTACTTGGTATTATTTCATAAGTCCACCAGAGGTACCTATCTGAATTTTTTGAGAAATTTCTGAGGGGGTCATCTAGGAGGGTCTGGATGCTTAGATATGGACTGACCCTGTAACCACAACCAATCTCACTAGGTGCACAGCCAATTAGCCACCACAAGCCTTTTTAAAATCTGGTTGTGACATCACAACGGGGAGGGACCACCCAAATTAATGAAGAAATTGATTGGCTGAGACTGATCAGACCTCCACCATGTGATGTCAGAATGATATCAGAATGAGCAGATGCTGGTGACGGGTAACTGGCTGTGCATCTGGTGACAAAATGTGTGATCTAAAACCATAATTAATTCCTGTAAGAGGGCAGAGGGCGCGATGGAGTGGGGATTCAGGACGTACGTCTGGATGGCTTTGCAGATCTCCTCGCTGCTCTTGCTGGCCTTGCGGAGCGTGATGGCCAGGTTCTTGGAGCGGTTGGCATCCAGCAGGGTCACCTTGTTGGCCACCTTTTGCGACACTTTGTTCTTGGGTCCGGAGAGATCTATCACGGGCCCCTGAGCTCGCGTTTTGAACAACTCCTCAAACCTGTCCAGATCCAGCTCCTGTGGGAGGCCACACACATCAACAAAGAGCCAAAAGTTGATGGGTGACGTCATGATTAGCAGCTTCTTTAAAGGGGCACTATGATGTCGCACATTAATGGCCTTTTGTGCTTTTCTGAACCCTTGTGAACCCCACTCAGACAGTAAAATTTTCAGCAGTTCGTTAATAAATGAGTAATTGTAGTCCAAATTGCCCCAGGTGCTTAATTATCACGCTCGTGTAAGCTGCCATAATTGGCACTCGCTCCAACGAGAGCGCGCAAAATTCCCCGCAAGAATGATGTAAACGTGCACCTTGGCCACCATATTCATGCGTAACACACAGATATTGCAAAGACAACAAAAGAATATAAAAAAGGTCATTTAGAATGGTAGAACTTTAATTTTAAAATGAAGAAGCCGAGCTTCAACCACGTAAACCGCGGCACAGCGCGACTATTTAAGATGATGTCATAGTGAGACCTTCGTGGCAACATGAACCGTTGGTGACTATGACAGTTAGGTGGAGCGGCAAAGAAAGTTTGGTTTTGTCAGAGTCAGAAGGTTCGTATGAAATGGATAATTCAGACACCGATGGAAAAGCGAGCATGGAGGAAACGGTGAGAAACTTACTGTATTTGTACGCGCCGCATGCGTCAGTGGCTGACGATGAAAACATCGAGAGTGACCGTGACCAAGGCGCCGCTGGCCCTAGCCAGACTTCAGGTATAGCTGTCGACTCAACGCAACTGAACAATGTTGAATGGCATGTTAAAAAGTGGCACCTCGGTCGTCTCAATTGTCATACCTTCCTGTAGAACTTGTGTTAAATATTTTGATGTTGGCTGTGTGCGCACCACACGGCCACAAAAGCTGCCATGGAAACAAGTTTTTTTCGAATTTCGAACCCCCTCTCCCGGTGCCCAAGTGTAGCTGGGATTCGCAGACACTATATGATTGTGGAACAGTTTTGGTGTTATTGATAGATTTTTATTGAAAATCTTGGCTATGCATTTTCTGTTAAAATGAAGTTTTTTTCCTCAATTTGGGAAAATGGATAACTGTTTAGTGGAATCAATGGTAGTGGTAACAGTGGCTGCTGAATCAAGGTGCTGGTATACATCATAGCTTCGATTTCGATCTTGGGCAATGGCGCAGTAAAATGAATATAATGGCGCAGCACAATAGATTTTCAAAATCAATTGTGTCTGCTGCATGTGTCGCTTGTGATATTAGAGCTACTTTTTGCCACACCATGGTGCTCCTTTAAGACCGTGTCAGAAAGGTCTGGACAAAACTGAACAGTACGCTAGCCTGCTTGGAGCACAGCGATGTGTAAATGTTCAAATAAAGGTGGACCATTAAGGTTCAGAATGTAAAACTCTTCCGTTGTTTTGGGTATTATGGGTGTAATTACACTGCCCGTCCAAAAAAAAAGTCGCCTTTCAGATATAAACAAATACTATGATTTGATCATTAATGCAGTGATAACTGTGTTTCAGCTGGCAATAATAATTTTCAGCCCAACCGATGAAGTGCGTGGTCCTATTTCTTAAAAAAACATGTTGGACGATGTATCCCTCAGTGGCAGAAGAAGATGATACAGTCAGAAGGGGCAACAAGCAATGAAAACAATGAAGGACAAGAAGCACAGAAGGGTTTTCATACACAACTGGCACCACAGAGTCCTGACCTTCCCCCCCACTGAACATCCCCCGGATTTGCGGCAGACCACTGCAGGGTGCTTCTGCCATCTTGTGGTGAAGACAAGATCTCAAGCCAAAAATTAAGCAACTCTGAAAATAAATTCTTGACGTCGCAACCTGTTGTCAAAACAATGACATGACGAATTTGCACAGTAATCAAAGCTCTAGGAGTTCCAACTAAATATTTGAGTGTGCAACTTTTTTTGACAGGCAGGGAGCATGGCAATATTGGAATATTTTCCATGTAAATTAGATGACAGTGGAGGGAACGTTATTTAAATGAGGCAAGGACGATTTGTGGAATCTTTCTGATACTTAGAGCTGACTTTGTATGACTTGCTAGAATTACGTCTGAACAGAAGCGCAGCCCATTCATAATTTCACCAGAGGCACTGACAAAGAAAAACAACCTGTCAATAAAAATAAATATAGAAATAATGTATATTTAAAGAAAATATATTTAGTTTAAATATACATAATTATTTATATTAATGTAATTAATTAATTATTTACATAAATATAGTTTAGTTTAAATATACATAATTATTTATATTTTTAATAAATAATAATGTATTTATTATTTATATTTCTTCTTTACAAATAAAGAAAAAATATAAATAATGTATTATGATTGGATCATGTGCCACCACTTAGTATTACTTGCAGGGAGGCTACATTTGACATTTGTCGAGCCCAAAGCCCAAAATGTTTTCCTTAACTGTTTCCTTTTAGTCCAACCATCCATGTCAGCCTCCAGTGGCGTCTTCCAATACTGATGCAGTTTTTGTCTTGTCTCTTCCTCTAATGCCCGCGTGAGTTTGCACCCTCACATTCACTTTCCTCATTGTTGAATGCAGTGTTTTGCACTTAAATTCCCCATGAAACGGCTGGCAGGTGCCAGATGGTTCTGCATATTTACGTACTTCACCTAAAACAGGAAGCTTAGTGGGCTGCCCCGGGGCGCCTCCCAGAAAGCCCAGTCAATTCTGATTGGTCAGCTTCCAACAGGTCTGAGAGGGCGCCGCCCACCCTTCTGCATCACCCTGCAAGTGTCTGTAATGCTGGATTTACACATAACGAATGTGAACAAGTCACGAATGCCATGAATCTATATTCATGACCGAGGATCACGAATTTGAATTAAATTTCATGATTCGGGGCAGAGGCGTCACACGTCATTCAGTTCAGTTCTTGACAGCTTTCGTGTTGATTCGTAACGACGCATGACAGTATGGGCTCAAAGAATGACAAGAATTCACAACGAATGCTGTCACGCTCTATTACGAATCACCACTAATCACCACGAATCGACACGCTCAGTTGCGAACTTCACGAATTGAGGGTGATTCGTGACATTCGTGGTAGATTTTATGGCAGCCGAAAACATACTCCACGAATATCATGAATGTCATGAACCGAAATGCGCTGTTAAGAACCCTATTCGGATGGGTTAAGTCACGTTACGAATGTCACGAATGTGCCACGAATGATGGGAAAATGATATTCGCGTGTAAACCCAGCTTAACCAGGGAAGCTAGCAGCCCCTTAGCAACTCGCATTCAGCCAGTAAAAATCAATGCACTGTTGTTTTTTAGAGGCTTAATTGTACATAGATCAATGGGGCATAGCAGGCTGTAAACTTAAAACCAAGTCTCAAAATGAGCACAAACCACAAAACATCGTGCGATGCATAAGGAGAAGGGTATGAAGCAGGAAGCACCACTGCACTCTGGTTTCGCCCGTCAGCAACCAAATGGAAGAGGTGCTCCGAGTTGGGCTGGGATTTTATAACTGAATTATGAGCGAGACATAGAGGATCTTACATGAGTGGGTATGTCATATGAAAGTTATGAAACGAGTTGAGTAAATATAGCGAAATGTTGCAAAAAACCCAAAATTTACTCAAAAAGTTTCACAACTTTCTTTTTTTTTACTGCATATATAAATATATGCATTTTATATAGCGCTTTCTAGTCACATGATATGACCCCAAAGCTTTACAACTATGCCACACATTCACCCTGATGTCGGAGGCTGCCATGTTCGGCGCCACCCTGCACATCAAGAGCAGTACGGGGTTCGGTGTCTTACTCAAGGACACTTCGACACGCTCTCTGGAGGAGCCGGGGATCGAACCGGGAACCTTCTGATTCCTGGGCCGCCTGCGCTACCTCCTGCGCCATGTTACTCCATTGCTCTGCTAACATATCCAGACTCTGAGCCACAGACATTTGCAGCTGAACCAGCAACACTTTGTAAATTCAGTTTACTGAGTTGGAAGCTAATGTTTTCCAGCTAGTTAGCTAACTAATGTTCCAAAATGCTTATGAAAAAGAACTGTGTTCACGCTAGCCAGCAAGCTAAGTAAGGTGAACTTAGTCATGTGAGTGGCACTTAGCTAGCTTGCTACAGCGCTGAGCCATACTGATATAAGCATAATTACACTTGATATTCAGTTGTGCTAAATATTAACAGCGTGACATACGCAGAGCGATTTTTTTACCCCATGCTCCCAGCCAATGAAATTTTCGTGAAAGTTGTATATACCGAGGGTAATATCAAAAATATGTTATGAGCAGGGTTATGGGAAAAGTACTACAGTAGTGTGATAAATATCCTTCTGTTTTCTCGAACTGTGTGGAAATCTCATATTACATATAAGGAATAAAGGCATTAAAACATGAGTCTCATTGGGAAAACACAGACTCATGTTGGCTCATACAGGAATTTCGTGAACTGAAAGAAATAAAAGGAAAGAATAGAGGATTCTTTGTACTGAACATGAAAATCGGCTCCCCTGACTCATGTCGGCGTTGCGCACAGCCTGTTAATGTACCGACTATGAGTCACAAATAACTAATTTATCAAGTCATATTGGTAATACTGACTTGAAATTGAGTTTGCTAACTTATATAATTTTGCCGTAATCACAAAGTCGTCTTCTAACCAGGAGAACAAAGATTTACTGTATCCTTCATCTGAACTGATGTTTTTACTCTTTTAATTATTTACTCTTCAGTTTTGTATTTTTGAGTGAATTAGCAATCCAAGTGTGTCCCATGACAAAAACTACACATCAGGTCAGTGTGACAGTGAGCTTGAAGAGGCTCTGCTCACATCCACCGTGAGCTGCCATTTCCTGTAAGAGGAAAGGAGAAAAGACTCTGGGGGTCAGTACAACCGAAAACGCAGAAACGACAGAAGCCTGCCAGCTGGCTCGTAGCTTCCCAGTGCAACAGCCAATAAGAGGCAGGACTGGCAGTCGTGGCGGAGAGACATAAAGCTTTTTCATTAGACACGATATTAGAGTACGTCCAAGAGTGCAGGATGAGTCATCAACATATGTCAATTGTTTTTACAGAAATATAGAACTCTATACTTGAATACGAATATCTACAAAACAACTTTTTTGTCATTGTTAGGCCAGATACTAGCATATAGGTGATGTCTGGTGTGAGATACATGCAATAAAAATACATTCACATCGATTTTGACTTTATGGGGACTTAAAGAATTCCTCACGGACGTCGAGAGTGGATGTTAAATGGGAAAGGTGTCCCCTCACCTCTAGAACACGTTCGTCGTCAATCTCGTTGAAGACGGTGCCGTTGATCTGGTTGGGTTTAAGTGCAGTCCAGTTGAACACTGGCAGGCGGAATTTGGTCTTAATGGGTTTCTTTATCCGAATGGCTGCAGAATGACCCAAAGAACCGCAGAAGAGTCACAAACGAGCCACAGAGGAGTCATCGAGGAGTCATTGCAGAGGCACAGTTTAGTCTAGGTTAGTGATTAGTTTAGGTTACTCTTGACTAGTGCTTGTTCTCTGTACTTCTGAAATGGTTTTCAATATGATGTCTGCATCTATACAGAATCACACACAGCAGTCTTTCACATAAAGTTAATTTTAAGCCTTCACCTGATAGGCCGACACTGAGGATGACAGACGGTGACACTCCAGGCAGAGGCGGGGCTGGAGGGGGTGGGGGTGGGGGTGGAACTGCCACCATTTCTGCAAGTGTCAATCAAATCATCCATCACATTTGGTGTAAGTCTGTTTTATGCAGTTAAACTAGTTGAGAAAGTTAACTTCTGAATAACATAGAGGTTAATAAAAATTAAATATCAGGGTGTCCCCTTGAGCAATAGCAGCGTTTTATAGTAAATTATACATTATCTTAGAGATTATTCTTCTGTTTTCCAGTAGTTTCCTGGAAAGTCACACAGAAGCTTCCTTATCTCCGGCTGATATAAAACATGTTCTGTCAATCATTCTGGAATGTTCTGTCTGTCTGTTAACATTTCCACTGCATACTAAACACTGGGAGAATTTCTTCTTCTTGCTGCTTGCAAGCGCAGCCATCGCTGTTCATCAAAGTCCACAGTAACGCAGTCCGACAGCCAGGAACATGGATCACAGAGCGAGCCGATGATCACCTCATTTAAACCAATCAAAATCCTCCATCAATCATCTCACATGACGCGAAGTAATGACAAAATACAAAGTAGTATTTGGACGATTACTGTGCTAATATGCCTAAAAATTGAAAGACGATCATCCATATCTTCAAAATTAAAGCTAATAAAATGCACTTTTACCTCATAGAAACAATTTAAATTCAACTAGTTGCAGTGCAGCGCCAAAACAAAACATCAGACTTAATACTTCCTGCACTGCACTTAATACTTCCTGTGTCCTGCACTGTAAAGTTAGTACAGATACGCTGATAAGGATTCTGATATTGAATTTCGGTCTGATATCTGTCTCAAACACCGTCACGGGTGACAGTGACACCGTTACATTATTTTAGAGATCTGGTATCAGACAAATTATTTATTACATTTTATTTCAGCAAGTGAGGAAAGCAAAGTTAAAGTCCAGCCTGATGTTACACGTTAAAAATGATCCCCAGCCTCCTCCACACACTGAGGTACAGGCTTATTAATTTAACACTGAAAATACATTCATTCTCCATGTTGGCCAATATGCAAAACCCAGGTATCGGGATCAGTACTGGACTGAAGACCTCGGCTTGTAGCATCGCTAAAATCCCCCTGTCCGTACCTGAGGTTTCAGGTGGAGGAGGTGGAGGGGGTGGGGGTGGGGGTGGCGGCGGAGGTTCTGGAGCTACAGCCGCGGTGGTGTCCCCGATGCCTAGGGGTTCCAAAGATCGCGTCCCCGAGCTGCAGAGGGGATCTCCGGCGGAGCTCACACCGCCTCCCAGCCCTGCACCACCCGCGCTCCGCCCACCGCTCAGCGCCTCGATGGCGATGTCCCCGTCAGGCCGCTTGCTGAGGCGGATGGTGCCCTGCCGCTCCAGCTCCTGCAGACGCCGCTCAATGTTGCACTGCCGCTGGAACGCGGCGTCCTTCTCCTTAATCACACGCCTCAGCGTCTGCACCTGCGAGCTCGTCGACTCGTACGTCTCCTGAGCCGCCACCAGAGGGAGACACAGAGCGCAGTGAAAACACAGCACCACCCACCCAAGGAAGTCGTGATTCTCATTTAGCTGTTGTTGCAAAAACAATAACAAAGCCCAGAAGCAAATTTACGTGCTGTCATTTGTAGGTCACCATTCATATATCACATATCATATATCATATATCATATATCGCGTCAGCCGCACTTCTTTTGCTGCATTAACTGACAGGTCAAAAGTCTCAGTTTTAAAAATATACCGGCACCCTAAAAAGGATAATGTTGCATTTGTGTTTGCGCTACAACAATAAGAGCAAACAGGGGTTGATGGGTAAATAAAAGAAAGGGAATAGTGGTGACAGAAAGAGCAGGTCTTGGTGATACGAAGCTCTGCTCCCACCTTAACAGCAATCAGCTCCTTATCTTTACACAAGAGCTGCTTCTCCAGGTCGGCAACCTTCATCACCGTCTCGTTCTCCAGGTCCAGAAACTTCTCTGTCAGCTGTCCATCAGGGCCGAGGGAGAGGAGGATGACGAAAGAAGATGGGAAGGATGAGAATGAGGTGGTCATGATGAAGGGAAGACAGGAGATGGTGAGAGGAGAGAAAGGATGGATCTTGGAGCAGCACATTAGCTCCAGCTTCCACCCTCTCTCTCTCTCTCTCCCTCCCTCCCTCCCTCTCTCTCTCTCTCTCTCTCTCTCTCTCTCTCTCTCTCTGCTGCATCAATAAGAAATGAGATCTGCCCCAGCAGGATGACACAGCAAACAGTGCAGAAGTGAAATCTGCTCTCAGCCTGATACGTGGAAAACATAAAAAACCATGGGAATTTCCAGAGTCACCCCAGTTTTTCTGCTGACCTTTGACCTCTCAATTTACAGGGATACAGTCCCAGAAGAAGAAAGAGGAGGAGAGAATTTCCCAGATAAGGCAACTCAATAATTTGCGCGGTCCTGAAACTGCAGATTAAATGGCAAACACAACCTGTGACCCTGCACTGAAAATCCTGGGTGAATCTTTAGTTAATGTCCTCAGCCTGGACACAGGAGTCAAACCTTCCAAAACACCTGAGACGGCATAAAAGCAGCCTCTGTACAGGACATGAAATTATATTAAATCTTTCCTCATTTGAGTAGGTAATGACACGGGTAAAACAATAATTGAATTAAAAAAACAGCAACGTTAAGAGGAGATTACTTCTTCCACATAGTCATGCATTACATGTCTGTTGTAAATTTCGGAGAAACTCAATTTTCTAAATTCTGTATAAGAGTGACAGAATTAAAGGATATCATGTCCCCAAAGGCAGATGCAATGACTTGCACATCAGGGCCTGTATTCACAAAGCATTTTACCTTACAGCTCGGAGTACTCCTGAGTCTCGCTAAAACATTTTATATAGGAGTAATATCTTAAAAGTTATTCACAAAGCAGCTGAGAGCAACTTTTAGGTAAGAAAATTAGTAACTCCTAGACTCGGAGTAGCTCTGAGGCAGGTGGGAGTAAAACTCTGGATGACGTCAATTCTCATGCACGAGTCTTTTGATAATGAGCACGGTGATTGGTTGTTTGGTCACAGGGCGGCCCATTGAAAAAAATATCCCACATACAACCCATGGAGGAAAAAATGGGGAAATAGTCCAAGCGGCTGGTTTGTCCCATAAAATAATAAAATTTTGAGCCCTCCTGAAAATGCACTATGCGCAGTCCCCACATATCACGCTCCAGGCAAATAAACATACATAGGAAAGAGATAGTTGTAAAAACGCCAATAGCATAAAACGAGTCAATAATAAAACGCATCATTTGCCCCAATAATTAGCAACTTACTACCCAATGAGAATATGTTGCGATCATTTAAAAGTCGGGCCGTTCAAGTTTGTTTGCCCTAAACTGTCATGGATGAAAGTTCATAATGGATGCGAAAGCCCAGCTGGAGCCACAACCAGTTACTGCTGCTGGGCCAGTTGGTGTTGGAGCGAAAGCATGTAGCCTAATAAAAGGGAAATTTGACTCGGGGGAGAACAGCAAATCCAAGCGGGATGCGTGGGATAATATCAGCCTACAGATCAATGCTGCATTCCCCTCGGACGGCAGACGACTGCGAGAAGCGGTGGTATGGGCTGCAATCGCAGGGGAGGTCCAAGATTGCAGCCTATAAACGGGCTATCGTTCAAACAGGAAAGCATACTAAGCTTGTTTTGCAATTTACAGCCTACAATTTAAATATGCATACAAAATACGACATAGGCTGGTATTATTATGATGATCTATTAAATGTTCTCTCACTCAACAGCCTAATGAAATAATTCATGCATCACAGGAGGAGGTACAGCACCAAAGCCACTGTCCCCGAGCGAGTGGTGTCCCGCAGGTACATAAAGCCTGTCAAATAATTGGCACAAGCCGCTTTCCATTAAAATTCGAGTCGTGCGTGGATCCTGGCCATTTCGCAACAATGTCCAAAATATTGTATTCGGCATCAAATACTATCTGGGTGTTGATGGAATGAAATTTATTCTATTTACAAATACCTCTTCATCTTGGGTCAGAGAAATAATTTGAATATGGGCCTTGTCAATAACACCGATGATAGCGGACATACCTGAGATGGGCATGAATTCAAGTTTAATTCTGTGTTGTTGGCGAATGTCTGTTGGAAACCGGATAAACTGTCGGACGATATGGGGTTCACAGAGCGCATTGATTGTTATTTGAATTGAGCGACTGCCAGATGATTGTGAAATCCCCAAATTATCCGTGTTGCAAAGTTGCATTTTTTCTGTGGCCAAGTAATGAAGTGTTGTCAAAATATTATTTCGGGGCTTATTGGGTTGTTTCTCATGGTTGGAGACGTAATTCTTTCCCTCACCAAGTCAACAACAAATAAAATCCCTTCCAGTCGGTCCGATATCTTTTCAACAACTGCGCATCATTCAGAATTTCCAAGTCATTCCGTCTTTCAACATCAGCAGCCATTTTCCGATTCTTTGTGAATAGGTTTTAGCGAGTTAAGAGTCTTCCTGACTCCTTTTAAGCTCTCCCAGACTTAGGAGCTACTTTAAGGCCTAAAATGCTTTGTGAATAAGACTTAGTAAAAATGATTGGGAGTCCTAAATTTACGACTGACAAGCCCATTTTTTTTAGGAGTTTCTCCTAAATCCGGCAGTTAGGACCTACTGTTAGCACTAAGATGCTTTGTGAATATGGGCCCTAAGTATGACCACTTAACTTCTTCTTTAACACAATATTTGTTAGTGATACTGAGAGAGGAAACAGCACCACCATGTGGCTGGATGTCTTACGTGTGACAGGTGCTCCTCCAGCTCCTCCACCCTCTCCAGAGCCACGTTCTTCGTCTCGGCATCCTCCAGCAGCCCCCCCACATCGAACACATTATCCAGGTACGCCTGGATCTGCACCTGCAGCTTATCGCTCTCCGTGTGCCTGCATTTCTGCAAGGAGATGGATGCCCATCAGAAACAATCCCAGTTTTGCTCCGATGACGAGCAGGGTCTTTGGGTGGGTCACTGGGCTGTGCTCCACCTGTTACGCTGGTGATGAGATCAGCATTATCGTTACTCCACCCGACTGTGCCCACATTTACAGATTCTGACTCCCGTTGGGTCTCTTGTGTGTCCGTCTCCCACTGTCCAGCCGTCCTCGTCAGTTCGTTCCTCCCGTTTCCCCTGATTGGTTTTTATTATTTCGTCACTGTCTCACCCCCCCCCCCCCCCCCCCCAGTACCCCATCATTAACTTTTATTTCATATATTTATGTTCCTGGTCTGAGTTGATTCTTTGGTGGATTGTTTCTCTGGCTGCATACATCTTGCCCTGATCAAAGGCCTCCTTACCATCTTCAGAAATATTAAGAATATTATTCATATTATATTATTATCATATATTAATGTTATTCAGTATATTAGGGATATCTGTCCTGCAGTGCTGCTCGGCCTTGATAACGGGCTAAAACTACCGTCTGTGCTGTTTGCGGCAGTTACTGGTGCAGAACGTAGCCCTTTTGGCTTAATGCGGATCCGCGCCTGATTCCTTCACCAATGATCCAAACACACCAAACCCGACTGTGCCGGTCTTTCCTGCTCCGCTGCAGCATGTGCACATACCTCATTCTTACCTCCTTGCCTTTTTGCATCTCGTATGTTCGACTGCCGCCTGTCTGCATTACTGTTTACTGGTCGACACTGCATTCAATCTATCAGTGCAGTTTCCCTCTCAGAGCCCTTGACCAGCCGTAAAATACTGTTGGCCATCTTACTGACAGAGTGACTCTGGCCAGCTGCACAACTGTACGTGTGTGACGGACTCCGCCATAATGACTTCACATTTCTGGAGGAAATTCACTCTCTAACAGCTTTTTTCTAGTATTTCCTCCATTGACCTCATTGAGACAGACGCCACAGAAGTCTCATATTTCTTTCATACATCAGTCACAGCTTATTCAAGAGTCACAGAACGTCATTCCCTGCTTTAGACAGCAGACCTGCGTGATTTACACACAGATCCAGAATCCTCTCTGTTACCATCGCTCACGTGTCGCCCCTCTGGGCTACTCATCCATTTCTGACATCGGGACCAAATCCCAGCCTGTGGAGCTCATCCCTGGCCTTAGAACAGTCCTGTACCCAGGGCACACTTCTCCACTCCATTTCTGCAATCCCGCAGAATAAATGTCCAGAAGAGCCCAGGCTGGTCGAAGAGCATCGGAAAGAACTCCTAATTATTAGTATGGCGTTCCTAATATTTCAATAGAAATTTACACCACAAGGAAAAATGTAACTGTTTACTCAATATGCCTCACATTTTAAAATTTTCACATAATGTTTAATTTCCCTATGGAGCAGATAGAAGATCTTATGGCCAGTTTACTGCCAGCGGCGAACGTCACTCCGCGCGAATAGAAGACCACAAAGGGGAAGTAAGTCTACGTTAAATATCCAGGCAAACATTGCAAATCATGTATGACTGTTTGGAATGCCAGCACCCCGACCACTAGGGGGCGCAGCACAAAGGGTTAAGGTGTGAGCAGGGTGATGCAAACTCACCTCCAGGAAGTCATCTAGGCCCAGTTTGGTGAACTCGTACTGCAAGTGGACTCGAAAGTTCATGTCTTCCACAGAATGGACCACAATATTGATGAACTGCATACAGGCAACCTGAGCACACAAACACACACACACACAAACAAACACACAAACACACATACAACACAAACACACACACCAACAAACACACACGCAACACACAAACAAACACACACGCAACACAAACACACAAACAAACACACACAAACAAACACACACGCAACACAAACACACACACAAACACGCAAACAAACACACACAAACAAACACACATGCAACACAAACAAACACACAAACACACACATAAACAAACACTCACGCAACACAAACACACACACACAAACACACACACACACACGCAACACAAACACACACGCAAACAAACACACACGCAACACAAACACACACACACACGCAACAAACACACACACAACACAAACACACATGCAACACAAACACACAAACAAACACACACGCAACACAAACACACACACAAACACACACACAACACAAACACACACACACACAAACAAACACACACACACGCAACACAAACACACACACAAACAAACACACACGCAACACAAACACACACACAAACAAACACACACGCAACACAAACACACACAGAAACACACACTCAATATATATTGAAGACGGTGAAATTTGCATGTCTGCATTCAGCAAGACCGCTTGCCATCACCAGTAATAACAGTTCAAAGCCACATTCAAAGATTCCTCACCATGAAGTCGATGTTCCCGTCCTCGCTGCGGAAGTACTCCATCAGCTTCTCGAAGCGATGCTCCTCTTTGCACACCTGAGAGCGATAACACCAGTCACCTCAACACTCTGCCATGTCATTGGTCAGGATGCCATGTATCCCTTTCACACCATTGGCCAGGAGTCCACAGATAAGGTGCATTTGGAGAGGTAGCTATTTTTCATAAATACAAAATTTTTCATAAATATAGAACCCTTTTCCATAGCATCTGTCCCACAGAGGGCTGTATCTGTCCCTGATTTTCACACTGAACACCAACAGAACAGCCCGTCCACAGACACCCTTCGCACTTCCAGGCACAACAGACTTCTTTTGCAAATTTCAAATTAGCTGTGTTTACTGAAGTGTGAAAACTGAACCACGACACCGGTGTCAATCAAGGGAGAATTACGTGGTCTATCAACATGAATGATCAGATTTTCTAAACATCTTCACATTTTAGTTTTATGTTGTTTTTTCTGAGAGTCGACTTTTTTCTGATACACCCTGTATTCATGAAATCTGACATTTCAGGCGCATTTCTTTAAATGCTCATGAATGACCAAGGACTGTTCTCGTCTCCCTACATAAAACATTTTTTTTAAGATTTAATCTATGCACACATCTATATTTGTATATGCAATCAATTAACTCAATTCGTCCAGGTAACTGATATAAATAAAACCCTGCGCCCACCCCTGCTCAACCAGAAATATGAAACACTTGGGTTCAGTTCTGTAGAAAACAGCCAACTCCACTCAGAGCATAAAATACAAGCAGCACAAGAGTATTCCTATAAATCGCCAAAACACAACATTAATCTATCAAAGCATAATGTCTGAACTAATAAAAACACAATTTCTGCAAAAGAAAGTCAAATCTTTTCTAAGCGCCAGCCAGAACAGTTTATGATAACATTTCCTAATCCCGAAGGATTCTCTGTTCTGTTCTGTTCTGTTCATTGCAGAGATTGAAGTCTTTTCCCAAGAGAACCTGCATGAGAAACACTCAGCCCCTTCCCTGACTGTCTTCGGAGCGTCACAGTGTAGAACGAGTGACTCTGGATCCTCGACTCACTTTATATCTAATTACAGTAAGTCATGAGTGCTGGAAGAGAAACTAAACAGACCTGACCCTCTTTCTTACACACACAAACACACACACATACAAACAAAACCGTGTGTCCACAGAGACACATTTATGGCATGATTGGCTGTCAGGCTCCCAGTTGCTCTTAATGTGATGCTCCGTCTGCGCTCAGGCTGCTCACACGGAGTCACGGCAGCACAGATCATCTCTCTCTCCCCTAAACTCAGGCCAGCTGCCCCCACCCTCAGCCGCATGCTAACTCAGCCTAGCATATGTTAGCCAACACTCGCATACAGGAAATACACATTAAGTCACCTCAGATGGTCTTATTTGGACACCCTACCCGCAGTCAGCTCGTGTACTACAGATCAGAACTGGGCATGCTCCACGCCACTGTGGTCATGTTGAACAGAAAACAGCAGAACATGTTGTATTATAAACTGTATTTGTCCAGGTCCAGGAGCCAGAGGTACTAAAGCTAAGACATGGACAAGGTCAGAATCATTATGGGATGGGTATGTTCAGGGCCAGGAGACAAGTGCATTATGGGAAAGGTAATGGGAAGTTTTCTGTCAGAGGCATTATGGGATGATCTGAACAGGAGCATTAAGAGATGTGCATTATCCGGGACAGTACCTCTTTGAAGTTGTCGAATGCAGCCAGAATGATCTCGTGTCCCCCTCTGACCAGACAAACGGCCGCCAGGAGTTCCAGCACGAGAGCTTTCGTCCTAAAGACATTTTTACGAAAGCCAGCAGAGACCATGAGAATAAAAAAAAAAGACAGCATATTGCTTTCAAAATGGCGAATAATTATGGATAATTTAGCCCCCGAGTCACTCAACACATACACACACACACACACACACACACAAACACGCATATATACACACACATACAGTCTGGGAAAAAGAACAGACACAAAGAGGCAGGCGTCGTGTCTGCAGAAGGGATCCCTCCGCTGCTGCGTTTACACAGATTACATCAGATAAGAAACCAAACTCAATACAGCACAACAGTAAAATCAGATTAGAAAGACAAAACCTGACTGACATTAATGTAAAAATTATTTAACTTTTTACGGTAATAAGCAGCAGAACTCCGTGGTGAAACTAACTGACTGTCGCACAGCAGAACATGGACATAAACTAGAATTTATTTTTCACCCCAAAGTTAATAAAGATCAAGAGTAATGTTTGTTTACTCATCCATTTTGAAAGTAAATGTTGTTATATAAAAATCACACGGTAACATCACCACAGTAATGCATAACTTACTTCCTGAAACGCGGTCCTACTTTTTTCGCCCAGTACCATCCCAAAACTGCTAATCTGCTGTCGACTGTGATTTATGTGACATCAGAATTAGCTCCGCCAATTATACGTGCGTAAAGATGTGGAGGGCCTAACAGATCAGGGGCCCAACAGATCAGGAGCCCTTTTCAGGAAGCGACTGTTACATCTCGAGACAATAAGCCATAAAGTCCGATAGCTGAAGGACTGTAAGTTCCAGAACGCAAGATGTATTCATGAACAGCGGTCAGCAGAGCCCACAGGAAATTACTCATTTATCTCCAAAATGCAACCAAATTTGCCACTGCACATGTTCAACTGGATATTGTCAGCCTCCGGGAGAAAACTGCCGAAGACGAAGCAAGAAACAGGCCGTATAAAACGTAAAAACAGGGCCACGAGCAGTGTAGCTCACCTGCACATATGTAACCTTTGAAAGATATCAAATATTAGTTTTTACAAATTTTATTTTCTAAAATGACAATGTGAAAGTTGATGCGTAATTTTTAATGCAATCTATCACACGCCTGCTGGTTAGGTTCAGAAAATCATATAAATATTAATGGCAAATAAATAAATAATTCAAATGATTTTTCAGGAAGCCCAATTTCTTAAAGAATTTTCAAAACCAAGTTTTGCAGTTTATTACGATTTAGGACCATTTGCCTTAGAAAGTGGCAGCGACCTGCAAAAAATATAAGCGAGTTAATGCTGCTGTTGAAAGGTTAAGGCAATCATTTCATATTTTAACCAAAACAACAACTTGGTTATCAAGAATGAATGTCTCTAAAGGATTCTGAATGATAATATGGATGTTTTGCTAAATGTATATCAGAAAGTTATTTAATTGACTAAAAATCGCAAAGCACCGGCGCTACCTGTAGGGCGCACAGACTGCTGCCCCACGGCACCCATACTCGTCTGGACAGTCGCATATTTGTTGGCCAAAATTAGCATTTAATGGAAAATATTCAAATGATAAGTTTTGCGTTCAAACGGATCTAGGAACACACACTGTTTTTGAATGAATGAAACACTGTAGGTGTTTAATGGCCCTTGAAATGCAATTCAGTAATGACAGAGATTTGTAAAAAAGGCCGTGTGGGTTTGCTGTGAAGGAAGATGCCATTCGCTCAGCTTACAGACACACTGATTGACAGCTCAGTCAGCTCCACCCATTGAGTGATTGATGAGGCAGTGGCTGGCCCTGATTGGATATCGACATCTCACCTGGAGCTCTTGTTGTTCAAGCCCAGGGCCGTTTCATTAACCGCATGGGGGTGAGACATGACCATGTTGAATCCATACTACAAAGGGTGGGGAGAAAATGAACATTTCCAAGAAACGCTGGATATTCAGACGCAACTTTACACACTTTATTCGTTGCACTCAATAAAACACTCAACTCCGCAACAAAGAACACAAATACATTGCGCTTTAAAATTCTTTGCAAACTTGCAATAAAAAGTGATTTTTGAACTGATTTTGGGGTTGCAGTTCCTTCCTGGTCCACTGAGGGGAGTAGTGTGAATTGTGGAGAGTTTTGGACCCTGTCTGATGTTCCCGCGATGGCGGCGGTGCGGTGCTCACCTGGTAGTTCATGATGGCGCGTAAACACATGATGCACACGTGCACATCATCCTTCTGGCTGATCAGCCGGGAGTTCCTGATGGCCTTGCTGTTGGTCAGCGTGCCGTAGCTGTGCGAAGGAGACATTTGACTGACCGTTACAGTTCAGCAGAGAGTCAAACATAAATCCCACCTGCAGGGATTTTCAAACAAAAAGCAAAAAAAATACTGTATAGAGAGCAAAAAAACAATCAGGAAAGGCAGGGTTTGACTAAGAAAAGGATAAACAAAATACAGCGTGGCGAATATAGATGGCTGACACACGCACAGGCTTTCAATCAAGTTTTTTTTTCTTTTTTTAAATGGATTTCATATGTACGATTATAATTCACACAAGCACTATGTGTTATTTCTCTGCCAGCTGTGCTGTGGGTTTTGTGAAGTTTTTTTTTTTTTTTATTTACACTTATGTTTTTGGTAAGGCATAATTTTAAAGTTTCTTCCATTACCTGGAAATAAACAATTTAAAACTTGAATTATTAGTAAACTCTCGATCAGTCTTCATAATTAATGAATATTTTCGAATTAATAAGCCATTGGGCATTACAACCCTTAAATAAGTCCCCTGTACTAGTTCATACAACAATCAATTTATAATCAAATGTTCATATAAGTATGCAATAAGGCAGCATAGGACCTTCAAGCATTGGTGAAAAAAGAGGATCATGAGCCAATCACAACTCACTATTAACCAACTCATTTATAGAAATATACACCACTTATAAATGTTAGAAACTGTAAATAATTACAGCGACAATATTCAATGTAATTATAGTAAAAAAAACTTGACACTTCATACACAAATAGTTAATGTGTCAGCTTAATGATGTTAATATCATTTATATAAAGTTTATTTGTAGGTGATAAGAAATCATAAACCAAAACATTCTTTTTATGTTAGTTTTTTGCTCTCATAATCTCAGCTCTCTCATCTGCCTGCCATACAAAGAGCTGTTCCTATGGCAACAGACACTACCCTGACCCAGTGATGCATCACAGTAAGTGCTAGTGAGGTTACTGATGCATGCTGGGAAACGCGCACTGACACTCGAGTGTGTTTGCATGTCTGTCAGTCTGAGCTTGTGCATGTGTGCAGGAGACAGAACGCAAACCATTTCCTGATCAAACCACCAAACCGTGGTGAGCATGTCACAGGCCGAAAGGAGTCATTATACAAGCACATATTCTGCAGATTCACTTCCTGTCTGCGACCTGGTTTATGAGCAGATGTCAAATATAGACCCATTTACAGAGCATTTAAAATTAAACATTAAAACAGGCCCATTTTCACAGGTACAGAGAAGCCTCGACTGAAATACAGAAGCTCTCAATTCAATCTGTAAATCTGTGCTCCATCTGTGACAGTGTCCCAGTAGTCAGATGTAAAGTCCTGAGGAATTCTCCTCCGCTAGCGACTCAAACAATGATCTGAACCCAGGTCCCACAGTTACGGCGACACTCCAGTCCACGACGCCATGCTGCTTTTCTGCTGCTCGAGACCCTGGTCTCATCACTTGTGCAACAGACTCAAGATCATGTACTTGGCTGCACCGCAGACCCAGATCATACACGTGGCGGCTGGGGAACGAGACTCGGAGGAGAGTTAGTTGGGGGGAGGTGGGGTGGGGTCTGGGGAGACTGACAGAGTGTGACCCATCGTCTCGGAAACATCACACGCTCCCCGCGAGCCCGACTGGCAGCCCCCGCTACAGATGCAGGTTCCCCTTACCGCCGAAGGGAGGGGTCAGTTAGAAGTGAAATCCAGGCTCAAGACAGCTAAAGACCGACCATGTACATCGCAGCCACCGGGACTGGCCTATGAGTGATGGTCTTCACCTAGAGGGCGGTGCTAAATAGTGAAATCAGCTGGATGGATGGAACAAGCCCAGTCACTTCTGGACCTCGGGAGTGATGCTGAGGTCCTATCATGGAGACGCAGCAGGAATGTGACTCACCGTTGGTCTGACTGTCACAAGAGGTCAAGCCCATTATTCGCTGAGAATTACGTAACAAGAGCTGTAGTTCTGAACGTATAAACACTGACACATTACAGGGAAAGATAAGATCACATTATAAAGTCTGTTAACTTCATCAATAGCTAAGCTGGTATTTGCAGCAGTTTTAATTAATAAACTCGCACAACTTCCTTAACTTTACCGACAGCTCAGGGTTACCAGAGCAGTCAGTGTGGATGTAAACGTTTTTCCTGCTGCAAACGGCTGATTGTAGGAGCTGATAGGATGTGAACGCAGTGCAGGGGGCGGAGCAGAAGTACATGGGGCGGGGCAGGGGGCGGAGCAGGGGAGGGGCAGGGGGCGAGGACATGGGGTCACCACAGCAGTACGTACCGGAGCACAGACAGGCGTGCAGAGCGAGTGAGCGTGTTGCAGAAGGCCTGTCCCTCACTCTGGGGCAGATCCTCCATGGACCTGCTCCAGGACTTGGCCCTCGACAGACACACCTCCTCTCCATTCTCCGGCCCTTCAAAATCCAACCTGCAGTCATACAGGCGCACGCACCCACACACACACACACACATACATACGCACACACACACACACCCGCACGCACCCACACACACACACACACACATACATACGCACACACACACACACCCGCACGCACCCACACACACACACACACACAAACACACACACACACACATACACATGCACACACACACACACAAACACACACACACATACATACGCACACACACACATACATACAGACAGACAGAGCCACACAGTCACACAGGCGCACGCACCCACACACACACACACATGCACACGCACCCACACACTCACACACACACACACATACATACGCACACACACACACACCCGCACGCACCCACACACACACACACAAACACACACACACACACACACACACACACACACACACACACACACACACACACACACATATGCACACACACACACACACACACATACATACAGACAGACAGAGCCACACAGTCATACAGGCACACGCACGCACACACACATGCACACATGCAAATACGCACGCGTGCGCACACACAGACACACATACAGACAGAGCCACACAAAGGAAGGAAGGGGCTGGTAAGCAGGCAGAGTGGGGCAAACAGGCCGGGATTCAGAGCAGGGCTGCTCTGTGCACAGACTCGCCACAGGTTACATACAACAGGGCTTCAATGCAGCTTTGCACAGCCTATGACAATATAGTATAGCATTTATTTAGCAAATAACACAGGCAGGATACAGACTTCAACACGATAGAGCAAGTTCACTCACTTCACCAAGTCCCAGTTTGTAAGAAAGTGAGCACATTTCCCTCGTAATTCAAGTAAACAGCCCTTTCTCCAAAAAATCTGACTCCTGGCCTCACCTGCGGTTCTCCCTACACACCAATGGTAGCCAACAATACTTTCAGACCAAAAGTCAGGCCACCAAACTCAAAATCCAAAAATACGCCACGGCCCAGAATTCGGCCATTACAGGTCAGCACCTGAGGGAGGACAGTATTTGTGTCCACAGAGATGCTGATACTTACATGACGGAGCATTGGGCAAATGACAGGTACTCCACGAGCACATCCAGACCTCTGTTCTCTTCATTGAGGAACTCTCGAACCCACCTACCAGGGCGACACGGGCGTGAGCCTTCATCTCATAGGAGAGGCAGGATACATTCACTCAATACAAGCGACGCATTCCATAAAACACAGAA
The DNA here is from genome assembly GCA_029721435.1 of Gymnothorax reevesii. NCBI lineage: Eukaryota > Metazoa > Chordata > Actinopteri > Anguilliformes > Muraenidae > Gymnothorax > Gymnothorax reevesii. The sequence continues at coordinate 89,031,612 of CM056585.1, forward strand.
ATGGATGGTCTGGCCACAGGACGACTCCTTTTTGAACCAAACCGCCACAAAAGAAGAATCAAGAAATTAGACAGGTAATATTTAACATTCTATCAGAAAAGTATGGGGAGGAGTAGTTGCAATCAAATCCTTTAGAATGGACTTAACTGCCATGCGTCTGCTGAACAATAATCAGGCCTCATTATAAACTGCATACTTGTCCGCGGCACATTCTGTACTGCAGGTTAAACCTGATACTACATGTGACCCTTCAACAGTATCAAGTGTAGGAGTCAAATTCAGACAATAACCATGTTGAGCCTAGTTGGGCTGAACAGCCTGTTCTCGCCACTCATGTTATGTTAATGTTATGTTATGGTTATTGTTAATGTTATGTTATGATGTTATGTTACAACTGAGTCACATGACCTCCAGGCCATTAAGACAGTCCTGGGTTAAAGCGGGCGGGCATTATGGGCTAAGGTAGACCACGTAGACCATTCTGGCTGTTAATTTCAATTGACAAATTAAGAAAACGTGATTGAGGAAGAAAAAAATGTTAATTTTCTCAAAAGTAGCTTTTTGGATGCCTATCGTTTTGCCCCGAAACCTTTCATTTATATTCTGTAATTCTCAATATTGCGACCATGTAATGTGAACAGGTGTAGACAGTTAAAATCAATTTTTCTTACTTGAGATATTTTGCTTGCATTGAGTACTAATATAAGGTTGACAATTCAATCTGGAAAAGCAGTAAAAAGGAAATTGTAGTGTGTCAGCAGTAAGCTGTACGGAGTCAGAAAAATGACACAGAAAACAGTAGCTTCATCTGCTTAAAGAATGAATGCGTAAAGGACTATATGAGTGTGAGTGTATGCGTGTGTGTGTGCACATGTGTGTGTGTATGTGTGCATGTGCATGTATGCTTGCGTGTGTATGCACATGCGTGCGTGTGTATGCGCGTGTGTATGCATGTTCATGTGCGCGCACGTGTGTATGTGTGTGCATGCGCATGTGTGTATGCGTGCGTATGCGTGTGTGTATGCGCGCATGTGTGTGCGTGTGCGTATGTGCGTGTGTGCGTGCATGTGTGCGTGTGTATCTGGGTGTGTGTGCATGTGTGTGTGTGTGTGTGCGTGTGTGTATGCGTGTGCATGTGTATGCGTGTGTGTGTATGCGTGTGTGTGTGTATGTGTGTGTGTGTGTGTGTGCAAGTGCGTGTGTGCGCACCTGTGTGCGTGTATGCGCGCATATGTATGCGTGTGTGTGTATGCGTGTGTACGTATGCGTGTATGTATACGCGCGTGTATGCGTGTGTGTGTGCATGCGCGTGTGTCTGTGTTTATGCGCGTGAGTTTGTGTGTGCTTGTGTGTATCGGTTTGTGTGTGTGTGTGTTTATGCACGCGTGTGTGCGTGTGTGTGTGTGTGTGTGTTTGCATGTGTGTATGTGTTTATGCATGCGTGTGCATGTGTGTGCGTGTGTGTATGCGTTTGTATGTGAGTGTGTGTTTATGAACGCATGTGTACGTGTGTGTGTGTATGCGTGTGTGTATGTGTTTATGCGCGTGTGTATGTGTGTGCGTGTGTGTATGCGTTTGTATGTGTGTGTGTTTATGCACGCGTGTGTACGTGTGTGTGTGTGTGTGTGTGTGTGTGTTTGCATGTGTGTATGTGTTTATGCATGTGTGTGCATGTGTGTGCGTGTGTGTATGCGTTTGTATGTGAGTGTGTGTTTATGAACGCATGTGTACGTGTGTGTGCGTATGCGTGTGTGTATGTGTTTATGCGCGTGTGTATGTGTGTGCGTGTGTGTATGCGTTTGTATGTGTGTGTGTTTATGCACGCGTGTGTACGTGTGTGTGTGTGTGTGTGTGTGTGTGTTTGCATGTGTGTATGTGTTTATGCATGTGTGTGCATGTGTGTGCGTGTGTGTATGCGTTTGTATGTGAGTGTGTGTTTATGAACGCATGTGTACGTGTGTGTGTGTATGCGTGTGTGTATGTGTTTATGCGCGTGTGTATGTGTGTGCGTGTGTGTATGCGTTTGTATGTGTGTGTGTTTATGCACGCGTGTGTGTGTGTGTGTGTGTGTGTGTGTGTGTGTGTGTGTGTATGCGTTTGTATGTGTGTGTGTTTATGCACGCGTGTGTGTGTGTGTGTGTGTGTGTGTGTGTGGGGCTGTAGCTCCATCGCTGGGCAGCCAGCCTTCCTCCTCCTCAGCCCTGCTCCTCCGGGGACACAGAGGAGCTGCAGGGTGTTTCTCACAACCCAAAGAAACAAACAATACAGCCCATTTCCTGCCACTGTCCCCATACTGAACAGGGTCTCTCTCTCTCTCTCTCTCTCTCTCTCTCTCTCTCTCATTGTCTCAAAAACATTGTTGGTGGAAATCGTCAGGAAGCTATAACATATTTTACCAAGCACAATTTTTTTCCTAATTGGCAAATGTGGAAATCAATTTAACCGTCAATTTTCTTGTAAAACAAGAAAGAAACAGAAAAAGAACAAACATAAGATAAACAAAAAATAGATTATAATTCTGGTTAAAATTAATGTCTGTTCTTTGCAGGGGCTTCCTGTCTCTCTCCATGTGCCGACTCTCCCAGCTGCCCTCTTTATAGGCCAAACAACGACAGTGTGTCCCCCTCGGTTTCTGTTTGTACGCCAGTAAGTAATGTGTTTGCGTTAGTATTATTTTATAATTCAGTTGTTCTGGGCTTGTGGTGCAGTCCTGAGGCTGCTTGCCGCTGGTGAATGTTTGTGATGTCAGGTTTGGGATGAGCTGCAAGAGCCATTTTTTTCTGCACTTCTTCTTAACTTGCAGAAAATAGTCACAAACCTCAGGGAGGGAACCAGGCACGAGCCCGGAGAAACACAAGCTGTATGGGCACTTTATAAAGACAACCGGGCTGAAAAAAGAACATATACAGCAAAAAACTGAAAAGGCAGAGAGGCTATCCCTAATAAACTGGTCACAAGTACAATGAGGAGAACAAGGACTAAGAGAGGTAAACCCTGCAGTACTGAACATTACACAACAATCCAGCAAAGAGACAAAAACCCACAACTTAAATATACGGAGACACTGAGTGATGCATTAAGTCGTCACAGGCGACAAATCTCGCCTTCTGGAGCTTTCTATGGAGGATGCCGTAACTTTCAGTGACTAATTAGTCCTATGAGGGACCCACACCGCTTGTTGCAGTCAGGGTAGATCGCCATTCCTGTGTGGGTAGGGATGATGATGATGGTGGTGGTAGAGGTCAGGTGACTGCGGCGGCGTGCCGTCTTTCCCAGCAGGCAACCAGGTTGACCGCGTGCTCTTTCTCAAAGTGAGGGATGCCCTGGTGATACATCCTCTGCCAGTCTGTCCAGTTGCTGGCCTGTGTCTCCCACATCGCCTGATCAATCTGGCATGACCTCAGTGTGGCATTCAGAACATCTTTGTATCATTTATGCCGTCCATCTTATGACCTGCACCCTTCGACTTACAGGCTAAACCGAAGAACCTCAGGAATATGCTTATCACCCATAAGCATGCCCAGCGCAGCCCAGCCGCTCCATGCTGGTGGCTTTGCATCATTATAGGATCTTAATGTTGGGAATCTTGTCCATCCAAATGATGCCACAGATTTTCCTAAAGCAGCACATATGGAACTGCCCTAGCTTCTTCAATGAGGGCGATATTTGGTCCAGGTCTCGCAGGCAGATACGAGAGTAGAAAGGACCACAGTGCTATAGACTTGAATCCTGGAGCTCAACCGAACACCTCGTTCTGACCACAAGCAATGTTGCCGGCATCTAAATGATCCAGTAGATTTGCTGATACGTGCCTTTACCTCGTCGTTCAATCGTCGTATTCTATGGGTTGGTCCCGTAAAGATACCATAACTTTTCAAAAGCCTTGAGTGGTGTGTTGTGGATGGTGATGACTGGTTTCACCAAGCGAGTTTCGGGCGGGGTACCTCTTTCTTCCTAATGTTTATAGTAAGTCCGTATCGGACAGTGGCCCTGGCAAACTCTTCTACAATTCTCTACACATCTTCCAGTGCGTGAGTGATCAGGCAGCAATTGTCAGCATAGAGAAGTTCTCGCACAAGCATACCCAAGGTCTTTATGTTAGCCTTCAGCCTCCACAATGAAAATGCTACCAACCATTCGGACACGGACCATGATGCCCCTATGACATCGCTAAAAGGCATCATGGAGCATTGCAGAGCAGATGACATTACACAGGAGGGATGCCATGATACAACCCTACTTTGTGCAATTGTTGACAGGAACTGGGTCAGAGATTGAGCTTCTACTGATGACTCAGCCAACCATTCCATCATGAAAAGAGCAGATGATGTTCATGAATTAAGGATGGCTAACCTCAGCAAGCAAGGCTTATGACCCTTTCTTCCAATCAGTCAAAGGCCTTGGTGAGGTCCACAGTCACCATGTCCAGGTCCTGATTCTGCTCCCTGCACTTGTCTTGGACTAGTCTGAGGAAAAACATCATGTCGGAGGTTCCCCGTGACTCTCAAGTAATATGTTGTCGGCTACTTCTTAGGTGAGACAGTTGTCAATGATGCAACCGAGTGTCTTCCCCCACTATTGACAGCAATGAAATACCCTAATGGTTGTCGCAGAGATAGCAATTTCCCTTGTTTTTGTACAGGTGCACTGTGGTTGCATCACAGAATTCCTGAAGGACTACTTTGCTGTCCTAGATGGTGGCAAACAGCTGGTTAAGTCGGGCAGCAATAATGCTGCCACCACATTAGCACACTTCTGGTGGTAGGCAGTGTGCATCAAGTTCTCCATCACTGGACACCTGCTTAATCACTTGTGACTTCAGTGACAGATGGGGGACTGTTCAGCTCCTCAATAATGGAGCTCTGCAGAGCAGGGAGATGGCGTGATCCGAGATTGTTGATTGACAGTTCAGAACACCTTCAAAATATTCAGCCAATCGTGCCAGGATCTATTCTCCGTCCCTGATCAAGGTCTGGCCATCAGCAGGTTGCCTTTGAGCCATTGTAGAATGCCTTCATGTCATTCATGTCAACTGCAGCCTGAAGGTCTGCCACCCTGTCAATCCACTATTTGTCCTTCATTCTGGCTTGCACAAACCGGTGCTCTTTGATGGCATAGACTGTATAAAAAGATGGACGCAGCATCCGAGTCTGAAGAATGAGGCCAATGCGGAAATCTCTAAAAATTGCATTCTATTTAATGGTCCACATTGTTGGTTGCAGAAAGAAGTTCAATGCTACAAAAGTCTATGAGAAAATGACCCTACTGTCCCACCCAAGTTATTATTTCAATAATGATTTTCCACATTATGGTATCTATCGCAAGTTTCAAGCCTCCCTCGATATATCATGATGTTCATTTTTGTAAATTATGGTCCCAAATAGACTAGAATAAAGGATAAAGCCAGAATATACATTAGGGGCGTGGCTATCCTCTGGTCCTCGTCAGATATGGTCAGATCCACCTCTCTCTCCTTCCTGGATCTTCAATTCATGCTCTCGTCCAATTGGAATCACATCTGGTTTCAAAATGACAAAATGGCGCTGTTCAAATTGCCGGATTCGAGGCTTCCTAAAGGGTATATGCTGAAACCAATTGGTGACTTCAAGGTTGCTTTGTCCATCTTTTCATGCAGTCTATGTTTGATAGCAAGGCTTTGTATTTCATGCAATTAAGTGAGCATGTTGTAGCCAATCTTGCAGTGCAGTTTAGTGCAGCTGTGTCATTGTCATCAAACCAGCCTCAATGATTGCGCATGGTGAACCCCAGGACATCCTCTGCGACACGGTAAATTCGATCTCTTTATCGCTCCAATGACTCTCAACAGTCTTGTGCAGAGTGACATTTAAGTCCAGCCTTCTGGAGAACTTCAACAAGTTCCTTCTGGAGGTGGGCACTTACCTCCGGCAAAGAAAGTTTCCCCACATCCAGCTTTGTTGTTGGTGCATTGCAAACCCTACATCTAGAAGGCTTGAAGGCGAATGCAACTTTGGACCTCAGCAGACAATAGTCGGAGAGGCAGGCGGTTCCCCTCATGCTCAAGGATGGTGAATGTCCTAGATGTCCCACTGCCTGACACTGTGTTTACATGCACATCATATTCCTGTATTAATCAGAATATGAGAATATTTCGATTGCGTACCTTTCATTCAACGCGTGCAATAACCTGATTAAGGTCATTCTCCGATCTGAAATATTCCGAATAAGACCCCAGGCATATGCCCGTTTTAATCTGAATATTGGGTCATGTATCCACCTTCATCGGAAAATGCCCCTAAAAAGAATATTTCATTACGTCTGCGCCTGTTCAATTCGCAAGGAATTCGCATTTTTAGAGCGAAGAGGAGAGGACTGTGTGCATTCAGATGTTGATGGACATGAATATAATGGAATATATTGATGGGCGAAAGCATCGTAACAACGATATCTTTAGGCTGTGCGAAAAGTGGAGAGGCTGGTTTTGGGTGAACTGCCAACCAAGTTAAGCATCGCTAGAAAACTCTGAAGGCGGCATATTCCCAAGTGAAAAAAATGAAGGCAGAGGCTATTTTTACGCCAATCGTAATCTTACTCCAATTTTTTATTCTTCCGAGCTTCCGTATGTTCATGCACAATGTAGGAAATCTGGACTTGGACCTATAGGCTGATTTATACAGTCTATGCATATACCACGGCATTAACTATAACGTATCAGCTGACATTAGCTAGCGGGACGGCTGTAACATTACTGATGTTTTCTAGCTAGTTGCTTAACTTCGCTATCGGGTTAGATAGTTAAGAGAGTGCAATTTTAGGTTCAACGTTCGCTCGCTAATATTTGGGGAACTGTCAGGTTGTCACTCTCTACAATCAATAGTCAGCAGTGATTTGTGTCGTGTAGAAGAGCTGATAGCTCACAAAGTTTGTCCTTACAAGACACTTTAGAGCACAAGTTGGCTAATGAATTAGATGGCAAGCTGGCAGAGTTAGCTGGCTAATAACTAACCCTACCTACCGAACGTGAGTAGAGGACATCCTGACTGTAACTTAAAGTACGCCGGCTTGCCGGTCTAGTAATGTTAACCACAAGGCACGCAGCAAAAGTGGGATGTTTTCAACCCAGTTGAGTTGCAACTTTTTCACTTCACCCCAGGCACTGGCAGCCATTAACGCGCCCAAAGTTACACTGCTCTTCCCTGGCTGGCAGGAAAGCTCTACGTGGCCTCAGAAGTATTTAAAGAAAACAGTCAGAATAATGAATAAAGACCTTACAAAAGAAATATGTTCATATTTACTAAATGTAGCGCACACTGCGAAGAGTGTACATACCATGATTTGTTTACATGCTGAATTCTCAAAAATATAAGCGAACAGAGTAGACCAAATAATCCCAGCATGTCAGAATTAGTCTGTTTTTGCTCTCTATGACAATCAAAAAATGATCTACTGCCTGGATGCCTAAACACCAACTCTGCTAAAATAAAACAGAAGAAACAAGACCAGAGGTTTACCAAAGGTTTAGCATTGTGAACTTTAGTGACAGAATGGGAATGCTGCCAGTGTGAGTGCCCAGAGTGTTTGGTTCTCTGGGTCATTCTTTTAAGACGACACAACTGGTCTACAGGTTTAAGGGTTTTTATTTTACCCGATGTGATTGGTCCGCAGTGAAATCTCCAGCTCCCGCAGCACTTTAGTGGAGTCCTGAACCCGCCGCCGAAATTTCTGACAGAAGTGTAGAGAATATATTCTGGGTTAATTCCATCACACCAACAGTGATTAACTGTACACACACCGTCACAAACCGTCAGAGAAACACACACCATCACACACTGCCAGTGATACACACACCATCACACACTGTCAGTGATACACAAACACCATCACACACTGTCAGCGATACACACACCATCACACACCGTCAGTGATACACACACACCATCACACACTGTCAGTGATACACACACCATCACACACTGTCAGTGATACACACACACCGTCACACACTGTCAGTGATACACACACACCATCACACACTGTCAGTGATACACACACACACCATCACACACTGTCAGTGATCCACACACACCATCACACACTGTCAGTGATACACACACACACCGTCACACACTGTCAGTGATACACACACACACCATCACACAATGTCAGTGATACACACACCATCACACACACTCAGTGATACACACACACACCGTCACACACTGTCAGTGATACACACCCACCATCCCACACTGTCAGTGATACACACACCATCACACACTGTCAGTGATACACACACACACCGTCACACACTGTCAGTGATACACACACCATCACACACTGTCAGTGATATACACACACCATCACACAATGTCAGTGATACACACACCATCACACACTGTCAGTGATACACACACACCATCACACAATGTCAGTGATACACACACACACACCATCACACACTGTCAGTGATATACACACACCATCACACAATGTCAGTGATACACACACCATCACACACTGTCAGTGATATACACACACCACCACACACTGTCAGTGATACACACACACACCATCACACACTGTCAGTGATACACACACACCATCACACACTGTCAGTGATATAAACACACCATCACACAATGTCAGTGATACACACACACACCATCACACACTGTCAGTGATACACACACCATCACACACTGTCAGTGATACACACACCATCACACACTGTCAGTGATACACACACCACCACACACTGTCAGTGATATAACGCACCATCACACACTGTCAGTGATATAAACACACCATCACACAATGTCAGTGATACACACACACCATCACACACTGTCAGTGATACACACACACACCATCACACACTGTCAGTGATACACACACCATCACACACTGTCAGTGATACACACACACCATCACACACTGTCAGTGATACACACACACACCATCACACACTGTCAGTGATACACACACCATCACACACTGTCAGTCATACACACACCATCACACAGCACACTGTCACAATAAAAAGGCCAAGATAACAAAAAACATATTCATTTTCATCTATTCCGCAATAATGTTTGACCAACAACAATATCAGCAGATAATTGATATCAAAAGTTGGGTCACATGACTATGAGCAGGCCACTGCCTCACCTTTCGAGTGACACCTTGGTCCAGAAACCCGCGCAGTTTGTGAATGTAGGCGTGAGGTGGGTTCTTCACCTGAAACCTTTCCTAAAACAGAAGAGAGACGGAGTAAAACACACTGGAATGGCTTCCATAATCGCCATTTAATCTTTGTCAGAGTCAACATCATGATGAACACTACGTCTCAAAAATCATTTAACTCGAGCTGCCGGATAGCTCACTCGGTTAAGGCACTACGCAGCAGTGCAGAGGTGACTGTCACGCCGCGGGTTCAAGCCCCGGCATACCCACCGGTAAGGGTCGGCAGCTTCTAGCGCACTATTGGCCACCGCGCTACAGGGTTCAAACTGGGAAGGGACTGCCGGATTTGGGGATACAATGGTAGCTTTGTTCGTTGCTCCAGCGCCTCCTGCTGGCTAGACGGGCGCTCGTCAGGAAGACTCTGGGTTTGTTCATGTCCGGTATCCTCCGCCCTCGTTCTGAACTTACGAGGATTCAAGCAATGAGTGTATAAGAATCAGTGGATGACGGGCACATGCTTCTGAGGAGAGTCCTGAGTTGGCAGCAAGGGGTCAGATACGAGCAAGCTTTGTACATAGTTCACCAATTGGGCATTCCAGATTCGGGTGGGATTGGAGATGCCAAATTAAAAAAAAAAATAAAAAAAATAAAAAAAAAAAATCTTTTAACTCTTTACTGATATTTTTGTTCCACATTTAATGGTACAAAAGCAGCTTTAAGTCATGTAAATAACCTGAAATGGCACAATGCTAGACATGAAGAGTGAAATTTGATAAGTATAAACCTTTGGAACCATGTGACCAGGCTTAGATTAGCTTCACAAAAGGCCCTGGGGCTATCGCCATTCGAAGGGCCTCGCTAGAGTATCACTTGATATGATTAATCTGTCCTGGTACAGTTACGTTCAGCAACCATAGGGCATGCATGTCTACTCTACATGACTGAAATGCTCTCTCTCTCTCTCTCTCACACACACACACACAAACACACTCAGTAAGTCTGTATTCACTTATACACGAGAACATAAGCAGGAGTTTTGTAAGGTGTGTAACCAGATGGCGAGGATGCCAGTTGGAATGAAGAACTAACACTCGACATAACGCTACATAATCCGACACATAAGCTGAATAGAATTACTGAAGCACGAGTGCAGAATCAGTGTTTTCACAAAAATCATGTCGTCAGCATGCAATTAGTCAGCATCTTCTGGAGAAAACAATGAACTCACGGGAAACAGAGAACAGAAGGGGTTTTAAACATGACACAGCAAAGTATGATAAACAGACCATATGCGATTGCCCAATCAACATCCACTTAATAAAACGATAAGCATTAAGAAGCACAGATTCTTATTGGAAAAAGACTAGAATACAAGAATAGACTACATGCTTTAAAGAGTGCTGTGAGAGCCAAACCATTATCGTTTTCTTTCAAACCTTCGCAAAGAGAAATACTTTATGCCACCAAAATTCACAGCTTTCACAGTATCGCATTCAGTAGACCAGCGATTCCAGCGGTTTTGTCTGTCCTGTTCCACAGTGAACCAAAACTATTTCTAACTTAAACTCAATTCTTTCTTATTTAGCTGCATGAACCTGGTGGATAATGTTAATCCTTGTCTTCGTAACAGTCTTGTCGTGCATTCATCAGCAGAGTCATTTATAACATCGGTACTGTAGTGAACTTTTCAAGCAGTTTGAAAGCAGTTAAATGAAGCACATTCCCAGAATGCACAGAAATAGTATTTAAGAACGCAAACGGGCCACTTTAACCCCTTGGATGATTTGCATTTTTCTCATGGTCAGGCATTTGCCTCACAACAACAATACAAAAATCCACAAAATTCTGCCAAGACACTGACGTCAATGACAACGGCACCTGACCATCATACTGTAATCTCTCATAGTTGTCAGATTTCATTGGTTTTATTCAGTGACTGGCTAAATTCAGCAGGTACAGCTTCCTCTTGGATGGGGCATTAGTCAGATTATTAGAACAGATTATTCTGTTGGGATTCTGGACTCTGCTGTCATGTTAAGTTCTGTGCCTGGCCTAGCCATGTTTTCATTTTCATGCTTTGCACTTTGTCTCCCCTGTCTTGTCAGGTGTGTATCTTTGCTCACGGTCCCTTGTCTTGTGTGACACTCATTCGGGTGATTTATTGGTTTCTGGGTTTCAATCTTCTTTCATTATCTCGTGTTCTTCCTTCCTCTCTCTTTTACTGTCTTACTAACACATACTAACAGTTTATTGTTTTTGCTAAATACTAATCCACACTAACCTTGTATATTTGGACTAACTTACTAACAAGCACTTGGGATTGTATAGCTGCACTTACTAATTGACTAATGATCTCTCAGCTGTCGCCCAATTCTAGTCTCCGCCTCCTTGCCTATCCCTAATTATCTCTGCTGCAGTTTTCCACTTATATCTCATGCTTTCCTTGTCTTTAGACTATGCACTTTTAGTACTCCTTAACCGGAGCTGTTGTTTGTACTTAGGTTTGTCTTGTGATCCCTGTCTGCGTTTTGGCTACAGCCAAATTCATGTAATTAGTTTATCCCTCATGTGTCTCTCCCTAATCATTGTCACCATTGATTGCACCTGTTCTCCCTGGTCATGTGTTTTCCTGGATGTGTATATAAGATGTCTGTTTGCTTCACACTCTTGTCAGATCGTTCTCCCTAGTTTTCTTGTGCTACGTTTCTCGCCTCGATATCTCAGTGTTTATCTTTCTGACTGGATTGCCCGACTATTGTTTTTGGTTTGCCCTTTTTGGATTATTGTTGCATCTGTGAATTTTGACCTTTTTTCTGCCCGACCTTGATTTTGTGATTACTGCCCTGGTTTTGGATTCGGACTGTCTTTGGCTTATGCGTTTGTTTCTCCTCCAAACCTACGCCTGTGTACCGAACCCTTTTTGTCTGACCACGAACTTTGTTATTGGTGCCCTGGTTACGATTCTGGATTACGCCCATCGGATACTGTTTTTGGATTGTGGACTTTGTACCGTTGCCAGCTCTGTTGGGGGGTTTCCCCCTTCAGAAATAAAGCCTCCTTTTTGCATTTTACTGGTTGTCGCACTTGGTTCATTTCGTAAATCACAACATTACGATCTGACCATGACGGAGCCAGCGTCAGACCAGTCTCTGCAGGAGGTAGTGCACCAACAGGGCGCTCAGTTAGAATTCCAAGAGCGTCAGCTTCGGGCTCTTATGCAACATATGCAAACCATGAGTCTTCAGATGGCGGATCTCACTCGCTCTGTGCAAGAAGCTCAGCGGCTACAGTCTCCCCAGCCTGCCGTCCATGCCACTCCTGCTCCTGCGTCTGCTCCACTACTGCCAGTCTGCGAGCCACGCCTGCCACCGCCTGAGAGGTACGACGGGAACCCGGGAGCATGTCGGGCTTTTCTCACCCAGTGCAAGCTCATTTTCAGCCTACAGCCCTCGTCATTCCCCACCGAAAGAGCTCGGGTTGCTTTCATCATCACGCAACTGACGGGAAGGGCCAAGCAGTGGGCTACGGCTGCATGGGAAGCAGATCTACCCTGCGTGCAAACGTCTAATTTGCTGGGTGAGGAGATGAGGCGCATCTTTGACCGCACGAAGCTGGGTCACGAGGCGGGACGAGAAATTCTGCGCATTCGACAGGGGAGCCGTTCCATGGCCGACTACGCCATCGATTTCCAGACACTGGCTACCAACAGCAGGTGGGGACATAGAGCTTTGTTCGATGCCTTTTTTAACGGGCTTTCTGAAGCGTTAAAGGATGAGCTGGTTTCCCGGGAGTTACCGGAGGATTTGGATGACTTGGTCGACTTGGCTATTCGCGTGGATTCCCGATTGGAAGAACGCAGACGCTTCGCCTCCCGTAGACGACCTAACCCACTCCTCCAGAGCACTCCGCCTCTACCACCCCCTACTGGCGACAGTCCTCCTGAGCCAGAACCCATGCAACTGGGCCGTACTCGCATCCCTGTGGAGGAGAAGAACCGCCGTCGCAGAGAAGGGGCCTGCTTCTACTGTGGCAAGGGGGGACACCACATTGCTCAGTGTCCCAACAAGAGAAGTTCCCCTGGTGCCCAGAGAAGAGTAGTGATTGGAGTGACGCCAGTGCAGGAGACTAAGAACCGTACGTGCCTCCCAGTTATCCTGGAGTGGGAAGGAGGGAGTAAGTCCACCCTAGCCCTCATTGATACTGGCGCTGAGGAGAACCTCATCGATGTGGAGCTGGCTCAAGAATGGGGAATCCCTACCGAGAGGATCTTTCCTGACCGGGTCGCCAATTCACTCAGTGGCCAGAAAATAGCCCAGATAACTCACGCTACCAGCCCCATCAAACTCAAAACCTCAGGAAACCACCACGAAACCATTCAGCTCCTCCTCTTACATTCTCCCCATGCTCCCATTGTTTTGGGCCATCCATGGATGGCCAAACACCTCCCAAATATTGATTGGCGGAAGAATGAGGTTAAGGGTTGGAGCCCCAACTGCTCCCTGGCATGCCTCCACAACGCCCGCGAACCTCAACACAGCCCATCTCAAGAAGAAATACCAGACCTTGAGAAGGTCCCCCTAGAGTTCCGTGACCTTAAGGAGGTGTTCTCCAAATCCCGGGCCACCAGTTTGCCTCCTCACCGACCATATGACTGTTGTATTGACCTGAAGCCAGGTACTATGCCCCCTAGAGGTCGACTATATTCCCTCTCCAGACCAGAAACCCAGGCCATGGAAAAATACCTTTCTGAGTCACTTGCTGCTGGCATTATTCGACCATCGTCCTCTCCCGCTGGTGCTGGGTTTTTCTTTGTGGCCAAAAAGGACGGGACGTTGAGGCCCTGTATAGATTACCGTGGACTGAATGAAATAACTACCAAGAACCGCTACCCACTTCCACTCATGAATACTGCTTTCGATCTCCTACAGGGAGCTAAGATTTTTACCAAACTCGATCTTCGCAATGCATATCACTTGGTGCGTATCAGAGAAGGGGATGAGTGGAAGACCGCCTTCAACACTCCCACTGGGCACTGGGAGTACCTGGTTCTTCCTTTTGGCCTGACTAACGCTCCAGCAGTGTTCCAGAGTCTAGTGAACGATGTTCTGAGAGATATGATAAATAAGTTTGTGTTTGTATATCTCGATGATATTTTGATTTTTTCAGAGTCCCAGGAGGCCCATGTCACACATGTACGCCAAGTGCTCCGCCGTCTCCTGGAGAATCGCCTTTTTGTGAAAGCCGAGAAATGTGAGTTTTTTGTTGAGACCACTACCTTTTTGGGCTACATCATCTCTCCGGGCACCATCCGTATGGACCCATTAAAGGTGGAAGCTGTCACCAATTGGCCCAGACCAGAAGACCGTAAGTCGCTCCAACGATTTTTGGGCTTTGCTAATTTCTATCGTCGGTTCATCAGGAACTATAGCACTGTTGCCTCTCCTCTCTCTGCTCTTACCTCCTCTAAGTCCAGATTTTTTTGGTCCAAAAAGGCTGAAGACGCTTTTCGTGATTTAAAGGCTCGATTTACCTCTGCACCAATTCTCACTATTCCTAATCCAGAGCTCCAGTTTATTGTCGAAGTGGACGCCTCCAATATTGGAGCCGGAGCCATCCTGTCCCAGAGGTCCACAAAGGATGGCAAGATCCACCCATGTGCCTTTTTCTCTCGCCGCCTCAGTTCCGCTGAAAGAAACTACGACATCGGCAATCGAGAACTGTTGGCAGTAAAGCTGGCCTTGGAGGAATGGAGGCAATGGTTGGAGGGCTCCAAGGTACCCTTCATTGTCTGGACTGACCATAAGAACTTGGAGTACCTGCAGACTGCTAAAAGACTCAACCCTCGACAAGCCAGGTGGGCATTATTCTTTTCTCGATTTAACTTTCACATTGCCTACAGACCAGGAAGTAAAAATGTCAAGCCTGATGCCCTCTCACGCTGTTTTGAGATTAAGGAGGAGGAACCATGCCAGGACACCATCCTTCCTAAGGAAGCATTTATTAATGCCCTTTATCTAGACATTGAGAGGGAGGTCAAGAACGCCCAAGCCAATGCTGCTACCCCCAGTGCATGTCCCACTAACTGCCTCTATGTTCCAGCTGCCCTGCGCCCCAAGGTCCTGGAATGGGGGCATTCATCCAGGTTAGCCTGCCATCCAGGGGTTCGTAGAACCAGAAGCTTCATTCTTCAAAGATTCTGGTGGCCAGAAATGACCCAAGATGTTCAGGGCTTTGTTGCTGCTTGCTCGGTCTGCGCCCAGGCTAAAGTTTCACACCAGCCCCCTCAAGGTTTGCTTCAGCCCCTTCCTACACCACATCGTCCTTGGTCCCACATAGCACTAGATTTTATCACAGGCCTTCCCCCTTCCAATCACCACACCACCATTCTCACCATAGTTGACAGATTCTCCAAAGCAGTTCACTTGGTCCCCCTCACTAAACTTCCTTCTGCTCAAGACACTGCCAACCTTGTCATTCAACATGTTATTAGACTCCACGGAATACCTACCGACATCACTTCAGATCGCGGCCCCCAGTTCACTGCACTCTTTTGGAAGTCATTTTTTAAAGCACTAGGCACCTCAGTTAGTTTATCATCAGGATTCCATCCCCAAACTAATGGCCAGACCGAGCGAGCTAACCAGTGTGTGGAAAGTGTGCTAAGATGTCTTTGTATTAGGAACCCCTCCTCCTGGAGCTATCAGTTGCCGTGGGTGGAATACGCTTTGAATAGCCACACCTCTGCTGCCTCCGGCGTCTCCCCATTCAAAGCCTGCCTGGGTTACCAGCCCCCTTTGTTCCCGTCTCAGGAGGAGGAAGTAGCTGTCCCCTCAGCCCGCGAATTCGTCCGTAGGTGCAGACGCACCTGGACTACCACCCGCCAGGCCCTGCTCAGGTCAGTCGCCCGGATGAAGGAGCAGGCCGACAAGAGACGCACTGCGGCTCCTACGTACCGACCTGGGCAGCGGGTCTGGCTGTCTTCAAGGGACATTCCCCTCAGAGGTAACGGGGGTAAGCTTTTCCCCAAATACCTGGGCCCTTTTACCATTGAAAGGGTCCTGAGCCCCACTGCCATTCGCCTCCGTCTCCCCCTGTCTATGCGACGTATACACCCCACTTTCCATGTGTCACAAATCAAACCTGCTATAACCCACCACCTGTCATCTGGACCTGATCCCCCACCACCCGCCCGGATCATCGACGGAGGCGAAGCCTATACGGTCCGTTCCCTCCTGGACTCTCGTCGACGAGGCAGAGGATTACAATACCTCGTCGACTGGGAGGGCTACGGACCGGAACATCGCAGTTGGGTGCCAGCAAGGCACATATTGGATAAAAACCTCATCAAAGACTTTCATGCTAGTCACCAGAGACTTTCAGGTTGAACGCCAGGAGGCGTTCGTTGGGAGGGGGGTTCTGTTGGGATTCTGGACTCTGCTGTCATGTTAAGTTCTGTGCCTGGCCTAGCCATGTTTTCATTTTCATGCTTTGCACTTTGTCTCCCCTGTCTTGTCAGGTGTGTATCTTTGCTCACGGTCCCTTGTCTTGTGTGACACTCATTCGGGTGATTTATTGGTTTCTGGGTTTCAATCTTCTTTCATTATCTCGTGTTCTTCCTTCCTCTCTCTTTTACTGTCTTACTAACACATACTAACAGTTTATTGTTTTTGCTAAATACTAATCCACACTAACCTTGTATATTTGGACTAACTTACTAACAAGCACTTGGGATTGTATAGCTGCACTTACTAATTGACTAATGATCTCTCAGCTGTCGCCCAATTCTAGTCTCCGCCTCCTTGCCTATCCCTAATTATCTCTGCTGCAGTTTTCCACTTATATCTCATGCTTTCCTTGTCTTTAGACTATGCACTTTTAGTACTCCTTAACCGGAGCTGTTGTTTGTACTTAGGTTTGTCTTGTGATCCCTGTCTGCGTTTTGGCTACAGCCAAATTCATGTAATTAGTTTATCCCTCATGTGTCTCTCCCTAATCATTGTCACCATTGATTGCACCTGTTCTCCCTGGTCATGTGTTTTCCTGGATGTGTATATAAGATGTCTGTTTGCTTCACACTCTTGTCAGATCGTTCTCCCTAGTTTTCTTGTGCTACGTTTCTCGCCTCGATATCTCAGTGTTTATCTTTCTGACTGGATTGCCCGACTATTGTTTTTGGTTTGCCCTTTTTGGATTATTGTTGCATCTGTGAATTTTGACCTTTTTTCTGCCCGACCTTGATTTTGTGATTACTGCCCTGGTTTTGGATTCGGACTGTCTTTGGCTTATGCGTTTGTTTCTCCTCCAAACCTACGCCTGTGTACCGAACCCTTTTTGTCTGACCACGAACTTTGTTATTGGTGCCCTGGTTACGATTCTGGATTACGCCCATCGGATACTGTTTTTGGATTGTGGACTTTGTACCGTTGCCAGCTCTGTTGGGGGGTTTCCCCCTTCAGAAATAAAGCCTCCTTTTTGCATTTTACTGGTTGTCGCACTTGGTTCATTTCGTAAATCACAACATATTCTCCCTCTTCCTCCATCTAATGTCTGTCTTTCAGGTGCCGACCGTCACCTTTTTCCATTTTTTCCATGTGATAGAGGCAACACTGTTGGCTCGATCCAAAGTTACCCGTTTTAAACTCAGGTCATCACCAAATTTCAGAAAATATATTGGACCAGCAGCAAAATAGGCGGACAATTTAACCAATCACTGGTTTCAAAATTGGCACTGAGCAGCCCAAGCAAGTATCATCAGTCAATCAAAACTACCAAACTAGGCCCACATGCTTTACAGCCAATCATGGGCCCCCTCCATGCTTAGACCATGAGTCTCCGCCCAGCTCCCCTGATAATTCGGCCATGCATACGACTTTCGACAGGGCGGCCAGGGCGGCTTGTACAAAAACCTTTGACGACTGGTGTTATAGCGGGAGTTGGCACGGTGACGGGCAGTACCTGGTCGCAGATCAGGTCCCACTTCTTCTCATTGTCATACTGGCGTAGGAGGCGGGCTTTGTCTGGAGGGAGGTTCATTGAGTTCTGAGAACAGAAAGACAGACGTTTGGTACTTTACAGGAAGCCTGATTACATACCTGAGGCACAAAACCTCCATATCTGAGGGGAGCCCCAACAAACATGAGTAGAATATGCACCTTTGCACAGAGAGGCTCCAGGTTGGACTTAAAACCGCAGTCTTCTTGCCATGAGGAAACAGTAATATTACTCTTAAATAACCCAGTCCGATTTTTACAGTTAAAATTGTTGATGGTTTCCCAATTTTTACAAGTGTTTGCCTAGGAAACATTTTAGAATGTTTGTATGTTTCATGAAAACAAAGGATTTGAATTTTGAAACGAGTTTTAACATTCCTCCTTCAACAATTAAAAAGGTACTTTTCCACAGGTTTTCTATAATCTTCAAGAAACCTCATTCCCCTATTAAAAACGAGTCATCCTTACTATGATAATGTTAATTAGCCCCTTTTTGGCACAAAATACGTATCTCTGGCTGCGGTAACCCCTGAGGGGACACGGTTTACAATCTGCTCCGATTGTACTGAGGGAATTTTAGTTTTCACCCTCGTGTTGATTTTGCTGTTTTGAGATATTTGTCATATTATTTTACCACACGTAGTGCTATGTAAATACATCTGTTACAGAACTGCCAATAAAGTGTGAGCGCGCTAAAGAAAGCGTGACAGAGAGAGAAACTTCTGTAAACACTGTGCTGCAGGCCCTGATTCTGCACCCGCTGCGTCCCGTCTAAGGCCCCTCGGGCCCTCACTTCCTGCCCTGATACATGCTTGTGACCTCACTTCCTGTCAGGATACATAATCGTTTCCATATTCATACCCTTACAAAATCAAATCTCAGCACAGATCTTTCCAAAAATACAGCTGATGGAAGAGCAGCAGCGGCGCGCAGTGGAACAGCTTATAAAAAAGGTCAGGCTGAACAAAACAAATCCTGTTTCCGGCAACAACAGAGCCGCCAAAATACACCCACTCTAATTGACAGAAGGGCGCAGATGGGAGAAAAATGGCAAAAATAGGCATGCAATGCACGGAATACCCCTCAGCCCGAGGTCGTAGTTTTTGGAGGCGCCCGCCGGCCCGCCGCCCGACCGCCCGCCCGCCCACCCGCCCGCCAAACGGCACGAAGGATAGCAACACCCCGTCAGCCTTGAGGGCTGAGGAGTAAAAACAGATTTTAATTAGAAAATCTGAGTCAAAAACTCCAAGTAAAGACCAGAGGTGAGATAGCAGCGCAAAATACACTCTGAAGAGGCAGCGTCAGGAAATGGGCAGAGGATTCGAAAACTAAAAGACAAAAAGCCAATTAGGACAATCAAAACCTGAAAACTGTAAGGTGAAAAAAAACACAGAAAGCATGAAACACCGAAAGGCCCATAAGAGACTGTGGAAACAGAGACAGACTCGCACAGCAAAGCTAAAGCTGAGGCTTAAATACCCGAGGAACCAATCAGAGGGCTACAGGTCAGGTGATCCAGCAGGAAAAGGAGCAGGGAGGGGGTGTGGCTACAATCAAGGAAATGGGAAACAATTAAAAGCCAGTTTTTCTAATGCTGGGTTTACTCATAACAACGACAAGTCACGAATGCCACGAATCTATATTCGTGACCGAGGATCACAAATTTGAATTGAATTTGATGATTCGGGGCAGAAGTGTCCTGCATCATTCAGTTCAGTTCTTGAAAGCTTTTGTGTCGATTCGTAATGACGTGTGACAGTATGGGCTCCAAGAATGGCAAGAATTCACTATGAATGCGGTCATGCTCTATTACGAATCACCACTCATCACTACGAATCCACACGCTCAGTTGCGAGCTCCATGAATTGAGGGTGATTCATGACATTCGCGGAAGATTTTTTGGCAGCCAAAAACATGCTCTACAAATATCACGAATGTCATGAACCGACACGCGCTGTTAAGAACCCTTTTCAGATGTGTCAGGTCGTTACGAATATCACGAATGTGTCACGAATGATGCGAAAATGATATTCGTTACGCATCGTGCCTATGTGTAAACCCAGCATAAGAATCAGGAAGGAGGTGATGTATGTTGGTCTCAGATTTGGCTAAAAATTTTTGTTGGTGAAACATGGTTGGTTCAATAGAAAAACTCTGAATTTTTAGAAGCCAAAACCCTTCTGTTTCTTTTTTAGGGGAACCAGACGGGCCGAAGATGACATGCAGCTTGTAGTTGATGA
This sequence comes from Gymnothorax reevesii, assembly GCA_029721435.1. Lineage (NCBI taxonomy): Eukaryota > Metazoa > Chordata > Actinopteri > Anguilliformes > Muraenidae > Gymnothorax > Gymnothorax reevesii. Next base: position 89,052,004 of record CM056585.1, read on the forward strand.
TGTCAGAAAGCTGTCACCAGTGGTCTCAAGAACAAACCACAAAATGCATGTAACCATTCATCTAACGGACCGCCCTTGCAGTAAGCCTCAGTGACCGCTCAATGACCGTGATTCACTCTTTAAGTGATGGAGAAAAACTATGGAAAGTGGATTAATCGCCACTGATCATTGCCAACCATTTTCACAAAAAAGAAAGCAATAATAATACAGCGGGGTCCGGCCAAATAAAATCAACCAATTCTGAGAAAAGGACCCACATGAACCCCCTCAGAATCAGCAGATTTTTTGTGCAATAACTTTGGTTCTTTTAATAAAGCCATGTAGAATTTCGCCTTTATACCGTGAAAGTTTCCCGAATCACAGGCCCTCAAAGTACACAGGGGTGGGTCAAAGTTTTGGGCCCTTTAATTCACAATTTTTCCAGCATTTTGGAGCCTCATAACGTCCTAAGTAAAGGAGACAGTCACACTAAATTTTCAGGGATGAAAAAATAATGCGTCACTAAAATAAAGATGTCCCACAGGAGATTATGAGCAAATCTGTGCGAACAGTATCCAGGCGAACAAACCCCACAAAGTACTAATGTTGTGATTCTGATTCTGCATGTCATGTTTAAGTTCTGTGCCTGGCTTTGCCATGTTTGTTTCTGTTTAGTGACCACTGCATATGTCTGACCATTCTTAGGATCATGTATTGTGTTTTTTGGTAATTTATATTTCATGTTTTATTATTATTTCATGCCATGTTTTCATTTCCATGCATTGCACTTCGTCTACCCTGTCTTGTCATGTGTGTATCTTTGCTCACGGTCCCTAGTCTTGCATACCACTCATTCGGGTGATTTATTGGTTTCTGGGTTTTCAATCTTCCTTCATTATCTCGTGTGCGTCCTTCCTCTCTCTTTTACTATCTACTAACCATACTAACAGTTTGTTGTTTTTGATAATTACTAACCCTCATTAACATTGTATATTTTTACTAACTTTCAAACATGCACTTGGGATTGTATAGCTGCACATACTAATTGACTAACAATCTCTCAGCAGTCGCTCAATTCTAATCTCCGCCTCCTTGCCTATCCCTAATTATCTCTGCTGCAAGTTTCTGTGGATTTCCACTTATACTTTGTGCTTTCCTTTTATCTTGGCACTTTAATACTCCTTAACCGGAGCTGTTTTGTACTTAGGTTTGTCTTGTGATCCCTGTCTGTGTTTTGGCTACAGCCAAATTCATGTGATTAGTTTATCCCTCATGTGTCTCTCCCTAATCATTGTTACCATTGATTGCACCTGTTCTCCCTGGTCATGTGTTTACCCCGGGTGTGTATATAAGATGTCTGTTTGGTACACTTTCTTGTCAGATTGTTCTCCCTAGTTTTCTCGTGCCATGTTTCTCGCCTTGATTTCTCAGTGTTTATCTTTCGGACTGGACCGTCCTTGATACCGAGCTTTGCCTATTCCCTGTACTTTTGCCGCATTCTTGTTTTTTGACCTCTTTTGTCTTACTACGATTTTTTGTGATTGGTGCCCGGTGTATGACTCTGGATTTCGCCCTTTGGATTCTGATTTAGGATTGCGGACATTGTACTGTTGCCAGCTCTGTTGGGGGGGGGGTTTCCCCCTTCAGAAATAAAGCCTCCTTTTTGCATTTGACTGGTGTTTGCTCTTAGTTCATTTCGTAAAACCTCACAACTAAATTAAACCTATAAGTAGAGCATAAACCATTATAGGTGTGGAAGGTGGCGACGCACTGACCTCATGTTGCGGTTATGAGTCGTATGAGGACACTTAAGGTGTGAACAGTATAAAGAGGCAGAGATGGCAGATCCTCACTGTTACAGTATAATCATCAGGTCGACACAGAAGTGTCACTCAGGCCTTTCAGGCACCGCTATAGTTGTCATCACACAAGGTGAGGTCAGACATCACTGTCTGAGAGAATTTAAACACAGAGCTGTAGTTAAATGATACAGCTACTTTAGATGTTTAACTGCTACCCTTCAGTTACATTGTGACACTTAATTGAATTCAATTAATGGCTAATCAGATTGTGAGAAGCATTTATGGATCAGGCAGAGAGAAGAGTTTCTGACGACCTGACCGATTCACAACTGCTTGTTTGTGAGCTGAGTCCCCTTAAATGCACAGCTCATCTTCCTGTGAACCTACTTCCTAAGTGTAACGCCCCCCCTTCGAGGATTCTTGGCTCCCCGGCTACCGGCCAATCCTGATAATTCATTTATCCCCCGCCCTCTCATCGCTCATGTTTACACCTGGTTTTAATTACAGTTAATGATCTTCCTCTCTGTTCATACTCTGGTTTCCTCCTGCACAGGCAGGTAGCCTCACATAGTAGTAACACTTTCGCTTGCAGCAACCCCATTTCATTTCTAGTTTTATTCCCTTGTACAGCTTATTCTTTCAATTTATTTATTTGTGTGCGTTGTTTATTAAAAAAAACACCACGTCTTCAGCACTTGGGTCCTCAGCTCTACTGGTGCTCCTGTTACATCCCAGGGCACCAGGAGTTGTTACACTTTAACTGCCTGCTGACAGCACTTGTTCTGATTGGTGGTTTAATGTGGATGCAGCTGGATGAACGAGTGACACTTTTTCTTCTCATTTGGGGGATAAACTATCTCGAAGAGTACAATGCTGATCACTGCAGTTTCACCAGGCATTTGCATACATTTGGACCATTTGCCATGTGCTTCACAATTAATTTGTACAACGTAGATATTTGTAGCCAAAGAACATTCTTATACCTATAAGGGTATATTCGGGAAACCCGTTCCATGAAGAACAAAATGTTCCTTCACTTCTGAGAGAGCACAAGGCCAGCAGAAGTCAAGTTGCTCTCAAAGGGACTGTCAGCTGGGGCTCATGCGTTCCGCAGTCCAGTCGATAAACACTTTCATACATGCAGTGCGATTTCAAGGGAGCAGAAACACAAACCCTGAGCTTATTAGTGCATGTGTAAAGTGTACCTTCATCACTGTATTAAATACAGACGATGGCCTGCAAACGCAAAATTGCTAGAGTAACCGTATTTACCTTTGCCGAAACCCACAAAGAATAAATTATACTATCCATCCATATTTCTTTGGGTGAAAACACATTGAAAGTGCGAGGAAGGTAAACCGGTGAATTAGTGTTGGAGTTTCTGTTTGCATCGCAAGCATCCTTGAGAAGTTTGGGTAAATTTTTATAAAGCAACTGTCTTCAATGTTTGCAGAACCTGTTTGTCGCAACGTTTTGTCTGACATGCAGCCGTCAGAGATCCTTTTGCGACCGCTTCCAGTTCGACGGCCACCATGGGACGACATAATAATCAACCGTAGGCCAATTTAAAAGCAATAATAATGCTACAAAAACCCGAACTATGACAAACTGACGTTATGAACAGGATCTACGATCAATAAAGATAGTTTTTTGGTAAAATTTTCATCAAACTTCTCAGGGATGAGTGCGATATAAACGAATTGAGAAACGCCGAAGAACTTAAAATAGTTGTCCCAACGTGTTCAAGAAGTTCTGCTTAATCACACTCATGTGCCCCGGCTGACATAGTCCCCTTAACGTAGTACTTAAACTCAATGGTGTGAAACAGCGGAGGGGAGGTGTGGGTGCAGCTTTCACTCCAAACAGGTAGTTACACACCTGATTATCAGGGGCCTCAGCAAAGATTCTAGAGGTTCATTAGCAGGATCAGGTGTGTTGCTGATTGGTTGGAATGAAAGCTGCACCCACACTGGCTCTTTCTGCATAAGGCTCCCCACCCCTGGTGTACAGAATAGAGTGAGGCCGGTCTGCACCGTTACTCCGATAGCCTTCAGGGAATACAGATGTGCTGCTGATCACTCAGGATAAGTCTACAGCTGGAATAAGGCACAGCGATCCTCTGCACTAAAGTATAATGGTAATAATGCTACATTTAGGACACAGATGTCTATATAAGAAGTGTGTAAAAGGACATTACAATATAACCACAGATACCAAGGTGTGCATCAAACAGCAGCTGTCCTTCAGAGACCCGCGTGTAATGCAGCGAGGCACTTTCTGTGTGTGTGTGTGCGTCTCTGTGTGCATGCACACGCACGCATGTGTGTGCGCGTGTACATGTGTGTGTGTGTGTGTGTGTGTGTGTGCGTCTCTGTGTGTGCGTGTATGGGAGGCCGTGTCGGCCGAAACACACTGGAATTCTCTCCCACCCCTACTGAAACTGTCTCTCCATACTGAAAATGATTGTCACATATATATTTATGGGAGGCAAAACACACTGGAATACGTAGCCACATGCCTCCTTTATTTGTCTTCACACTGGAAATGTACAGAAGAGCACAAGTACAGGGGATTGAGGACAGGAGAAGGGGGGAGTAGAGTGACTGAGAAAGAGAGAGTGAGAGAGAGAGGGGGGGGGACGAGGGAGAGTGAGAGAGAGAGAAAGAGAGAGTGAGAGAGAGAGGGGGGGGGGGGACGAGGGAGAGAGAGGGGGGGGGGCGAGGGAGAGTGAGAGAGAGAGAGAGAGAGGGGGGGGGACGAGGGAGAGAGAGGGGGGGGCGAGGGAGAGTGAGAGAGAGAGAGAGAGAGGGGGGGGGACGAGGGAGAGAGAGGGGGGGGCGAGGGAGAGTGAGAGAGAGAGAGATGTTTTCAGTGCGACAGGAGGGCATTTCAGTAGACCCGGAAGTCACCATGAAGATTCACTGAAATTGCCTCCGGAAGTCTATTCACAATAAGTCACCATGCAGGTTCATTGTACATAGATGTTTAGGTTACAGCCCAAGGTCCGAGCAAAGATTAACAACATGCATAAACTTCTAATTATAATCATTTTCATCACATGCCGTCGATCACTAGTTAGTTCAAACCGCGAAGACATCATTGATATATTTTTGCGCGTTCTACGCTGTCTCGAAGGAATGCAGGTAAATCCAACTGTAAGGTGCTTTCATGAACTTGAAGCCCATGCTAGAACGATACTCCACATCATAAACATTGTAGGGCAAAGTGGCGCCTTGGAGGCAAGACAGTGCACAGTCTTACTAGAACAGTTACATCAGTGCATCATAGCTGTTCTGCAACACACCCAACTGTCTAGAGGGAGCCTACTGTCAAACATCAGACACATATTGGAAACTACGCCGAATGCAGGCGAGACCTATGTACAGGGCAATCTGCGTCACATGGGAATTCATGTCCAGCGCAGGAGAGTTTGGGAAGCTCTACAAGAAATTGACCCAATTGGACGATGTGTACGTCATCGACAGGCCATTCGCCGCAGGACCTACAATGTTCTTGGTCCCAATGAGTTATGGTGAGTGCCACTATTGTTTTTACTATTGTATGCCAGCATTAGGCCTATTAATGTGCCAATTGTAAGCTACCTACCCAATGTATTTGCCCCATGGATTGAACAAATGACTTTCTTTTTTGCTTTTATTTGTAGGCACATCGATTAAAACCACAAATTAATTCATTGGAGAATGGTGTTCCACGGATGTGAAGACGGGTGTAGCCGCACTATTATATACCTAGACTGTTTAACAAATAATAGGGGTTCTAGTGTGCTGACGCTATTTGAAGAGGGAGTGCGGGACTTTGGGCTTCCATCAAGAGTCCGATGTGACCGTGGTACTGAAAACTTCAAGGTTGCGCGTTTCATGCTGAGCAGAAGAGCATTACATCAGAGAAGTGTCATCGCAGGCCGCAGCGTGCATAACCAAAGAATAGAACGACTTTGGGCTGAACTGAATTGCGTTGTCTCTTATTTCTATGTAGAACTTTTCACTTTTATGGAGAACAAAAACTATTTCAACTCATTGTCGGAGTTACACATGTTTGCACTACACTACATTTATGTACCACGAATACAACGGGCAGCGAGGGAGTTCCGTAATCAATGGAATAATAACGCTTTGTCGACCGAAAGGTACAGGACACCGCTCCAACTATGGTTCACAGGTATCATCAGGAATGTAGGCCAGGATATCACAGGGATTAACGGGGTCTTTGCACCTCTCGAATCCCAAGGCACTGCCTACCGTGAAACACCTCCTGAACTTCAATTCAACCGCGTCATAGAAGTCCCTGATGATGATTTTCATGTGAATGACACTACTGTGCAAGAGATCCGTCACACAATCGATCCTTTAGGGGATGACGGAAACTATGGGATAAATCTTTTTATGACCCTTGTCCATTTCTTGGAAACTAGACAATAAAAACATCGGTTTTCATTCATTTAATTTTATTGTTCAAAAAACAGTAAAAGTGTTAAGCATCCAAACAAAAAGGTCCCCAATGCTTTGCAAAAATTAACATTGGTATAAAACACCATAAACCATGTATTACCATGTACCATGTATTACAAATCATGAACCTGGCCATTAAAATACTGCCCTTACTTACTTGTAAGTGCATAAGTAAGGTGCAAACATAATGCAAACAAAAAGGCCTCCAAAAAGGTCTGCATTGCTTTGCAAAATATTAACATTGGTATAAAACAACATGAACCATGTATTACCATGTACCATGTATTACAAATCATGAGTGGAATTAACCTGTTGAATTGAAGTAGAATTGACTTGTGGCGTTCCTCTGATAGCATTTGAAATAGTGCTGATTACAGCGGGTGAACCCAAGATGTTTCGTAAAATTCCTATATCTTCCTCCATGTTCTTCTGAGGATGAGGAACGTCTGCCATGGTCAGCATCAGGAACGAGAGCGCCAAAAATTATGACCGCCCACTTTTTTTAAACGCCGCTCCTGCATTTTAAAAACGTAATTATTTGGAAAATGAAATGTTTCGGAACAACAAGCTCCGCTCAGTTACTGTTTTCGTAGGCAAAATTTAAACTGAATATTAATTCCAGAAAGACAGTTATCATCTAGACTTTCGGAGGCAATTTCAGTGAACCTTCATGGTGACTTCCGGGTCCACTGAAATGCCCTCCTGTCGCACTGAAAACATCTCTCTCTCTCTCTCTCACTCTCTCTCTCACTCTCCCTCGCCCCCCCCCTCTCTCTCCCTCGTCCCCCCCCTCACTCTCTCTTTCTCAGTCACTCTACACCCCTCTTCTCCTGTCCTCAATCCCCTGTACTTGTGCTCTTCTGTACATTTCCAGTGTGAAGACAAATAAAGGAGGCATGTGGCTACGTATTCCAGTGTGTTTTGCCTCCCATAAATATATATGTGACAATCATTTTCAGTATGGAGAGACAGTTTCAGTTGGGGTGGGAGAGAATTCCAGTGTGTTTCGGCCGACACGGCCTCTCATAAGAATGCATGTGTGTGCGCGTGCACGCGTGTGTTTGTGTGCGTCTCTGTGTGTGCATGTGCACACGCGCATGTGTGTGTCTGCATGGGTGTGTTTGTGTCCGTCTGTGTGTGTGTGTGCAAATGCGTCTCTGTCTGTCCATGTGTGTGTGGGAAAATGCACATGCAAGTATGCGTGTGTCTGTCAGTCTGAGAAAGACCTGGAGTTGGTGCAGATGTGAATAAGTATACAGTACATGTACTTACATGTGCATGTCGCCCTTATTGTGCTTGTGAACACTCAGGTGTGTTTGTGTGTGTACTTTGGCATTGTGTGAGTCCTTTTGCTCGTGCTTCTGTTTGTGTTACTGCTGGTAGGGAATTTCTTAACATGTAATGCTGCAATCAAAAGATTGTTCATCGGTGAAAATATGAAACTGCCATTTCACAGATAATAATAAGACAGATAATTCCCCTGATCTGCCCCGTCCTACAGGACCACTGAAGCAGGCACACTTACATGAGCCTCACGTTGAAAGGACTTAATTTCTAAATCCCACACAGCAGGAATAAACAGACATCAGGAATTCCAGATGTCCGCGATGGCCAGAGGAATGTGTCTGCAGAGAGAGCTCAAGTTCAGCCGTAAACCTCCTCTCTCCTCTGACAACTGCTCTTCTTCGCACTCTCCTCAGCTCTCTCTCTCTCTCTCTCTCTCGCTCTCTCTGTCATTCCTTCGCTGACCCCCTCTGCCGTTCCTCATGTGCATCTTCCCCTCCCCTCCCCACTCATGTGTCCGCCCCCCGACAGCCCCTGCCATCGTCACCATTTGAATTTCCCTCCAAAACCCCCAGAAGGTCACTCCTTGGTTTCCCCCTCCGTATACTTTCAGGGTTGTTACCCTCCAACACAAAGTGGATCGTGATACGGAAATGACTGTCTATCCGTCCGTCCGTTTGTCCCACGCTTCGGAGCTTCAAGACTGCTGAAAATTTCTCAATGAAATTTCATATATGTATATGTTAGTGCGTAGATTTGCCTTTTCATACTTCTGTCCGTCCTCCTGTCTGTCTGTCAGTGCCTCCGCTGCGTTCTGTTTCCAGTTGCTGTAGCAGGAGATCAGAGTATTTCAGGAAGTGGTGCTGGTTGGCCAGTTGGTGTCAACTTTCCCACAGGTGGAATAATCCCCAATGCAGTGATGGGGACACTGTCCTGAAGGAGGCGCTGTCTTTCAGATGACGTTAAACCGAACGCATTCTCATCCCAACATGTCATATATTGATGTTACCTACCCAAACGACAATATATGACTCAAAAGGAGACTTTTAGTGCCCTTATTTGATTCTTACGTTTAAGGTCTGGGTTAAGGGCCAGGGGTTAGAGGGTAGGGTTAATTTTAAACTGGCGTCAAAAAAGGATGTCAAAAGCCTCCTTTTGCATCGGATATCGACGCTGGGTCAGGCAGCATCACTATATGATGAGACTGGGCTCTTAAACCGAGGTCCTGACTCACTGTGGTCATTAAAGATCCGTTGACACTCTTCGATAAGAGTAGGGGGGTTCCCCTTTGTCATGGCTAAAGTCCCAACCTGCCACCTAATCATCCCCTGATCTAATTGGCTGTGGAATTAGTCCTCTCCCACTGCACCTCAAGCTGGCATTGGTTCTGACGGTGGTTCTGCCGTTTGGTGCTGCTTTTTGGTGGTGGTGAGAATAAACAGCCCCATTGTAATCGATTCAGCACTAAGAATCTGTGAGAAGGTGCTTTAAAATCACAATGTTCATTCATTTATTCATTCATGCTTTATTAGGTTCAGCTGTTTGAGCAGAACTACATAAATCCGAGCTAGAAATGAGTGAATTTTGCTTAGATACATGTTTGGAGGTTTTTTTCACATTTGGCCACAGAGTGTATTTACTTGCCTGGTGCAGCAGGGCAGAACTCAAGCGTGACACGGCGCTACTGTAAATGTTAACAAAATATTAGGTACACTTTACTCGAAGACAAATGGCATGTCTTTTTAGACAAAATGTCCTATTCTCACCACTCTATAATGTTATTTTGCATAGCAGTGCTACTATAGCAGTGTTACAATGCAGTGTTGCTACAGCAATGTTATACAGGCACTGTGACTAACACTGTAAAACAACAACAGTGTAACTAAGACTGTGTCATTATAAAAGTGTAATTACAGCAGAGTATTACAGCAGTGTTACATTAAAGTGAGTGTCATAATACGAGTGTAATAACACCAGAGTTTTACAGCAGTGTCACATTAAAGGGAGTGGTCAGCTCACACAACAGGAGGGCAGTACAGGGTGCAGACCTGAAAACTGGAGAGGAAGGCGAGGGAGGGAAGACCGAAGAGTTGTGCACCGAAGAGGACTGAGAACAAGAGGCCTGACAATATCTGATCCAGCAGAGCCTTGGCCCGTCAGCACCAGTATCCCCCTGTAGCCAAACCAAAGCACTGCTGTCCTTCACCAGGGGCCACATTCAGGAATGAGCAATACTACGATACAAGTTCTGTACGACATGATAGCATTGTGGTACAAAAAGAAAAACATTTCACAACGTACAGTTGCTGCACTTTAATAAATGGACAGACACTCTAACAATAAAAGCCAGAGCAGTTAAACAAGAATCTGAGCAGATACTACTGTTCCGCTCAATCAACACATGGAGAACCTGAGCAGATATTGTTGCTCCTCTCAAACAGCACACGGAGAACCTGAGCAAATTTTGCTTCCACTCTCAAACAGCAAATGGAAAACCTGAGCAGATATTCCTGCTCCTCTCAAACAGCAAATGGAGAACCTGAGCAGATATTGTTGCTCCTCTCATACAGCACACAGAGAACCTGAGCAGATACTACTGCTCCTCTCAAACAGCACATGGAGAAGCTGAGCAGATACTACTGCTGCTCTCTTACAGCAAATGGAGAACCTGAGCAGATATTGCTGCCCCTATTAAAAATAGCACATGGAGACCCTGAGCAGATACTAGTGCTCCTCTAAAACAGCACAGGGAGAACCTGAGATACTACCGCTCCCCTAAAACAGCACATGAAGAACCTGAGTAGATATTACTGCCCCTTTCAAACAGCACATGGAGAACCTGAGCAGATACTACTGGTCCTCTTTTTATTGTTTAGATTTTGCATCTCCAATCCCATCCGAATCTGGAATGTCCAGTTGGGGAACTATGTCCAAGGCTTTCGCATTTGTGACCTCCTGTCGCCAACTCAGGAGAGTGAAGACAGTTCGCAGCTCTCCTCTGAAGCACGCGCCTATCTGCCATCGCTTCTCATACACTCATTGGTTGAATTCTTCCAAGTTCAGAATGAGGGCAGAGGATACCCGAACTTGAAAACGCGTAGAATCTTTGAGGGAGCTCTTTTAAACAAGTCACCACAAATCAGCAGCTTTGATTTGATATCATAGACTCCATCACTGAGCAACAACAGCTGCATTTAGCGCTCAAAGGGTTAAAATGTCCAAAATTTCCATTTACCAATATATATTTTTTAATAGGGTACACTATACAGTGATTTAAGGAGGGTTTATTTCAGAAGGGTTTAAGCGATATGGATGAAAACAATTCCACTTCAATCTCATCGGCAGTGAATCTTTCAAACTCAAAAAGCCAGAGTAAACAACCAAAATAATAATAATAATAATAATAACCATCATCATCATCATCATAAATTGCCACAGTCCACTGAATTATGGTGCCCACTCCCTCTAATTGTGCTACATTTCACCGCTGTGAGCAGCAGCACACGGAAGGTCTAACGGCGTGTGGCGCCTCCTGCCTCCTCGTGAAGCTCGCTGGGCCTCCGGCCTCATTCAGGTGATGTGCTGGGTAACTGACAAAACTTGAAGGAATCATTGCTGATACGATCAGGAATTAATGAATACTTTTATTAATGAAGTATCATAAAAACATCATTATTACCAACTGATATACAAAACCCAAAACCAGTGAAGTTGGCACGTTATGTAAATCGTAGATAAAAACAGAATAAAATGATTTGCAAATCCTTTTCAACTTATATTCAATTGAATACACCTGAAAGACAAAATGTTTAATGTTCAAACTGAGAAACTTTATTTATTTTTTTTGCAAATAATCATTAACTTAGAATTTAAAGGCAACAACACATTGCAAAAAAGTTGGCACAGGGGCCTTTTTACCACTGTGTTACATCGCCTTTCCTTTTAAAGACACTCAGTAAACGTTTGGGAACTGAGAAGACCAATTTTTGAAGCTTTTCAGGTGGAAGTCTCTAGTACCCGCACACTTTTACTACGGAGACATGCTGTTGTAACACGTGCAGAATGTGGCTTGGCATTGTCTTGCTGAAATAAGCAGGGGCGTCCATGAAAAATACGTTGCTTGGATGGCAACATATGTTGCTCCAAAACCTATATGTACCTATCAGCATTAATGGTGCCTTCGCATATGAGTAAGTTGCCCATGCCTTGGGCACTAATACACCCCATACCATCACAGATGCTGGCTTTTGAACTTTGCGCCTATAACAGTCCAGATGGTTCCGGATGGCACGGTGGCACAGTGGTTAGCATTGCTGCCTCACAGCAAGAAGGTTGTGGGTTCGAATCCAGCCTGGGGCCTTTCTGCGTGGAGTTTGCATGTTCTCCCCGTGTTGTGTGGGTTTTCGCCGGACACTCCGGTTTCCTCCCACAGTCCAAAGACATGCATATCAGGCTAATTGGAGACACCAAATTGCCCATGTGAATGGTGTGTGCACCCTGCGATGGATTGGCAAGCTGTTCAGGGTGGGTCCCTGCCTTTGCCCGTAGTCAGCAGGGATAGGCTCCAGCTCGCCCCATGACCCTAGTGAGGAATAAGCGGGGATAGAAAATGGATGGATGGACTTGTCAGACCACAGAACACTTTTCCACTTTGCATCAGTCCATCTTAGATGAGCTTGGGCCCAGCGAAGCCGGCGGCGTTTCTGGGTGCTGTTGATAAATGGCTTTCGCTTTGCATCGAAGAGTTTTAACTTGCAGATGTAGCGACGAACTGTAGTTACTGACAGTGGTTTTCTGAAGTGTTCCAGAGCCAATGTGGTGATGTCCTTTACACACTGATGTCGATTTTTGATGAAGTACCGCCTGAGGGATCAAAGGTCACGGGCATTCGATGTTGGTTTTCGGCCTTGTCGCTTACGTGCAGTGATTTCTCCAGATTCTCTGAACCTTTTGACGATATTACGGACCGTAGATGATGAAATCCCTAAATTTCTTGCAATAGCTTGTTGAGGAATGTTGTTTTTAAACTGTTCAACAATCAGCTCACGCATTTGTTCACTAAGTGGTGACCCTCGCCCCATCCTTGTTTGTGAATGACTGAGCATTTCAGGGAAGCTGCTTTTATACCCAATCATGGCACCCACCTGCTCCCAATTAGCCCTTTCACCTGTGGGATGTTCCAAATAAGTGTTTGATGAACATTCCTCAACTCTCTCAGTCTTTTTTGCCACTTGTGCCAGCTTTTTTGAAACATGTTGCAGGCATCAAATTCCAAATGACCTAATATTTGCAAAAAATTACAAAGTTTACCTGTTCGAACATTAAGTAACGTGTCTTTGCTGTGTATTCAATTGAATATACGTTGAAAAGGATTTGTAAATCATTGTATTGTTTTTATTTACGATTTACACAACGTGCCAACTTCACTGGTTTTGTGTTTTGTATTAGTAATTAGTTCTCGTATATGATGGCAAACTCAATTTTAATGAAGCATGAATGCGGCAGTCCTTTTGAGTTCTGGCACAGTTCATTTATTTGTTTATTTTGGTAGTAAATGCCACTATGAAGTGTTACCCACTCCGCTTTAAAAGTGTGAACTCAGTTATACTGCTGTAAATGCAGACTGTGGCTTTATTTATGCAGCTGTGGACTGTGCATACACTGTATGTCTATGTGTGTGTGTGTGTGTGTGTGTGTGTGTGTGTGTGTGTGTGTGTGTGTGTGAGAGAGAGTTAGGGTTAGGCCTGGAGCATGCCTGTGTCTCTGTGTGTGGGTGTGTGTGTGTGCGTGTGTGTGTGAGAGAGAGAGTTACGGTTAGGTCTGGGGCATGTGTGTGTGTGCGTGTGTGTGTCTTTGTTAGGGTTAGGGCTGGAGCATGCGTGTGTGTGTGTGTGCGTGTGTGTGTGAGAGAGAGAGAGAGTTAGGGCTGGGGCATATGTGTGTGTGTGTGTGTGTGTGTGTGTGTGTGTGTGTGTGTGTGTGAGAGAGTGAGTTAGGGCTTGGGCACGTGTGTGTGTGCACATGTGTCTGCGTGTCTTTGTTAGGGTTAGGGCTGGAGCTTGCATGTGCGTGTGCGTGCGTGCGTGGGTGTGTGTGGGTGTGTGTGTGACTGATACAGTACTCAGGTCTCTTGCCCTCAGAGCCTCCCGTCACTGCAGAGAGGAAGAGGGGAAGCCCATGATGTCACCATGTGTGTGACGGGCCGAGAGACGCCACTCAGTAAAAAACCCGCAGAAACCACTGATTCAGGCCAATTACAGTCTCTCTCGCTCTCTCTTTCTTTCTGCTTTTCTTTCTCTTTTCTGTCATTTATTCACAACTAAAGAGCAGAAACATGAGCTTCACCAGGGACATGGAGCAGATCACTGTCACTGTGTGTGTGTGTGTGTGTGTGAGAGTTATGGTTAGGGCTGGGGCATGTGTGTGTGTGTGTGTGCGTGTGCGTGTGTGTGCGTGCATGTGCTTGTGTGTGTCCGCGCATAGATTATAACAGTAGTTAGGGTGTGAGAAAACTTCGCCCAACCCTCTGAGTCTCAGTGTAACCCCAGCTGAGACATCAGAACACTAGAGAGCCGAGGGCAGTTACAGCTCCAACAGGAGAAAAGTAACTCGCATCAGTACACTGATTCAGCAAGCCAACACAAATTCTTGCATAAGCAACAAGTTGTCTACACAATATTGGCGTTAAAAAGCTCCAGCTCGGACAGCTGCGAAAAAATGAAACCTGTTAAAATTTTTTTGCGAATTTCGGCGATGATGGCGAATGGTCCCGTACCACTGCGAATCAATTCACAGCGCTTCGAATCAACTCTTCTCTGCGAAAGAACGGACGGTTTCATCCATACACTTCCACGGGCCAACGCAGCTCAGTGAGAAATGAGTTGTAGTTACCATTATCGGGCAACTCAACCGAGCGGTCACACTTTTTCATGAGTGACAGACAGAAACATTTCTGCCATATAAGCAAAAAATATAGTCTTTAAGAAGTCTACATCATTAAATCCACTTAGATTTTTTTCTAACCAGAACTTTCACTGATGTCTGCCGTCAATAAGTGCACCCTCTTCTGAATTCACTTCTGGCTCTTGCTCTGCTTTCAGACAATGATTTTTTTTACACAACACTGCCACCGAGTGGGTACAATTAATATTATTCTTTCTATTCCATGATGCTAATAGGAACAAACATCCAAAAATGGGTTTTGACCAGTTTTTATTGCCGCAATTGATCGTGAAAAAAGGTCGACCGTGCGGTCACAATGGCTGTTAAAATTTTAATTATATGTAGGTTAGTGCCTAATACATACTAATTAAGCTCTCTAAGAAATATGGGCCATTTTTGTCATATAACCTTGATCTTGAGGCCCAACATCAAATTTGACTGACTGCGTAAGAATGTTCAGCAGACATGGTTTCCAGTAGACACCCCAAACATACCTGAGCTCTAACTGCCATATTAAGCAAGTTAAAGCGATTTCGGCCATCTGATCTTGACGCCCAATGTCATATTCAACTTGCAGAAAATGTTTGGCTGACATGATTCTCAATAGGTGCCTCACACATGCCTAAAGCAAGGCTGACACTTGCACGATTCTGTGGCACGCATTGGCACGCGCAAACTATACGTAAACTGGCGTGAAGTGTGCGTAAACCCATCGTGACTGCGTGCCATGTCGGGACGAGAATTTTGAAATGTTCAAAATTTTGGTCACAACAAAATTTCGTGACTGGGTCGTGAACTATGCGCAAACTGTTCGTGAACTCGTTGTGAACTCGTCGGGACGATGCGGGAGGATGCGTGTCAGTGCCTGGCAGTGCGCGCCATGTCACGCCTGTCACGAACTGCCACGAATAGCTCACGAACAGCTCACGTCGAGTTCACGACATGTTCACGAATTGGTGCGCGTCGCAGCATGGCCGTGCCTTCCCACTGACACGGTCACGTGTACTTCATGCATTGATGGCACGAGCAGTTCACGGCTAGTTTACGCACTTCACGAACAGTTTGCGCATGGCACGAGCAGTTCACGACGAGTTCACGAGCAGTTCAGGACTACTGCGCGACAGCGGCGCTCGCGTCGATGCGGGGGTATAT
This sequence comes from Gymnothorax reevesii, assembly GCA_029721435.1. Lineage (NCBI taxonomy): Eukaryota > Metazoa > Chordata > Actinopteri > Anguilliformes > Muraenidae > Gymnothorax > Gymnothorax reevesii. Next base: position 89,067,632 of record CM056585.1, read on the forward strand.
ACAGGGCTTCCTGGACTCTGCTCACCATTCCAGAGATCGCCAGCGAGGTGGGGCTGCCTTTTCTTGCTCTTCTGCCTCTTCCAGCCTTTTCTGCTGCTCTTCAACAGTGGCTGGAGCAGCTGCCAGGTACAGGCATCTTCTCTTCTCTGCAATGATTGTGTCTCTGGAATTGTTAATTGCATGTTGTCGCTTCCACAGCCAATACAAAAATGAACAGGGGTTGGGGAGGCCCCCTTTTTATATGGCGTGCCCAAAACTCGTCGTGCCAATGCGGGAAGTGCGTAAACTATGCGCGAACTATACGCAAACTATGCATGAACTCGTCTTACCAGTTCGTGTCAATGTGGACACTGATGGGCACGCATTTGTGAACTATTCGTGAACTCGTCGTGAACTATGCGTGAACTAGTCGTGAACAGTGCGGGAGACTCCCAGTTCGTGCCCCAAAATGGCACGACTTGCCACGACATAATCGTGGCCAAAAGTCGTGCAAGTGTCAGCCTTGCTTAAACTCCAAATGACACATCAAGCTGTGATAACACATTTTTGCCATTTGACCTTGACCTTGAGGCCCAAGGTCAAATGTGATTGACAATGTTCGGCATACCTGATTCCCTAGAGGTGCATCATACATACCTGAGCTCTAAATGCCATATTAAGAGAGTTATAGCACAAAACACCCCGAAAAATGATGAAGTCCAGACACGTTGCCTAGGTGGCGCTATGAAGGAACGATTCAATCAAAAAATTCATGCGATTTACAAAAATTCATCAGAACGTTTTTGAGAAAATTGCACCTAAGTGCCAAAAATGGCCATTTTCAACATAAAAATGGCCGCCAAGTCTAAACGAACGATTCAATCAAAAAATGTTTTGCTCAGGCATTAACTTGATGACCGATTTGATCACATCCCAAAATAAAAAAAAAAATAATTAATCAGACCGTTTTTGAGATACGGCTTTAAACGGACGACACCGACGATGCCATCAGATTCAGAGTGACAACAACCTAAAAACCAAAGAGTGCGATGAGGGCCCACAGCAGCCTCTGCTCCAGAGAGAGAGAGAGAGAGTGAAATGAGAATGGAATGCGAAAAGCAGAGTCAGAAGAAGAGGGCAGGAGCCACAATTCCTGAAGCGGAGGGCGTAACTGACCGCCTTCAACAGCACAGAGCAGCGACTCCTCAGCTCTCTGATTCAGCCTCTAGTTCACTTCATTACAGCGGAACACAGTTCCCTGTCATCGGGAACAAACAGAGGATTCATTTCTGACCTCCGTGTGACTCTGTCCTGAGTCATGAGGTGTGTTTCCAGCCCCCAACACGTGTGTCACCAGGACCCACTGCCATCAGCTGCGTGTGAAGGAGAACCACAGCCTCACCGCGGCTCTCCAACTACAGTCAAATAAGAGTCATGCGTCATCCCCTCCCTCACCTCTGTTTTTATATTACACTTCACCTGATGTTTAACTGTCAGTCTCTCAAGAGCTTATGCTATTGAGGAAATGGCGACAGGTTTTAACACTGTCCTGCCCGCATGAAGTGTAGCTCCTCAATAGCCTAGCTTAGCTTCCTCCCACAAGAGCTCCAAACCCACAAGAGATGTCAAGGGAGCCCTAAAGATCCTTTACAATCACAAATACAGGCATAAAGGAATTCTGAATTTGGCAAGGGTGCACGATTTTTAATTCTGACCGATATTTTGATGATGTAATAAGACAACTAAGGGTTAACATGACCATCATCCGTTTTAGTATCTGTTAAGACATTTTTCAGGTCAGTGAGTCGTAATGAACACAGATTCTAATTACAGCTGCATAATCACTGCGCTTTCACTATTAGTCTGCATTCTTAACCTCGTAATGCTGTGATCAGTACATCTTCACACAAATTTGCATTCTTAGCACCTCCTGTCGCTTCAGATCACCAAGTTTTTTCCCTGATAGTGGAAATGGATATTTTCAAAACGCTTAGAGATGGCCTTATATCCATTACCTGATTTCTGTCGCACATCATCACTGTGTTCTTGGGTCTTTCCCATAGTGATGAATGACTAAGGAAATTTGGCCTGTCGCTCCAATTTATACCTCATTGAAACAGGAAGGAAGTCATGGCTGAATACTTGAGTTCATAATCTTACAGATGATATTAAAAAATTTTACATTCAACTTTAAATTTTTAATGTTAGGCATGTTTGGAGAGAAAATCTAGCAAATCAGGTCTTCTTAACCATCTGAGTGAGATAAACACACAGACAGAATAACAGGGTAATTCCTGCTTTCTAAAGCCCAATAATCCCACAGCAGGGGAAGCCCAGCTTTAATAGTGTTAAGCTTCTGATAATGACAAGGAAAACAAACCCAGATTAACACACGAGCTCAACAGCGTCTCTCCAGATTTGCATAAGTGAGGCATCAGTAACTGCGAAAACCGAAAGTAAGAGAGAAATCCCCCGTCAGGCTGTGATGTCACACACCGCCGTCAGCACAAGTTTGACAAAGCCTCCGTTTACCAAAATCACCACTAATCACCTCATTTCAGAGAGGGTTCTGAGAACACTTCAATACACATATTTCTGCAGAGATTCTCGCTCCTACCTTATAGTCTCTTTCCACACAGGCTTAACTAAGAAGGAGATGCAGTTAAATGATGCATCACAGAGTGATGTGACAGACACACACAGCAGTCAGGCCAACAACCAACAGCCAAGATTTACCACCACATACAGCTGAGCAATTACTTCCACAACCATAAAATGAGCCATTTCAGAGAAGAGGGCTGTAGAATTGGAGATGACAGGGACAGCAGAATCCCCCCTGAAGCAGGTTTAGATGCTGCGCTTCAGTATCTGTCATTGTCACCATTTACAATCAGAGCTGAACCGGACAGTGGGATAGGAGCTGAACTGGACAGTGGGACTGGAGCTGAACCGGACAGTGGGATAGGAGCTGAACCGGACAGTGGGACTGGAGCTGAACCGGACAGTGGGACTGGAGCTGAACCGGACAGTGGGACTGGAGCTGAACTGGACAGTGGGACTGGAGCTGAACCGGACAGTGGGACTGGAGCTGAACTGGACAGTGGGATAGGAGCTGAACCGGACAGTGGGATAGGAGCTGAACTGGACAGTGGGACTGGAGCTGAACCGGACAGTGGGATAGGAGCTGAACCGGACAGTGGGACTGGAGCTGAACCGGACAGTGGGACTGGAGCTGAACCGGACAGTGGGATAGGAGCTGAACCGGACAGTGGGACTGGAGCTGAACCGGACAGTGGGATTGGAGCTGAACCGGACAGTGGGACTGGAGCTGAACCGGACAGTGGGATTGGAGCTGAACTGGACAGTGGGATTGGAGCTGAACCGGACAGTGGGATAGGAGCTGAACCGGACAGTGGGATAGGAGCTGTACCGGACAGTGGGACTGGAGCTGAACCGGACAGTGGGACTGGAGCTGAACCGGACAGTGGGATAGGAGCTGAACCGGACAGTGGGACTGGAGCTGAACCGGACAGTGGGATAGGAGCTGAGCCGGACAGTGGGACTGGAGCTGAACCGGACAGTGGGACTGGAGCTGAACTGCACAGTGGGACTGGAGCTGAACCGGACAGTGGGATAGGAGCTGAGCCGGACAGTGGGACTGGAGCTGAACCGGACAGTGGGACTGGAGCTGAACTGGACAGTGGGACTGGAGCTGAACCGGACAGTGGGACTGGAGCTGAACCGGACAGTGGGACTGGAGCTGAACTGGACAGTGGGACTGGAGCTGAACCGGACAGTGGGACTGGAGCTGAACCGGACAGTGGGACTGGAGCTGAACTGGACAGTGGGATAGGAGCTGAACCGGACAGTGGGACTGGAGCTGAACCGGACAGTGGGACTGGAGCTGAACTGGACAGTGGGATAGGAGCTGAACCGGACAGTGGGACTGGAGCTGAACCGGACAGTGGGACTGGAGCTGAACCGGACAGTGGGACTGGAGCTGAACCGGACAGTGGGACTGGAGCTGAACTGGACAGTGGGACTGGAGCTGAACCGGACAGTGGGACTGGAGCTGAACTGGACAGTGGGATAGGAGCTGAACCGGACAGTGGGATAGGAGCTGAACTGGACAGTGGGACTGGAGCTGAACCGGACAGTGGGATAGGAGCTGAACCGGACAGTGGGACTGGAGCTGAACCGGACAGTGGGACTGGAGCTGAACCGGACAGTGGGATAGGAGCTGAACCGGACAGTGGGACTGGAGCTGAACCGGACAGTGGCATAGGAGCTGAACTAGACAGTGGGACTGGAGCTGAACTGGGAAGTGGGATTGGAGCTGAACCGGACAGTGGGATTGGAGCTGAACCGGACAGTGGGATAGGAGCTGAACCGGACAGTGGGACTGGAGCAGAACCGGACAGTGGGATTGGAGCTGAACCGGACAGTGGGATAGGAGCTGAACTGGACAGTGGGATTGGAGCTGAACTAGACAGTGGGACTGGAGCTGAACCGGACAGTGGGACTGGAGCTGAACTGGGAAGTGGGACTGGAGCTGAACCGGACAGTGGGATTGGAGCTGAACCGGACAGTGGGATAGGAGCTGAACTAGACAGTGGGACTGGAGCTGAACTGGGAAGTGGGATTGGAGCTAAACTTGGAAGTGGGATTGGAACTGAACTGGGAAGTGGGATGGGAGCTGAACCGGACAGAGGAAACACAAGCAGCAGGTATTCGTTGTAAAATTTTCACATGACTTTCTTGACGTCTGACCTAAGGCACGCTCTGAGTCACATGTCAGTCAACAAGTTTGGTCAAAAATGTAGTGATTTCAGTGATCTAACAATCATATGAGGAAACAGTATTGGGAAAGCTTGTGTTAACATCAGCCAGGAAGGAGAAATGCAACCTCCTACAACCAGGAGTTTGGGGGGGGAGGGTTGGGGAGCACAAAGCCTCACTCCGCCAAGCTTCATTACGGCCAGAGGGGGGCGCACATGACCAGGACCCACATCAGAACCGCCAACCTCCCCCTACCACACCACCAAAAACAAAAACAAAAGGAACTTCCTGATTAACAGAAATGATTTAATGAAGGATAAATGACAAAAAACTGATTTCAATCCTTTCAATGTTTCAAAAGCATCTACATTTTCTGTTTCCTCTGTGTCATTGCAAGCACAATAGTTTGTGTTTTTCTGTTATGGGAGACCAATAAAGAAATTACTATTTTACTGTTTCTCCATTTACCGACAACGCAGAGAGAACAGTAGATCAGTATTAAAACTATTTCCCCACTGACTACATTCTAAAGCTGTAAAATACAGTTAGCGCTGATGGAAGCTTTATTCGCAGGTTTTGAATAATGCATAAAAATGACTCTGAACCAGTTCGCGTTTACTTTTCCTAAATAAAGACCAAATCGTTGCTGAGGTCAGTCACAAGGACAAATCAGCAAAGTGAACAGCCAATTTCTTTATTTATTTATTTTATACAGTTAACATCATTGCTCATTGCATTGCACAGTTATCAGATAAAATCGGATCCACATTAATAATGACACAAGATCTAAATGTTTTTATAGGATTGTGACTTTCTGTAGCTCATAAAAAGCTGATCACTGACGTCATTCTGCGCTGATGTTTTGTACAGTTCAATAAACCAAAAAAGTAGTTTACAATTTTCAATGAATCCTTTTTAACACAGAATTCGTTTTGCATAAGTTCTTTGCCATCTAAACATAAATTAAGCTGCTGAAAGAGATGCTTTAAAATGGGAGATTGAATTTTGAGAAAATATTGGATGAATTCACTATTTATGCAATTGCCATTCTTACAAAATCACATGTAATACACATACATTTTAAAAGTAGACTATCGGTGGTCTTTTGGTCATTTCTTAATCATTACAGGCTTATGTACTGTTCTGATTATTCAGTGAAAAAAATTGTTTGATTGTTAATCAGGAGATCTTAAACAGGAACACGTAGAGATCAATTATGGGTAAAAGGCTTCAGTACGCAACTGAAAATCCTGTAACGCCAGCATTACCGGGACTTGCAGTTAAAAAGATTTGAACACACATAAAGCAAAAAGCCTGATAGCTTTTTCTACACAACACATGTCCTATATAACAGGAGGAACTTAGCAGGATGAAATGTAGAAATAAATCCAGGACTACAAAACGATTATCAATGATAATCATTTAGTAACTGGTCATGACGTATTTGGTGAGGGCTCGTTTACCCAAGTACTCCCTCATACCCCCAGTCACAACATTTATTCTCATCTAAAGTAGCATTAATTTTTGACTGAAATCTTGTATTGATAACATAAGAGTCAAACCACTCAGTAGAGTCTGCTCCGGCACTTTCCACAGACTTCATCGGGAGTTCATAATGCTTGGGACAGTTCTTAATCCAGCTGCAGAGATTTCTGCAATCTCTGTTATTGCTTTCATTTCTTAAAACAGGCCAGTGATTTGCTCCTTCCGAGAAACAGTAAAATCTTTCCCAGGACCATGGGATACAAGTTCAGACATAATTCCCCAGGCTACCTGTAGGGGGCCCAGGTCTAGGTCTGCCGTTTCGTGTATACATCTGTCATCTACGTCAAGAATTGGAAATTACCCAGAAGCCCATTGCACCGTCAGAGCTCTGCTCTTCATGATTACGAGGCTACGCACAAGGTACCCGAGCGTATGCCTACTAGGCATCTTGCTGCTTCAGAACTGCATCGGTAAGGGTTAAAAGATTTGTTGCCGGCAGAACAAAGACCAATTACACAGTTTAAGCTCTATTTCTGACAAAACCCTTAAACTGGAACTGGATGTCTATAATTCAAGCATATCTGGATTGATTCATTTTAGAATCACTGCGGTTCGGTACAGAGCCAGAATTATGAGAAGTGTGTCCCTGTCCAAATGCTTATGGACCACATTGTACATTCAATCAATTTTGGACACAAACTCACAGTCATATCAACACTGTAATGGAGGAAAGAAGCACGAAAAAAGATCAGTTTTAGGACGGAAGACAGGCATGTGCTCTTGTGTTCGACTACACCTCATCACCATGGTAACTCGTAGTGTTTATTTGTTTATTTGTTTATTTAAAAGGATCCCCATTAGCTGACGCCAAGACGACAGCTAGTCTTCCTGGGGTCCAGACAATACATACAAAACACAATAATTACAATGTCAATTGCTCATAATCTCAGTTAAAAGAGAAAAAACAACAACACTGAAAATATTTATTAAAATATAAACACAAAAACAAGGAAAAGCAACACACCCTTCTTGTATCACATGACAAACCTCACTCAATCAAATAATCAAGATGCTTTTATGAGAACATATACATTCTTAATCTCTTTTTAAAACCAATTTTTCCCTTAATTTCACGAACCACCACTGGAAGATTGTTCCAAAAGACAGTTGACCTGTAGAATACAGTCCTCTTCATAGAGTCAGACTTAGGTAGGGGTAGAGTAATCTGTCCACTATTTGCCCCTCTAGTGTAATGTGAATGCGTATTTGAGCAGTAAATTATGTTATCGTGAAGAAATTTAGGAGTCTGAGTGTTAATAATTCTATGAAAGTATATTAATAAATTAGCAGATAGTCTATCCACGACCATCCGCCAAGCAAGACGTTCATGCATTTCTGCAACACTAGTTCTTGAAGAACAACCAAGAACCAGTCTTGCAGCCTTGTTTTGAGCCACTTGTAATTTCCTTAGCAGACAGTTTGATGCAGCAGACCATACAACTGAACAGTAATCTAAATGACATAAAACCAATGTACAAACAACACGACTAAACAACTGAGAATTGAGAAATGGTGCACATTTACGCGTTATGGCAACAGCTCTACCCATTTTGGCAACAACTTTGTGGATGTGATCAGACCACGACAGTGTGCAATCAAGCCAAAGTCCCAGAAGCTTTACCTTTTTTACTTGCTGTATAGTTTGACCATTTATTTGTATATTCATTTTAGGATTATCTGATAATCTATACTTAGAACCAAATATTATACTCATTGTTTTTGATATATTTAGAATAAGTTTATTTCTTTTGATCCAGTTATATAATTTGCTGATCTCACAAGACAGAACTTGATTAAGCTCTGAGCATGTAGGGGCTGCATAATAAATTGTAGAATCATCAGCAAACATAGTCAATGTAGCCTTACTGAGTACATATGGCATATCATTAGTAAAAATTGAAAATAAAAGAGGTCCGAGGCAGCTTCCTTGGGGGACTCCGCAGTCCAGGGATTTGCTACAAGATAATGCACCATTAAAATAAACTCTTTGCGACCTCTCAGACAGGTAGCTCGTAAACCACTTAATTGCAGAGGAAGTAAAACCATAACTAATAAGTTTGGAAATCAAAATGTCATGGTCGATCACATCAAAGGCAGCACTGAAGTCAAGTAAAATTGTACCCACAAGCATTGAGTCATCAATTGATGTTAACCAGCTATCTGACATTTGTGTCATTGCAGTGCAGGTGGAATGACCAGACCTGTAAGCATGTTGGAACATTGTGGTTAAATCATTGTGAGAAAAGTAATCTTGCACTTGCTTAAATACAATCTTTTCCAATAATTTACTCAGAATAGGCAAAATGCTAATAGGCCTACTATTTGGACCACAGAAAGTCGTTTTTGTATCTTTGGGTAAAGGAATGATCTTGCCCTCCTTCCAAAGTTTTGGACACACACCACTAATCAGACATCTGTTGAATGATTGTTGAATCTGTCTGTGACAGATTGGTTTAGAAATATGTACAGCTGATAATTTCACTAGCCTACTATCCAAGTTGTCTGTACTAGCAGACCCACCAACAGTCAAAGATCTCAGCATCATATCCACCTGCACAACATTAACTTGATGAAATTCTAAATTACACAGTTTATCCTTCATTATAAATTTTTTTATCAGCTCATCCGAGCTGGAATCAACTGTACAATCCATTTTCTCTCTAAGTTTAGAAACCTTATTAACAAAATAATCATTGAAATAATTTGCGATCTGTGTTGGCTTAGTCAAATAGACTCCATTCAATTCAACAAAAGAAGCACAGGTAGATTTTTTCCCCATGATTTCGTTGAGTACATTCCACATTCTTTTACTATCCGTACCACTCTCGGAGATTCTCTTTTGAAAATATTTTTTCTTTTCCACTCTGTTCAACTTGGTCACATGATTCCTTAAAGTACAATAAAGTTTTCTGTCTTCAAGAGAGCCAGAAAGAACAGCAACCTTTTTAGCCTCATCCCTTTGAGCCATCAAGCTCTTTAAATCAGTATCAACCCAAGGAGCACTTTTGGCTTTAACTGTAAATTTCCGTAATGGGGCATGACTGTTGACAACTCTCATAAAAAGATCCATAAATAAATTAAGGGAATCATCCACATCGTCAATGGCACATACCAAATCCCATTCAATATTATTCAGTTCATTTAGAAAAGTCTCCTCATTAAATGCCCTATAAGTTCTCTTCATAATAATTTTAGGACAGGCTCTAGGTAGCTTTGTTCTCCTGGAGACAGCAACGCAGTTGTGGTCACTGAAGCCAACTGTTACAGAAACAGGTGTTGAGCACATATCAGGATTATTAGTGTAAATATGATCTATACATTTTGATGTTAAAGATCCTGTACTATTACTGGAAATTCTTGTGGGTTGATACATTAATTGTGATAAACCAAAGGTGTCAGTCATAGATTTAAGCTTACTCTTCAGAGGGCAATTATCAGATAGCCAGTCAATATTTAGGTCACCCAGCCAGTATAGCTCTTTGTTTTCTTCAGTCACTTTGTCCAGCATATTACATAAACCATTTAAATACTCAATCCTGGCACTAGGTGGCCTATAACAACAGCCAAGCACCATTGGTTTTAAATATGGAAGTTGTACCTGTAACCATAATACCTCAACATCATCAACCATTAAATCGTGTCTCAGTTTCACAGGAAAATGATCACGTATGTAAATGGCCACACCACCTCCAAACCGGTTTCTATCATGTCTATAAATTGAAAACCCCCCAATATCAACATCTGAATTATCAATGAAGCTGTCCAGATGGGTTTCAGAAATCATGAGTATGTCTGTTTTGTTTAATTGCAAAAATAGAGAAAGGGGCATTCTCTGAAAGCCTTACCTGTAAACCCTCTGTGGACCCACATGCACATGCTTACAGTGGCAGTACATGCATTCCTGCTGAACTGGAGGCATGATGTCATGAGCACAAGTTTTGCAGCAGGGGAAAACCCACCATCTTCATTTCCTACAGAGCAGTTTCCGCCCCGGCCATTGTGATCGGGAGGAAAACGAGAATTACTGCCCCACGGCTGTATGCCTTCGCCAACCAGTAGAACTGCAGTTTAGAGCCATGACTGTCTAAACTCCTACAATACATTTAGTGAAGACGTTGATGGAATTTTATACAAGGTAAAAAACTTATTTTTTGGCAAAATGGAAGTTATGAGCACATGGACATGCATGTTTCCTGAGAAGAAATTCCTGAGAGAAACATGCCGTCTTCACTTTGAGATCATCTTCATTCAAGCGTACAGAGGGCAGCTTCATTACATGGTGCAACGACAATCACCTGAAGCTCAATATTTGCAAAACCAGTTTGTAAAGTTTGTCAAGAAACTATAAGTTTGCTTGGGGTCATTCCATCTCAGATGCCCGAATTTCAGAGAAACTTCCAACTTGACTATCTCAGATTTGGCTGAAAAATGCAAACACCTCCTAATAGGATAAATCCAAAATTTTTGCTCTCAACTCAATAGTTTTGTCATCAAAAAATATTTTAGCAACTAAGTTCCGGCCCTTTTTGAACAGCGATTTCTGAGGAGCCACTTTCACACTGAAATGTCTCAAAAAATATTTCAGCAAAGTCCTTCAAATTTTCAGTTGTGAAAATCTGCTATTCTCACGTGAGGAATATGGACTTATAAAGGTATCCCTTTAGTTCATCATATGTTTCTGGGTGCTTAAAGTTGCTTGGAAATTTAACTCTGCGCTCTACGGTAGCATATTTGATGGACTGTAAAAAGCCTGATGTCAAAGACAGGGGTTTGGTATTGCACATACAGCTTCCCATATAGGTTGAGTATTTTGTATTCTAATTTTGCCCCTCTCTTATGAATAATCTAAAAAATATTAAGGCTTGAAAATGGAAAAAAAAGTCCTATTTTTAACATTCTATACCAAAAAAATGACACCATCCATCAACATAAAATTGATTGTTTTAGAAAGATTAGATGCCTTTTATTACCATATTTAAAATCTGTGATGGTGTTCTGCTTAAATTTCTCAAAAGAAATATTTCAAAATATGGTATTTTTGTGGCCACACAGCATTTAATGGCATCGAAGGCATATTCATCCATTATATTATAAAATGCACATGGTTAATGATAGAAAGCTTAAATCCGACAAAATGCTTTAATAGCCCTTTTAACTTACAATAGACTTCAGTAGCCTGTCAAATACTTCCACGTATTTCAGAGCTTAAAGTTTGAATGCCTCCCATAATTAAATACCAAGCTAGTTAGACATTCAAGCAATGAAACACAGCCAGCTGGTTGCTAGCATAGTTATTAGCAAGCCACTTTGTTGCTCTTTATTCGTGAAGCAATTGCTTTTAGACCTATTTCTATTATAAGGATGGTAGGGCCTGGCATCTCGGCAATGCTGGGGTGTTATTAAAAGTTGAGCAAAGCCATTGGCCAGAAAAGCGCAGCGTGGTAGGGAGTGAGTTTACAAGTCAAATTTATATTAATTTATTAATATCTGTCTCCAAACCCATCTCAGTTTTAAAATCCACATCCAAAAGACTGTTAGACAGGTATCTGGCTAAACTCCTGCCTCCATCTCTCTATGGCCATTAGTTCAATGGTTATGAAGAATCAGAGCAGGACTTCAACAATTAAAATGTGACCCAAATCCCACCATCAACTGTGTACGACAAACGGTTCACTAGTTATAAAACATCACATATTGACCAATCAGGAAAGAAGGCAGGGTTTCACCATTTAACACGTGATCCTTTCCCAAGTCCAATAACCCAATCCTCACTTCCTATAGCAAATGGTGTGAAAGTTATAAGTGATCAAAGATTAGCCATTTGGCTAACTTGAATGATGTTTATTGGAGGATGGTGTTGTGATTCTGTCTGTTTGCCATGTCTCTGCCCTGCCTTGCCATGCCCATGATCTGTTTACCATATTTATATTCAAATTTTTGCAATGTCTGACTATTCTTTGTAATGTGTGTTGGGATTTGGTCACTTTGATTTATTCACGCATTGTCTTAGTTTAGTTTTACCATGTTTTACTTTTTACCATAGTTTACTCCGGTCCATGTTTTGCTTTCCAGCATGCATTGCACTTTGTCTCCCCCCTGTCTGGTCTCTTGTCTTGTCACAGCTCACAGCCCCAGTATTGCGTGCCACTCTTTGGGTGATTTAATGGTTTCTGGATTTCAGCCTCCCTTCCAATCTCGTTTACTTTCTTCATCATGCTTTTCTATTTTAATAACCCATACTAACAGTTTGTGATTTTGCAAGAGTTACTAACACAAACTAACATCGAATATAAAATTAACTTACTAACGAGCACTAAGGGATTGCATAGCTGCACTTACTAATTGATTAACAAGCTCTCAGCACTCGCCCTGTTTTAGTCTCCGCCTCTTGTCTCTCCCTAATCTTCTCTGCTGTTTTCTGTGGAATCTCCACATCTGATCACGCTGTCCTTTCTCTCATTATCTATGCACGTTAGAACTCCTTGACCAGAGCCGTATGTTTGTCAATAGGATTGTCTCGTGATCCCTGTCCGCGTTTTGGCTTTTGCCTATTTTATGTGATTAGGTTCTCCCTCTTGTTCCACCCTCTGTAATTAGTCTCATTTCCAGCACCTGTGTTCTGTGTAGCATGTGATTCCCCTGGAGTGACTATTAGGAGTCTTTTCACAGCACCTTCTTGTCAGATCGTTTCTCTCAGTTTGCTTGTGCCACGTTCATTCCGCCTTGTTCTCTCAGTGGTTCTCTTCTGACTGGACCATCCAACGTTTCGATTTTTGACTTTGTGATTTTGGATTTATTGTTGCATCTGTGTTTTTGACCCTTTTCTGCCCGACTATGAGTTCTATGATTGCTGTCCTGGTTACGGTTTGGATTACGCCCACTGGATTTTGGCTTTGCTTCTCTGATATACCTCTGCCTGTGTACCAAACCCATTTGTGTCCGACCACGAGTACTGTGATTGCTGCCCTGGTTTTTGTCTCTATTTTTGCCCAACTGGATTGTGATTTTTTGGAGTGTGGACTTGGTACCTTTGCCTTCTGCCCTGCGGGGGTTTTCCCCCTTTATTAATAAAATCGGAACTACTGCATTACTTGGTTCCCGCGACTGGTTCCTGGTCGCATCATCACAGATGGAGTGATAAAAAGTGAAAAGAAAGGAGACAGAGCTACAAAAACATTCATTCTGTTGTGTTCCGGGGTTCCGGCCTTTGGCCAGGACAGCATTTATGGTTTTAACAGTTTCATGTACCAGGATTTCATAGTTCATGTCCATTTCTCAGTTTTAACAGTTTCTTGTATTAGGATTACACATTTCACAGTTCATAGTTATTGTCCATGTTTTTACTTTTCCATGTTTTTGTTTTTGCCAGGTCTGCCAAGCCACTCCACCGCTTGTCTGCGTTCCGCCCCGTGCCTTCGTTGTTGCACATTTCAGATCTCTGGTTGGCTTTGGTATTTCCCCTTCCTTCTGTGCTGTGCTGATTTGGGGCTGTCTAAGCTTCATTGGCAATTAACAGTTTTTAAGTTACTAACATTTACTAACATTCACTGGGTGGTGTAATTCTTAGACAGGCACATTACTAATATTACTAATTTAGACAGAAAGTTTGTTGTCATGATTCCTGCTTTGCTATTTCAAGATCTTGCTGTGCTTTTCTGTTCTAAACATTCATGCTGCTTTCAAACTGCATACTTAATTGGTACTTAAGCTGTACCTCATTCTCTTAATGAGCAAGTCTTGTCATCCAATCTTAGTCCATGTCCAATGATCTTGCCCTGCCTCTTGTTTCTCTTTCTCCAGGTGTTGCCCCTCATGTCATGATTTCTTACCCTTTATCTGGATGCGGTGGAAGTTGGCTGGCAGACAGTGTCTCAAGTTCATGTTCCTGTTCAAGTTCCATTGCTAGTTTCTTGTCCTAGGTTCATGTGCTTTTCATGACCACAGTTCTTGGCTTCTTGTATATAGCGTTTTTGTTTTCCAAGCCTAGTCTTGTTATTAATAGCCTTAGTCTCGGTATTCATTTCTGTTCTTTTTTTTTTATCTCCCTGGAGTTTCCAGTGGCTTTTGTTTTTTGTCGTTTTCTGATCTTAGTTCTCAGCTCTGTGAAGCTCTCTTTAGTTTGTGTTTTGCAACCCTTTGGGCCAAGATTTTTGGTGGCCCTCGTGCCAGTTTTGTTTATTTTCAATAAACTCCTCATTCCCCTTCACCTCGCTCCTGGTGTCAACCTGATCTCGCATCACATTCTTAGGGACAGTGTGGAGCTGCCTGAAAGTTCGGAGGCCCCAGCCATTGTATGATGGCAAAAATGAAAGGAAGTATATAAAGCTGAAAAAGGAGAGGTGAAAAAGAGGGATGGAAGGGGGAGGATCATCAAGAAAACTTAAATGACAGATCTGAGCGACACGAAGCTGTGCAGTAAGTTTGATGTTTTGTGTTAGCAGCTTTATTAAATGGCCTATGACATGCTTATGGAGACAGTAAAGGAAGGACCGGAGGTCACGTCGACCTTTGACTGCCAAAATCTAATCAGTTCATCCTTGAATCCACAAGAACATCTGAGCCAAATTTGCAGAAATTCTACAATGCGTTCCAGCGACATTGCTTTCAGAAGACTGGGACAGACGCATGAATGCATGGACAGACAGAGAGAGAGAGAACCTAAAAACATAAGGCCTGCAGCCACGGCTGACGCCAGCAGAGAGTGGTGAGAAACACAGGGTTGAGACAGTGAGGAGCGAATGACTGCAGAGATGAGGAGGGATCCCTCCCTTACAGCTCAGCCCAGCATTTCATACAGGCATGAGGAGGTCCAGTTTAGCCATGGAAACCAGGCCCTGCTATAGTCATTACCCACAGGGCACTGCTGCAGACGACCACCGCTCCAACTATGACATCACCATGTATAACCATTCCAAGGAGACGTCTGAGAGCGATGGCTCACACGGACGCGCACACACACATCCAGTACATGTACGCGTACGTACACACTGGCCATGTCCCGATACAAAATTCTCCATCACAATAATTGTCAACAACCAGCATCAGTAAAATGCTGTCAGCAGGTCAACAGTGAATAGAGCAAACAATTTATAAATGAAATACAAAAGTAAAAAATAAAATAAATTCCATGATTCTGTCAAAATGAGTCCTAAAATACTGACCATTCCGCTGGGTAGAAACGCTATTAAATGTTGAATTTCCCATTGAGATGCATTCTGTTCATAATCTCACTCAGGTATTTTCCCAATACTTGAGGGTTTTATGTGGAGGTGGAGTCTCATTTAGGGGGTTTTCTGGCCTAAACCACCGAATTCAAAATAATTTTCAGCATTGATAAACCACCCCATGGGGTTCATGAATCCACTAGAGAAACCTGTAATATCAATTTTCTTTATGACAAAAAACGATATTTTCATTTATTTTTTGTTTTTGTTTTTGGGAGGGGCCACCCATTCTGGGGCCCCACAAAGTGTCACCAGTGATTATAATCCTGTGCTCATCAATGCACACTGTAGCTGATATATTTTCGTAATGGATAAAAAAAAGAATTTGTTTAAATTAATGTCATACTGCCGAGATATTTGTTAAAAAAAATATGTTCTGAAATGGAGACTTCCAACAGCTGCGTGTGTAAAACGACGGTACATTTGACAAAGTTCCCGGCCCTGACACACTAACGGAATTTGCTGAATTTGCCGTAGGGTCTGACCAACATTCAGATGTGTCGACACTGGCAACATCATCTGAACACTTGCATCAACCGTCCGTCGTAAACCCTAAAGTGGGGGTGTTGATACGAAATGGATTGTGTGAGTTTGGCTCTCACTTAATTGTTTCTAGTTTAAGTTTTTTTCAGGAATACAGTTATTAACTACGAGCCATTAACTATGAGCCGTATAATGTTTACGCTTAAAATTATTGCCGATTCTTAGACCTGCAAACTGAAGGAGCCTCAAGACTTGTCTTGCAGGAACAGACCTGTTTTCAAACATTTCAATAATATTCTCACACATGTGAGAGCAAACTGGCACCAATCTTTTCCCCTGAAGAACAAGGCCTTTCTTGGATGCTACTTTTGTACCAAATCATGGCCACAATCACCTGCTGACATCACTGGTGTCAGATCACATCATATTTCAAATCTGTTAACTCAATTAATAGTCCTATCTTGCCCCGGTCCCAACTTTTTTTGGAATGCATCACAAGCCGAAATGGCAGGAATGGATTTATATTCACGAATAAAATGATAGTTTATGAGTTGGTGAAACATCAAATATTTTCTCTTCACACTGACTACAATGAAAAAGTAAATTCACAAATCGCTGCGTTTATGTGCATTTTCCATTCCATCCCGACTTTTTGGATGTAAAAACACACACAAACACGTGCTGAAACCACACCAAACGGTGCACTTGGAGCCAGAATTTTTGAATTTTGATTCTCCCACCTCCATCCCTCGCCAAACACACAGAGCAATAACACATCATTCGCGGTGAGATAATCCCTGTTCGTCGCGCACAAGGCAACAGATACGCTGTGAAACAGGGACATTGTTTATACAGGCCGTGGCCCGATAGGGCGAGTGGGACTGGACTGAGATTAGACAGGACAACGGGCGGCCATGTGGAGAATGCAGAATCTCCAAATCCTCACAATGCTTTCATTATCATTCAGGCTGCAGCAAGCACACCACAGAGACACATGATGAAATGCAACTGTGGATGCCAGTGACATCACAGTCTTACTGCCATCGCCCTGAGCACAGATGGGCAGTTTCCTACTTTCCACCATCGTGTGTTTGTACAAGCAAACCGTTTTGGCCTCTAATCTAAGCCAGAGAAAATAAACGCGGAGTCGGCTTTTCCTGCAGCACGGCTCACTTCCTCTGAACCTTCTTTGATTTTCTTTCATCTCCAAGCAAGCAGGGGGCAGCACTGACCAGGATCTATAACGGATAGCAAATTCAAAATCGCCGCTCCCCCAGCTTTCGGCTTTCCAACGGGAGTTTACAATGTAAAGGAATTCCACAGTAAATAACTGACGAGGGAAAAGAGGCAGAGATATTGCCAAACCCTTAAACCTTAAAGATTACATCAAGCCCACAGTGGTGATAAAGCAATAACCCGACTGAAGATTATTATTTTAAACCATCCCGGATTGGTGTCGTAAACTGTTCCCTTCACTCCTCCTGCTGGTTTCAGCTGGTTTAATAGATCCTCACCAACACAGCACCTCATGGCACCTTTCCATCCGGTGGTGCGGTTTGGTGCAGAACGCAGCCAATGTTGAGTCCAGTCTCTCCCTGGAAACGCTGTGGATGGAGCCGTCAGGCAGGCTGTTGTCCTGTTCCACCTCAGTCGGGGTTCTAAACTGTGCCGTGTTGGTAAGTAGAAGTGGGAAGCTCTGCACACTGCTGACTGGCCAACAGAATCATCACTTTCCTGACTAAGGCAACCATGTATAAACAACCCCGGCCTTCTTCTGCCCTCGGGCATTTAGCACTGCGGTTGTCGGCGGACATGCTCCAAAGATCCAGGGTTAGGTACAGGACAGGCGACTTAACTAAACCACACAGCTAAGTAGAAAAGCAACATAATAGTTTGTTCCCCAATTTGAACACCAGCTTTCTTTACAAGCTTATCAAAATCTGTCCAGTAAAAAAGGCCAGCTATAACAAATCTTTTTTTTATTATGCTATGCTATTTAATTAAGCTATGACCAATCTTGAACTGTTGACAACACAGCGGGAAACTGATTTCAAAGCCTCATAAAGCCTACATTCAGTGATTAAAAGCCTGGCCTCTGTGGCTCCAGAGGGCAAAGCCAGTGGTTTGGACCTGCTGCTCAAAGTACTGAAGACAGGAGGCAGACGTCAGTTTAAGAATGACTAGAGTCCAGCTAAACAAGAAATTTGGTTTTTATCATCACCACCAGCTCCATAAAAAAAAGTTTGCAGTATTGCTATTTCAATGCTTTAAGTTGAATATAATAACAGTTGAGCAGAAAATTTCAAATGTTAGAAAGAAATGTACATCACTTGGGTTTTCAGCGAGGGCTGAAGAGGGGAGAGCTGGGGGTGGCAAGGTCGTATCACCCCACAAAGACTCCACACTCAATGTGATTGGGAGGAGCTTAGTGTGAAGGGGGTGGGGCTAAGTGTGATATGGGGCGGGGCTCAGGGAGAGTGGGGTGGCCTAGGCAACAGGAGGGTGTGAGCCTGTATTGCACTGCTGCTCAAGCCATGAGGAAAATATTCCCGATTTATGTGTCTACAGTCTCTGTAATCACACCCCAGCGAGACTTTCCAATTCGCCCACAAAGTGAGGCAGACAGGACCCCACTCTCTCAGAAAATTCTCAAACGGAATGGAGGTAGGGCCTCATTCTAGGGGGAACACATCTGCCAAACCCACACCCTGGACGTGCAGGTTTTTGGCACCTAGTGGTGCAGCTAAAAGTGTAACCTGCACCCAACTCAGAAGTAACTGAATCTCTTCCAGTGATCAGGTGTTCAGTACAGATCTGAAGTACCTGCTGCAATATGTTGAGCACCTGTGCATCAGGCATCTTCTATAAGATCACTAACTGAAAAAAGCCACAGTGGCACAGCCTCTGCAGCTCTGATGCAGTTCCCTTCCTCTCTCTTCCTGTACTTCGATCTCACTATAAAAACCTGTGCAAGAAAACCACATGAGAAAATAAATAAAATAAAATAAAATAAAAAGAGAAATAAGTCCAGTAGCTTCCATGTCCTTGAGCAGCCAATACACAACTTAATATTATTTGGCACAATTCATGTGCAAAACTATTAAAATACCGAGGCTTAACCATGAAAGCACTGTCTTGCAGTATAATGGCCGGAAAGGATATTGCAATTAACACTTTTGGAAAGCGTGTAAGTGACTGACTATTACAGATGAAAGAAAAAATAAACATCCGTAATTAATCCCCAACAGACAAAAAAAAGTATTTGATTACCATGTAGATGGTTACATTCCAAACTTATTGGTTTTCATTTGATATCTGGAAAAGTAAACCATACATAAGAAACAAAACAAAACAAAACAAACAAAAAACAATGTTTGTTTTTGGAGCCTGAAAACAGAGAGCAAGTCTGTCTTTTCCACCAGTGCGGGCTAAAGACAAGGCACCGCGCGCGGGGTTATTCCATAACGCGACTGTTTCCCCGCGCGGTGACGCTCCGCTTCGCTTCAGAAGTTAAACAAAGACAAAGGAGATGAGACGGGAGGCCGTGTCCTGCCCCTCAGTCAGCGTGACGCAGGGAGAGCGGACGTGCGCAGCCCCACACGGGCCACCTGTATCTGCTAAACCATCAACAGAGCATCAAGCGACCAAAGCTTCTCCCAACACTTCGGCTGTTTCCGTTCAGTGTGGTTTTTAAATATTTGAATTTATTTGTGGGGAGGGGATGACTGCATCGCCCCGACTGCATTGCTGAAATTACTCTGTATTAAACAAAAAAAGTGCATCATCAAGACGGGCCTGTATTGGTTTCACAGATTACAAAAACTTTGTTAAAACATCACTAGCAAAAGCAAATGAGAATTACGTTTAGTGTTCAGCCATGTAACAAAAGAAACATTCAAATAAAACATGAACAAGAAGAGCTCAAGAGAGACCGAATGTAACCCATCATATTCTCATGGAAACCCACCGCCGCCTAATCACTGGGAACCACGACGTTCACGCAACAGTCAATACCAAGGTCTTTACATATAGGTTAGAAAAGGGCGTTTATAAAGTTTATAAAAGCAAAGACACTCGACACAATGTCTTTTAGAATTCCACTTCTGTCCCGTCATGCAAGGATCTCAAGCAGCGTCTTTACCCCGCAGGGAGACCAGGGGATCCCCACAAAAATAATAACAGGGGTCTAATAAAAAAAAATCAAAGGAAACCCGACCCTTCTGCTTTCAGAAGTCCGTTTTCTTTTAATACGCAACCACTGCTGGCAAATGCTAAGAAGCAGTGAGACTTCAGCGAAGTGAGTGTTTTACTCCATTTGACGCGTATGGCCTGAATTCTCCAGCATCAGTGGCGACGACCAAAACAAACACTGTATCCCGAGAAGTGTGGTGTTGGGGTTTTATGGTGGGTGCGGACAGGGTCATTGTTCCTCACATGAAAAGAGCCATGGACTGGCCCAGGTCAAAGGACGATTCGGCGTAGTTGGTGATGCCAAAGCGAGGGAGGTTCTCATGCGTTCTCCGGAGTGTAGGAGTTTTAGGGGAATTCAGAAAATGCAACTGATCTCACTTATTTTTAGCCGAACAAAGAGGGCATATTTGGATTAGAAATAATGAATTAACAATCAGGAAACTATCAGAAAAATATCCGACGTTACGCGGGTGCTTTCAGATGGAGCGCGGAATAAAGCGCTCAGTAATGCTTCGGGGGAAGTAGACCAGCTGAGGCTCTGTCCCGGTTGCCGTCCACAGTGTGTCGACTGCAGTAAATTAGCAAAGGGCTCAAGCTGACTTTTGGAAACAAAAGAACCGCAGGGGAGGAGGGAGACGCGGGTGGGTTTGGGGTTGGGCCTGGTCGGTTAATTTACTATATCAGCAACTCATGACGAGGAAAGTAATGAAATTTGGAAAAAAGTTCATTTATGGTCACGAGACAAGGCAATGCAACGCAAATAACATGTATTATGGGGGGAAAGTACTGAGCGCACTAGTTACGTCACAAAATCCATCTGAGGAACCGAATAGAAATGTAAATTACATCAGTTTATCCGCACATGCCAAAGGCATAGTACCTTCTTCGCCATGCCCAAGTATTACAGTTCCTGTAAATTTACCTCGTTTTATTCTTTTTTTTTTAAACAAAATATTTTTGCGGGGCAATATAAACGCACTACTACGTTACCGTTATCTAGCATAACTGTCGAGCGAGGTACGTTTACATTTAACCAAGACGAGTGTTTAATAGACCTTTAAAAAGCTACACGAATATCACAAGTCACAGAACATTTTACATTTTCTTTACTCTAAGCGCGAAATAAAGAAAGTCGGCAAATATGATTATCAATACTATGGCATGAGATGTGTCAGACTACTCGCCTGTAAAACAGATTGTCACCAACTTCCAAAAGCTCAGCTACAACTCCACCCCATTTACTTTTGGGCCAACAAACGCCGATAAAGACAATCGATAAAGACAGTACGAAGATCTTTTTTTCACTTACCAAAACTAATGCAAATCTCTCCTCCAGTTCAATCGGGTCAGGCATGGGAACCTTCAATGGCATCATATGCGTCTTCATTTCTGACGGTCCGTCCACACTCTCGATATTCCCCATGTTTGGATAAAAAGTATTTATCCTTTGAAAACAAAGTCCTGTCCCTCGTTTACAAGTCCCTTACCTCCCAAGACAACTGTAATGTAGCCAAAAATCACCG
This sequence comes from Gymnothorax reevesii, assembly GCA_029721435.1. Taxonomy (NCBI): domain Eukaryota; kingdom Metazoa; phylum Chordata; class Actinopteri; order Anguilliformes; family Muraenidae; genus Gymnothorax; species Gymnothorax reevesii. The sequence continues at coordinate 89,089,356 of CM056585.1, forward strand.
ACAGGCCAACAAGCAATTCCGATATGACGGGATAACACTTTTCGGAAATCTTTCCGTCTGTACTTTTGCGACTATTTCAGCCAGTAATCTTCACCGTTAGCCGCATCAGTCCCATATTGCATCACTATTGTAAATCTTTGTTACATATGCAACAAGTACTTGGATTTAAAAAAAAAAGAATATCAGAGTTTAGATGATTTTTATCCTTGAGTGAAGCCTCAGACTACACCGGGCCCCCCATCTCCCCCCAAAAATCGTAGGTGTGATGAAGTCATTTTATCCGACCGCATTGCTCCTCTATACACTTCGCTGGCTACATCCTTCTCCATTCATTATACTTGTGAGGGTTTTGATCAAGCTGTTTCAATCCCACTGCCACTCAAGCGGAAAGTGAGCCGTTCCGCCCACAACCCAACAATAATCCTCCCTCAGTGGTGCAGTACTCTGCCAATCATATAACCGGCCACGCCTTCTGTGTCTGTGAGCGGCTTGGTGTGGTTTGAGGACGGTGGTATATTTGCGCCATCCATTGGTGAAATTTAGAATTTCACTACGACACGGTTGCAAGTCGTGGAAAAAAGAGGAACTTATTAAATGAAATGTATCACAAAGAAATTTATCAAGCTCCACATGCGTCATTGTGTGTGTCTATATATATATTGTGGCGGTCCTGCCAGTTTGTATTCAAGTTCATTGTTAAAACTTAGAAAATAGCAGAGCAATTCTATTGGCTGCACCTGGGGAGGGGGAAAGAGCCAATCAGGTCCGGGGCGGGGGGTATAAGAGGGCTGAGTTGCCAGCACGAGTGTGGTGAAAACTGTGTGATTAAGAGAAATGAGTTTATTTGCAAGAGATGAAGAAACGGCCCTTTTAAGGGCCGAACAGCAAATAAAGCGAAGCCCGCCCCGGGCGATGCGAGAACCGCTATTCCTGCCTCAGTCTCAGTCCTTCAGTAGCGAGACCGCTACATTGGTGTCAGAAGTGGGATTTGAAGAAATCCGCCGCGTGATTGCACGCCTCGAGGGAGAACTAACGACGGGGCTGCACGCGAAAGCGGACAGAGCCGCGGGGGGCAAGAGCCAAAAAAGAGGGCTGTGCGTGCCGGAGGGGAGGAGCGAACCTCATACGGCACGAGTTACAGCAGCAGCGGCGGCGACAGCTGAGAGAGAGGGGGCGCCGGAACCACGGAAGGGAGTGAAGCTACCCCGGTTTAGCGGCGCAGCGCCCTAGGAGCCCTACCAGGCTCAGCTGCTACTGGCGGCCCAGTGCTGTGGGTGGACGGACGGCGAGGCAGCAACCTATCTGGCGCTAGCCCTGGAAGGTCCAGCACTTCAAACGCTACTCGATCTCGATCCAACTGAACAGACTAGCCTAGCTTCACTAACCAAAACTTTAGATAGGCGATACGGGCAGCGCCAGTCCACCCGGCTACACCACCAGAAGCTGCTTCTTCGCCGCCGCCAAACGGGGGAACGGTGGGGGGCCGTAGTCGCCGACCTGCGCTTCCACGCCCGCCAAGGCTACCCCACATTCGGGATGCGTGAGCAAGACGAGCTAGCGCTGCACAGCTTCCTGCAGGCTCTCACCCCGGAACAACTGAGGCACCACGTCATGCTGACCACGCCCCAGACGTTCGATGAAGCCCTTCTACAGGCCGAAAGAGTAGAAGACGTCATCAAGGAAGTGACGGCGACAAGCCCACGGGAGTCACGCCCACAAGTGCGCGAATTGGCTCCAGCTGTCGGGAAACGAGCTGGGGGCGGCGCTGTGAGGAGCCCGCCGCCCCCAGTAGCCATCCTACCCAGTTGTGTGCGGCCTGCCGAACCTGAACCTAGCCCGGCCCCACCCGCACCTCTAGCTGAACATCATTCTGCCCTTGTAAGGGCGGACGAGCAAAAATTCCAGTCTGCCCTTTTAAGGGCAGATGAGCAAAGTGCGTTACCGCGGGTGGGCCGGTTGGGTGGGGCCGGTGGGCTGTACCTAGACTGCCGACTGGACGGCCAACCCTGCCGTGCGCTGGTTGACACAGGAGCCACCATCTCCCTCGTCCAGCCAACGACGCTCCCCAACGCCACCTGGGAATCGACCGCGACCAGGCTGCAAGCCGTGACCGGCCAGAGGATGGGCATGAAGGGCAAGAAGACAGTGAGCGTGGCTGTGGATAGCCACCTAGCCGAACAGGAGTTCTGGCTAGCGGATATTGGGGAAGCATGTATCATAGGCCTGGACTTGTTAGCATCATGGGGAGCTACAGTTGATATAGCACAGGCTACACTCACCATCGACCAAACCACAGTTCCATTGCACCGAGCTGCAAAAAGAAAGCGGGCAGCGAGAAGAGCTCGCCGGGCCTACACAGCTAACACAAGGCCCCCCGCCGACCTGCTAGCTGGCCCACCAGCGCACATGCAGCACGCTAGCAGGCCCCCTATCCAGCGTGCCGGCCACGGGAGCAGCCCCGCCACCGTCCGCCTGTCTCCTTCTTCATGCCCTGCCTCACCCTCAGCCGAGACGGCTGAGGCCGTCCACGAGCTGTGGCTACGCAGCTGCAGTGGACTCGCCCCTTCTCAGTGCCAGCAACTGTACCGCTTGTTGACTGATAACGCAGACCTTTTCGCAGTGCGCGATGAGGAATGCACGCAGACAGATTTGGTGCAGCACACCATTGACACTGGTGATGCCGCACCTATTCACCTGCGCCCCCATTGGTTATCATTGTCCAAGCGGCTGATAGCAGAGAAGAAGGTGAGAGAGATGGCTGGAGCTGGTGTAATAGAGCCCTCAGACAGCCCGTGGGCGGCACCTGCTGTACTGGTGCATAAAAAAAATGGAGAGTGGCAGTTTTGTGTTGACTATTGGCAACTTAATGCAGTTACCCGCAAAGACACCTATCCTCTACCACGCATCGACAAAGCGCTAGACCACATCGCGGGGTCCAGTTGGTTCAGCTCGTTGGACCTCTGCAGTGGATACTGGCAAGTGAGGCTAGCTCCTAGTGCTAAAGCTAAGACTGCCTTCATCAAAGGAAGGGGGATTGTGGCATTCTCGGGTAATGCCGTTCGGCCTTTGCAACGCTCCGGCGACCTTTGAACGGCTCATGGAAAGAGTGCTGTCGACTGTCCCTCGAAGTCGCTGTGTCGTGTACCTAGACGACCTCTTAGTGCATGCCAGCAACTTTGAGCAAGCCCTCGAGAATCTAAGCGAGGTGTTTACTGCAATTCAACTGGCTGGGCTACGGTTGAATCCCCGGGAGTGCCAGCTTCTCCGGTGGGAGACGGCCTTCCTGGGGCACCTCGTAAGCAAGCGAGGGGTGGCGACTGACCTAGTTAAGGTAACTGCAGTGTCAGAGTGGCCGACATCGGCGGACGTGGGTGAGCTGCATAGCTTCCTGGGGCTGACTAGCAACTATCGGCGCTACGTGCGGGACTTCGCCTCCATAGCTAGCCCTCTCCACCGCCTCACTGACAAGCACCAGGCCTTTAACTGGACCGATGAGTGTGCGGCAGCCTTCGCATAGCTCAAGACAGCCCTCACTCAGGCCCCAGTGCTGGCGTACCCTGATGTCTGCCGGCCCTTCATCGTGGACACTGAAGAAAATTAGAAAATAGCGAAGCAATTCTATTGGCTGCACCTGGGCAGGGGGAAAGCACGAGTTGCCAGCACGAGTGTGGTGAAAACTGTGTGATTAAGAGAAATGGCCTAAGAAAAGAAATGGCCCTTTTAAGGGCCGAACAGCAAATAAAGCGAAGCCCGCCCCGGGCGATGCGAGAACCGCTATTCCTGCCTCAGTCTTAGTCCTGCAGTAGCGAGACCGCTACAATATATAGCGGCAGGTGAACTGGTGATAAGGGAGGCTCCAACAATCCCTTAAAGTTAATGATTAGTCATGACCTGTTTTCAATCATTCATTTCTATTACCATCACAGAAACTCCAATAACTCACAACATTATCAGATGTGACCAGTCTTCATTTATAATGCATACCGATTATGACTCCGGACTATTCACGCTTTTCTTTATTCAGGGATTGGAAGCGATGCATGTGTTTCATGATCATTTAAATAAGATCATTTGAAACGTCTTCACGCAATTCCATTGCTTCCAACCCGTTTATGCACAAGGACTTCAATTCCGCGCGAGAATGTCGTACATACGCGGAATGAATAATTGCTGACAACAGCAGGGGACCGTAAAAATGCCACTTAAACTCACACCGAATGCGTGAATGCGTACCCTGTTCAGGTACTGCAAGAGGGCAGCAGACCGGGGCCCCGGGGCACAGGGCTCACAACGAAGTCTTCACAGAAGAACAGGAGAAGAGACTGTAGGCATATATAAAGAAATATATATTTTGGCCTGAGTCCTAAAGAGGCGCGAGTAACAACGCAGACAGAGCTACACAACTATCACCATATAGCAAGCACCTCCACTCCGGATCTGCCCCGGCTCTGAGCCGGATCAGCTGGAGCCGAGGCAAATTCGGAGCGGAGGTGCTTGCTATCAGGGAATTAACCTCTTTTTTATGTTGTTTTATGTGCGAAAATTTGCATATGAGCTGGCCGAAAATATTGGCCTCAAAACTCCATGTTCGCGGAAGAAAAACCAGATGGCAGGGAAGGATTGGCTCACCTCCTTCCTCGAGCGCAACAAAACCCTGTCCATCCATCAACCTCAAGCCACCAGCATGTCCCATTCCACCAGCTTCAACAAGACCAATGTGACCGCATTTTTTAACAGCCTAAAGACTGTCCTCACCCGCTATAATTTGGAAGCAAATGACATCCGGAATATGGATGAAACAGGTAAAAATGTATATTTAGATAAATTAAAAAGCAACAGTGATTTGCAACAGCAAAAATTCATTTCATTTATTATTTCAGGTACCACAATGGTTCAAGTGCCAGACAAAGTCATTGCCACCAAGGGGCAGCGCCAAGTCGGTGCTGTGACCTCCGGGGAAAGAGGGACATTAGTGACTGTTGCCTTTGCTGCCAACACACAAGGAACTTCGTTCCTCCTCACTTTATCTTCCCAAAGAAGAAGTTCCATGACCACTTCATCTGGGATGGTCCCCCTAGCTGCACTGGTTCTGCCAACTGATCGGGTTGGATGGAGGAGGCAGATTTTTTGGCCTTTTAACAGCATTTTGCAGGACACACCCGCCTGACCCTGGAGTCAAAGATGTTGCTACTCTCAGACAATCATGCATCACACCTTTCTGTGGCAGCTATTAACTTTTGCAAGTCACAGGGCACTGTACTCCTGTCTTTTCCACCCCACTGCTCCCACCGTCTTCAGCCGCTCGACCAGAGCGTTTTTGGCCCTCTGAAGCACTACATTAACAGTTCTGCAGACAATTGGATGCAAATGAACCCTGGAAGAACTTTGACCATCTACAACATCCCAAGTCTTGTGGCTAAAGCTCTGCCTCAAGCTGCGACACCAAGCAGCATTTCGTCTGGGTTCGAGTGAACCGGTATCTGGCCTTTGAATCCAGATACCAGAGGATGAGGAGGACGAGGGGCAGGATGAAGGTTTTGAAGGGAGGGAAATGGAGCAGGTCGTCTGGTGGTCAAAGGGCACCAGAAAAAATCAGTTCAAGGACAGAATCCGCTGGCTTCCGATAAATTCTGAAATTTATGAACTGACTAAATCTGGTCCAGTTGAGGGTGTGACCAACTACGCCATACACCGCACAACCTCAATCCTCAGCACGTTTCACCTCTACGTCACCGAGGAAATCTACAGCATTGGGGTAAACATGACAAATCAGCAGGTAAGATAAAACTATTATCCGTACTTCTTAGATAACATTTTCAGTAAAATTTAACAATATTGCAATAATACTGATGACTGTAATATGTAATTTTTTAAATTTTGATTCTGTTTCATAGGGCCAAAGAGTCGTGCCAAAATGGGCTCCAGTGGACAAACTGGAGATGCAGGCCTATTTTGGTCTTCTCCTTTCAGCTGGTGTGTACACGTCTCGTGGAGAACACACCCTGAGCCTCTGGGGAATAGGTGGCAGAGGAAGAGGTTCATTCACATATCCAGGATGCTCAGGTGTGATTTTTTTTATTATTCATTATTTTTAGTCATCCATGATGATGATTTTGATTTATTTTATAGATTTAAAATATATGCACATGCATTCATCCATTCATTTTATCTGGATGGATAAGGGGCTGTGACATTGGTTTTCTCATTTGTTTCGATCAAACAGGTCTGATGACCGCGAAACACGGGAGGCACGGTTTCAGCAGGACAATGACAAGTTAGGACCAATCAGGGAGGTGAGGGACATCTGGGTCTATGCTTTCCAGAGGATGTGGGCACCTCGCTCTGAGGTCTGCGTGGATGAAATGCTGATTGGTTAGTGTAATCAAGAACAAAAGTCAGAGGTTCAAAGACGATCAGATACGGTTGTAGTTTTTGGGTTCTGGGGGGTTGCAAAGTTGAAACTTATATGTCATTACATTACTTTATTTGACAGTGACAAGATGGACTGTTACCAATTGTCCCAGAAATCTAGAATGCTAAAATTCATCTGCATGCTCTGTGTCCACAGGATTTCGTGGGAGATGTTCCTTCAGGCAGTACATGCCTGCGAAGCCTGGCAGGTAATATTTATTTTTATCATATTATCATCATTATCTTATATTGGCTGTAATATATTTAGCCTCTATTTGGTAGGCCTTATCATATTTTGAAATTAAGATTGTCATTCATTCATGGATTCATTCTTTCACGCGCTCATTTCGATACGGATTGAAGGTGTGGGTCCTTTGTGAGTGTGAGACATCATACTGCTGGAACGTACAGTTCTATCTGGGGAAACCTTCCTCGAGAGCAAAATGTGACGTAAGAATACAGATCAAAATATTTTGGGAAAAAATGTTAAAGTTGGTCTACAAAGACAAAATGCAGTGCTCATTCCTCCAATCATTCTTTTTTCATATTTATTCAGGAGGGCCTGGGGAAGCGTGTGGTGATGGAGTTGACGACGGGCCTCACAGGAACTGTGACCACCGACAGTTTTTTTACCTTGGACGATCTGGGCCAGCAGCTGCTTAGTAGGGGAATGGCTCTTGTCAGCACTCTCAGAAAGAGAAGACTGGAGATCCCACCACATATCTCGGGGATGAGGGCAAGGGAGATGCTGTCGACCGTCTTTTGTTTTGCAAGAGACCCCTTGATCTGCTCCTATGTCCCAAAGGCGCGAAAGATGGTGGTGCTCCTCAGCCCCAAGCACCAGCAGCCAGTGGTGAGCAAGGAAGCCTCAGGTCATCCTGGACTATAACCGGTGCAAGGGAGCGGTGGACAACTTAGATAAGGTATGCCTTACTCATTTTATGTGAATCATTGTATATGTATATATGTTTATGTATATATATATATATATATGCGTGTGTGTGTGTGTGTGTGTGTGTGTGTGTGAATGAGTTAGAGAAAGAGAATTATATGTTGCCTTTACAGGGAAAGTAGTTTGTAGCCCAGCATTTTTTACATTTATTTGCAGGTTATCGGCACCGAACATTACATGCCGAAGGAAAACCAGGAGATGGCCTGTGGCGGTCTTTTCCAGGATCCTGGCATCCTCCACCTGGAACAGCTTCCTGGTATGGACGGCGATGAACCCAGGCTGGGGAAAAAAAAAATACCACCGGCGGCTCTTCGTTGCCGTAGTGGGAAAAGAGCTTGTCAACCCTCACATGGCCAGGAGAAGCCGGTTACCCCAGGCTGATGTGTCACTGAAGCAGGTGATGGAGGCAAAGGCCTTAGCCAATCAGCAAAAAACAGCTCCAGCACAACCACCTGCTCCGGCACAACCACCAGCTGTTGGCCTACAGCCACCTGTCTGGTTGACACGAGCTGCTTCCAAACGGGCACAGGCGGCTGCCCCAACCCCACCCACTTCTGCCACTGCTGCTACTGCTGTAAAGGCCAGGGGCCTCTGCAGGACCAGCCCCCCTATAAAGATGGAAAAAACAACAACCTCTTGCACTGGATGCAAGAAATTTGTTTGCAAGAGATGTATTCGGGCGATATATTGCTCAAAATGCACCCCCTGAGCCCCTCCCCCATCCTTCTCTCCTCCCTATCCCTAACACCACAGTTGTATTTTACTGTTTTTGTTGTCATTCTATCTATTGTCCTTTTATTGTTCAAAATTTGCTGTGTATTGTTGTAAATGAAATATAATATTTTTCTCATGTTGAACTCTCATTCTGACCTTTGACCTTTTAGTGGTCTTGCCCTCTATAGAACCAGCACCCAGATGTGTTCAAAATGGCCTGGAAGGGGTTAAAATCCTGAAATCGATGTCAAAAGTGATTTAGTGTAAGTCCATATGAGTCACCTCAAAGATTATGAGAATAATAAGTACAAATATCGACATTTATAAATGGCTAAATGACAGGTGGACATTTTCGTCCACTAAAAAGGGTCATGGATAGGATAAAAATGCATTACAGGGTCAAACAATGGATTTTCATGCTGAAAGCTGGGATTTTCAAATTTAACGCAAAATTAGCACCCATTACAAAAAATCACCCTCCTGTGACATTTTGTTGAACACTTTCTAGAAAATGGACATTTTTGTCCATGAAGGGTCATAAATAGGATAAAAATGCATTACAGGGTCAAATAATGGATTTTCATGCCGAAAGTTGAGATTTTGAAATATCAACCAGAATGACACCACCTCACCAAAAATCAACTCCCATGAAGAAAGCGATTGCCTGTGAGGGAGTTTTGAATTGTCTGAAATGGACAAAATGTCCAGGGGTCACACAAGGGTTAATGATGTAAACATCTGTTGTGTTTCTGCTGTCTGCCATGTCCTTACCTGCCTTGCTATGCCCATGTTCAGATTTGCCTTGCCATGTTTTGATCGGTTTGCCATGTTCTGCTTTATTGGTATTTGATTCATTGCTATGTCTGACTATTCTTTGGTATGTGTGTTGTGATGTGGTAATTTTAGAATTCATGTATTGATTTAGTTTTGTTTTTCCAGGTTTTACTTTGTTTTTTTTAATTTAGCATCTCCAATCCCACCCGAATCTGGAATGCCCAATTGGGGAACTATGTACAAAGCTTGCTCGTATGCGACCCCTTGCTGCCAACTCAGGATAGTGAGCACAGTTCACGGCTCTCCTCCGAAGCACTTGCCTGTCAACCACTGATTCTGATACACTCATTGGTTGAATCCTCGTAAGTTCAGAATGAGGGCGTAGGATACCTGGACATGAACAAACCCAGTCTTCCTGACGAGCCCCCGTCTGGCCAACAGGAGGCGCTGGAGCAACGAAAAAGCTATTACTGTATTGTATTCCCTAATCCGGCAGTCCCTTCCCAATTTGGAACCCAGTAGCGCGATGGCCAATTGTGCGCTACTCTGAAAAAGCTACCGACCCTGCCGGTGGGTACGCCGGGGCTCGAACCCGTTCAGGTTTTACTTTTTACCATAGTTTTAATTCCGGTCCATGTTTTGCTTTCCACCATGTATTGCTCTTTGTCTCCCCCTGACTGGTCTTTTGTCTTGTCACAGCTATCAGCCCCGATATTGCGTGCCACTCTTCGGGTGATTTAATGGTTTCAGCCTCCCTTCCAATCTCGTTTGCTTTCTTCACCTTACTTTTCTATTTTACTAACCATACTAACAGTTTCTTGTTTTCACAAAAAGTTTCTAACACTAACTAACATTGTATATAATACTAACGAGCACTAAGGGATTGTATAGCTGCACTTACTAATTGATTAACAAGCTCTCAGCACTCGCCCTGTTTTAGTCTCCGCCTCTTGTCTCTCCCTAATCTTCTCTGCTGTTTTCTGTGGATTCTCCACATCTGATCACGCTGTCCTTTCTGTCATTATCTATGCACATTAGAACTCCTTGACCAGAGCCGTATGTTTGTCTATAGGATTGTCTCGTGATCCCTGTCTGCGTTTTGGCTTTTGCCTATTTTATGTGATTAGGTTCTCCCTCTTGTTCCACCCTCTGTAATTAGTCTCATTTCCAGCACCTGTGTTCTGTGTAGCATGTGATTCCCCTGGAGTGAATATTAGGAGTCTTTTCACAGCACCTTCTTGTCAGATCGTTTCTCTCAGTTTGCTTGTGCCACGTTCATTCCGCCTTGTTCTCTCAGTGATTCTCTTCTGACTGGACCATCCATCTTTTCGATTTTTGGCTTTGTGATTTTGGATTTATTGTTGCATCTGTGTTTTTTCTGCCCGACCTCGAGATTATTGCTGCGCTGGTTTTTGATTCTATTTTTGCCCTTCTGGATTATGATTTTTGGAGTGTGGACTTTGTACCTTTGCCTTCTTCCCCGCGGGGGTTTTCCTTTTGTAAAACAAATCTACTGCATTGCTTGGTTCTCACGACTGGTTCCTGATCGCACAATCACAACATCAGCAAATTGTAATAGTTAATGTGTTAGTCTTTGTCTTAATCTGTTAAGGCTGGGGTTGAGGTGTAGGATAAGTCAGCATACTGGCCAGGGGTTGAGATTGGAGTGAAAGTTTAGTTGGGTTTTTTAAAGATTAGGTTAGGGTCAGGTCCAGGGGTTAGGGTTAGGTTTGGATTTCATGTTAGCACTATCTTGTTTTGTGATGGGTTTTTTTTATGATAATTGCTGTGTTAACTTTAGCATTTAGTTTTTTGTTTTTTTTTAGCACATTGGCATGTGAGCATGGCGACATCTAATTATATTATGCTTAAACATATTAGTGTTTGACTTTGACTTTTAGCATGTTGGTATGCAAACATGGTAGCACGTTAACATAAGCATTTTTTATACATGTTAGGATGCTAGCATTTGCGCTCACATGCCAACAATATCATTAGAATTTTTATTATCTTCGTTTTGAATGAGCTAGATTATGAATTAACTAGTCAGATAAACTGCATGACATTTGCGCGTGCAACATCAGAGCTGCATCATTGGTGAACTTCACTGTTTCTCCTAGATGCACAGTCATTACTCTGGTCCTAGAACTACACTTACACGTCAGGTTGTACACATCGCACACCCGTTCGGAGGTAAATAAATTAAAGCTAAACATCTGCACCTCCAGGTCATATTCATTATACTGTTTCGCCTCCAGCAGCGTGTGGTAAACAGCTAAAAATAATAGCATTGTCAATGTTCAAATAGTTATGAACCTGACTGATTTTGTTTATCATCTGATATGAAGTTTTGACACAAAGCAAGACAAATTTTAATCGTACCGGTGGAAGTCACGGTAAACCAATGCACCTGCCAAGCCAGCATCTGTGCTGTAACATTCATTATCCTTAGCCCTCACCTGTGCTTTTATGTGTTTATATATCTGTGCCGGTGATGTACAATACTACAGGTCATCTACAGAGATTCCCACATAATAATCCACGTTCCCAGGTGAATAAAATCTTGCGTATAATAAGCACACAGCCAGGCTTTTCTGCATTGTACTCAATGTTTAATAAACAGCCAAAATACAGAATTCACATACAGAAACTTCCAAACGTGCACACACTCGCATACATAAACTCCCTCTCAGACCAATGCACACTCACATGCACATGCACACGTGTACGCGGAGACATGCACACACTCAAACACACGTGCAAGCACAAAAACACACATTCCAATGAGCATGCACACACCCACACAACAGCATGTATGCCTGCACACACACTCGTACTCACACACGCACACACAAACACATATACACGCACACACACACACATGCATGCGCGCACGCACACACACACACACATACATAATCGCTGTCAATTGTGTACATTACATGCTGAAGTCTTGACTACTTTTTAATCTGGTGAATCGCAAGTACAGCAGAGACACATTTTTAAGCACATTTTTATATTTCAAGCATCTCAACTTCTTGAATGTAAGTGCAGGCGCAGCATCAGAATGACAATATTTCTACAGAAGCATCTATCTGCATCACCACTGTTCCACAACAAATAAAACAGCAATAACTGAATTAAAGTGCACAGGCTCTTTTGCAAAGTATCTTTGCTTCTGCTGGTTTTTACAGTCAACAGCTTCACTCCAAATTGAAATGAGACCAAAATCAATTAGTTCTCTGTAGTGCCATGAAAAAGTATTTTCCCTTTTCCTACTTTATATTCCATCATATTTGTCACACGTGATTGTTTTAGATATGAAAACCAAACTTTATTTAAGACAAAGACAAGCTGAGTGACACAAAAGCAGCTGTTCTCACGGCCCACAAACTGCCCCTGGGGTCTCTGCGCTGTTAACTGCAGGCAGCCTCACTCATTCGCTCACTCACTCACACACTCACTCACTCACTCACTCACTCACTCACACACACACTCACTCACTCACACACACACTCACTCACTCACTCACGCACTCACTCACTCAAACACTCACTCACTCACTCAAACACTCACTCACTCACTCACACACTCACTCACACTCGCACTCACTCACTCACACACACACTCACTCACTCAAACACTCACTCACTCACTCACACACTCACTCACACTCGCACTCACTCACTCACACACACACTCACTCACTCACTCACTCACACACACACTCACTCACTCAAACACTCACTCACTCACTCACTCACTCACACACACACTCACTCACTCAAACACTCACACACACTCACTCACTCAAACACTCACTCACTCACTCACTCACTCTCGCACTAACTCACTCACACACACACTCACTCACTCAAACACTCACTCACTCACACACACACTCACTCACTCAAACACTCACTCACTCACTCACTCACACACACACTCACTCACACACTCACTCACTCACACACGCACTCACTCACTCACTCACACATGCACTCATTCACTCACACACGCACTCACTCACTCACACACGCACTCACTCACTCACTCACTCACGCACTCACTCACAAACTCACTCACTCAATCACAAACTCATTCACACTCACTCACTCACTCATGCACTCACTATCTCACTCACTCACTCACACACTCACTCACTCACTCACACACTCACGCATTCACTCCTGCACGCACTCACACACTCACTCACTCACTCACTATCTCACACACTCACTCACTCACTCACGGACGTTCAGCAGGGACACACAGTAGGTATATTCAATAGAACGCATGTGCATAACATGCTGAGGGTCAGCATGGTTTTCTGGCAGTTAAATGATTATTTAATTTTCTTAATGGAAAAAGGTTACCCAACATCAACTGGCCCTGTACGAAAAAGGTAATGCCCCTTCTGCCACACAGTAAGGCAATTAGCCAAAAATTAATCACTACTTCCGTTAAATAAGGCAAGACACAATGAGGCTTGATCACTGCAAGTCCTGTTAAACCTAAAAATGACGAAAAAAGAAGACTTCGAGCTGTGTGAAGTGGTTTAGAGGGACTTCAAATTGTCTGTTGCAAGCAAAGTAATTCTGAAAGATATAAGAAAGAAAGATATAAAAGGATTAAAAAATCTTTTCTGAAGAGTTTTTCTCCTTTTACAGACAGCACAGTGAGGAGAGACAGGAGGGCTCGGGAGGAACTGAGTAAGACATGCAGCGAAGGGCCAAGCTCTACTCAAACTCCTGCGGCTACAGAAGGGATATTGTCCTTGCGCTTTAAACCAGTGAGCCCCAACAAAACCATTTCTCAGGCTCTGAGTACCACTGAACCAAAGTGAAATCCAATTTCTCCAAATGCACAAACCTGGCGCATTGTTGAATTTTCCGAGAAGCAGCTGACCCACCAAAATATCTTGAGTAGTACACTGATAATACATCCAGGAAGTCATCAAAAAATGCACGAGCACAGATGATTCCCCCATTCATAAGAAGCTAGGCAAACATTGCATCTATGGAAGAGCTGCACGGTGAAAAACACTGAAAACCAATGGGGAACATATATGCTCATCTTACTTTTGCCCAAAAACACCATGATCTCCAAGTCTTTTGCGATATAGGTATTCAGACTGTTGTGTCAAAAATTGACTTTTTAGGAAGCTTTCCTGTCCATCTCGCAAAAATCTAACACTGCATGTCGTAATAAGAACATCATAGTCAAACACAGGGGTATCACGATGGTGGGAGACGTATCTATGCTCTGCAGTTGGGCCAAACTAACTCGCCATAACTGACTGAACTTGGAGTTCTGCTGCGAACCAGCAGACAGATCCAGCAGCTCAGCTCAGTCAAACACAGCAGATCAGTTTCTGGGTCATTTCCACACAGGAATATTGCAGCACAAAAGGAAATATCCACACCAGAGCCAAAGGATGTGCAGAAGATTGGGAGCCAATCAATGGGATCCCCAAAGCAGGGAGCAGGCAGATCGACACCAGAACATCTCATTACACAAAAAACAGAGGAAAAGAAAGTGAAAAGTAGAAGGTCACTCAAGTGGAATAAATGCTTGTAAGTGGCTGGAAGAAATGAAGCAAAAAACTTGCAACTGTGCACAAAAGGTGAATTTAAACAAATCAATAAAGCGAAGGGGATTCAGGTGGGTGGGACCTGGGAGCGTGAGAGGTGCAGTGGTAAATAATAAGGTAATAAGCGAAGGAGAAAATAAAGGTCGGGCTTGGAAGTGAATCCTGAAGAAAAATGTTGGGTCACCAGGCTGCTGTCTGAAGCTGGACGGCAGCGAGACAAAGATCTGAAGCACCAGAGGAAGACACTTCTGAACGGCTCAACAGAAGGAAAACTCAGAGGCCTCGTTAAAGTCCTGACTTCTGTTCTGAGATGCTAAGATAAACTGGTGGCTCATAATCAAAACCATCTAATGTGGCTGACTCAAACAGTTCTGGAAAAAATGGGCCAAATTTTCTCCACCAAGTGAGAGACTGGTGGTCTCCAGGTATCAGAAGCATTTCAGTCCTGCTTAATGGAGGCGGGGGATGGGATATTAGTCCAGTTTCCTCAGGCTGTCCTTCTCATACACTTCATATGAAGATCTGAAACCATTTAGAGCGATAACTGTGGGTAAACAGATGAAATCAGGAGGAGGCGAATACTTTTTCATGGCACTGTACGCAAAAATAATCTAAAAGGAGAAACAATGCAAACTCTACCCAACACTGCTCATCAGAAAAGGTTGATATCAGTAAATCTATAAAATCGTCATGCACACATCAATATTTAAGGCAACAATAAAACATTTACAATGGATACGACATAAAGGAAAAAAATGAAAAATGGAAAAGGGGACAGTAAATAATTTTTTAAAAACCATCCACAGCAATCTCAACATTATAAAAATACTGAAATGTAATGCAGAATAACTTTGGCAGGAAATCAAATAATGCTCCATCTCCAACTTACAACACACATCACGACCATCATCCTATTCAAACCGGAACCCATTTACAGCTGCTCAACACTGGGCTGCGTTCAGTGGGCAAACCACAGCGGAATGTTTGGCTCAGTGGTTAAGTGTCAATTTACACTGCAAAAACACAGTATAGGGAAGCTTTATTTCACTTTAACACACTCTTGTGTGAAGTGGATATAACTGGAAATCAGCTCTCAAACAGTAGACAACTGAGGCCAAGTCTGACATTTGCTGGTCGTAATTCAGATATTTCAAACTCAGGGTTCATACAGCAACATTAGGGCAAATAGGAGAGGTCTTACAAAATATATACACAGAAAATGTCTACTCGTTTCAAAAATAACATTCATGAATCTTTTTGTGTACATCCATTCTATCACATTCATTTAGCCAGTGATCTACTCTAGAACAATCCAGAATGCAGCAGAGGTGCTATTGCATTAATATGATTGGTACGGACGAGTAGCCCACTCTGGTTTTAATGACTCCAAGGGCTTTATTTCAAATTTAACGCACAGTAAACGCAATGCGCTCATCAAGTGCTGGTGCATCTGTTCAATTCGGGTAGACAAAGTTGTCATCTTTTAGTCCAACACCTTCACTGTAAAGATAGCGGATTATCATATGCCTATTATGGGCAGGTTCGTCTGCAGCAAAGGTGAGCTGAGGGTAATTACTGGTGCAAAGCTATTCTCACGCAGTTGAACGCATTAATGTTTGAACCAGCCCTGGTCTTATCGCAGTTTCATTTGGTACTTCACTGGTACGACAGCAGGCTAATCTGTGCACATGGGTTACTGAGAGGTTTATGCACACCCACCTGCCTGTGACACACACATGCCCAACATATCAAGATTACTGAAATACTGTGACAAGAATATTATGAAGAATAATAAAATGCACCATATTATAATGGGTGGCCTCTGTATTCATCCGAGTTTGACAATCCCAGTAATTTTGAAAACACCAGTTCAATGGCCATTTTAACTACGAAACCCAAAACCAGTGAAGTTGGCACGTTGCGTAAATCGTAGATAAAAACAGAATACAATGATTTGCAAATCCTTTTCTACCTATATTCAATTGAATACACTGCAAAGACAAGTTACTTAAGTAACTTTCAAGTTACTTACCTGTTTGAACAGGTAAACTTTGTAATTTTATGCAAATATTGGCTCATTTGGAATTTGATGCCCGCAACATGTTTCAAAAGCTGGCACAAGTGGCAAAAAAGACTGAGAGAGTTGAGGAATGCTCATCAAACACTTATTTGGAACATCTCACAGGTGAAAGGGCTAATTGGGAACAGGTGGGTGCCATGATTGGGTATAAAAGCAGCTTTTCTGAAATGCTCAGTCATTCACAAACAAGGATGGGGCGAGGGTCACCACTTAGTGAACAAATGCGTGAGCTGATTGTCGAACAGTTTAAAAACAACATTCCTCAACGAGCTATGGCAAGAAATTTAGGGATTTCATCATGTACGGTCTGTAATATCGTCAAAAGGTTCAGAGAATCTGGAGAAATCACTGCACGTAAGCGACAAGGCAGAAAAACCAACATTGAGTGCCCGTGACCTTCGATCCCTCAGGCGGTACCGCATCAAAAACCGACATCAGTGTGTAAAGGACATCATCACATGGGCTCAGGAACACTTCAGAAAACCACTGTCAGTAACTGCAGTTCGTCGCTATATCTGCAAGTGCAAGTTAAAACTCTACAACGCAAAGCGAAAGCCATTTATCAACAGCACCCAGAAACGCCGCCGGCTTCGCTGGGCCCAAGCTCATCTAAGATGGACTGATGCAAAGTGGAAAAGTGTTCTGTGGTCTGACGAGTCCACATTTCAAATTGTTTTAGGAAACTGTGGACGTCATGTCCTCCGGACCAAAGAGGAAAAGAACTATCCAGACTGTTATAGGCGCAAAGTTCAAAAGCCAGCATCTGTGGTGGTATGGGGGTGTATTAGTGCCCAAGGCATGGGCAACTTACATATATGTGAAGGCACCATTAATGCTGAAAGGTACATACAGATTTCGGAGCAACATATGTTGCCATCCAAGCAACGTCTTTTTCATGGACGCCCCTGCTTATTTCAGCAAGACAATGCCAAGCCACATTCTGCACGTGTTACAACAGCATGGCTCCATAGTAAAAGAGTGTGGGTACTAGACTGGCCTGCCTGTAGTCCAAACCTTTCTCCCATTGAAAATGCGTGGCGCATTGTGAAGCGTAAAATACGACAACGGAGACCCCGGACTGTTGAACAAAAGAGTTCCACCTGAAAAGCTTCAAAAATTGGTCTCCTCAGTTCCCAAACATTTACTGAGTGTCGTTAAAAGGAAAGGCGATGTAACACAGTGGTAAAAAGGCCCCAGTGCCAACTTTTTTGCAATGTGTTGCTGCCTTTAAATTTTAAGTTAATGATTATTTGCAAAAAAAAAAAAAAGTTTCTCAGTTTGAACATTAAACATCTTGTCTTTGCAGTGTATTCAATTGAATATAAGTTGAAAAGGATTTGCAAATCATTGTATTCTGTTTTTATGTTCGATTTACATAACGTGCCAACTTCACTGGTTTTGGGTTTTGTACAATCACTATTAGTTATATTTGTGTCTGATGTCACGTATACAATGTGTGTACTGTCCTTAAACAGAAACCACATGAAAACTAGCAAACCTGATGCGCATTAGATTGCTAAGAATTACTGAACCAAAATCTTGCCAAGAGACCTTAGTCTTGTAACAGACAAATTTTTGTTTAAGTAAGTAAAGTCCTAAGCTTTGTCCTGTCATTTTTGCTGTTATTTGCACATTTAAATAACAAATCATAATATTTTTCTTAAAAAACCCACAGTTCAAGAGATTCACAGTGCATACGGTTTATTTTATTTTGGACAGAATTTTAAAGTGGAAGACAACTCTCGGGTTTAGTGAACTGAGAACGAAAAAACTGGCCCTTAGGTGTTACAAAATATTTTTTTGATAATTTTAAGACAAAACTGAACTGAATCATAAACACTCAACCATTTGGATAAAAACACCCTGACAATGTGTCATTTTCTCATTAAAAGCAATGTCATATGTCCTAAAGCTTTTTAACAACAACAGGTAAAAAAAGCTACCGCTTGATACCCAAAGTGTCTGCTTTCCTGTGAGTGCCCTGACACCCAACAGCACTTCTGTGAAGAATCATATACACCAATACAGCTAAAGCACTCGTGTATGAGCAAACAAACAAAGTGTAGCGTTTTTCAAAGACAAGGAAAAGAACTCTGTGTTGATACTGCGGGGATAAGCCAATGTGGCACTGCTGATAGTGAAATGTGTCCAGAATAATATTCTGGGAGTTTAGAGGCTGGCTAAAATGTTCACCCACCGTATGGCACGCTGCCAACACACGGAGAAAACGCAGGAGACAGCTCACCCTTTTATACAGTGTTTTAGTAGGGTTACATAGTTACATGCATGACTGGATGTAGATAGGTAAGTATTTTTCCATTTACCTAAAGGAAGAAATGAAAAAGGATATAGATAAGCAAGTCTTTGCATATGCATAGCAATCCAACAATGATGCCAGCTAGGCTAACCACATAAGCTAACACATTAGTTCACTTAAAGGTGCACTATGCAAGTTTGTTTACTTTCAGCGCGATTATTTTTTTGTCTCAATATGCCGACATCTCTCCATGATTCGCTAGCTACCTGCCCCTAAATTCACTGTAAAAAAAAAAAAAAACGGGCTCTGGAGACCGCGCAGGCGTCACAAATTGCAAATAAACACAAGGGGCACAGGCTGTGCCCCATAACATAACAAACCATCCCGGCTAATCATCGACAAGAGTTGACAAGGAACTATGGGAGGGAGGGGCGGGCTACCTCTGTTTTGTTTGAGTTCGAATGTCAACAGAAGTGAAAGTAAACAAACTTGCATAGGGCACCTTTAACATGCTAGCAGTGCGTGACAATCAAATTTGCCGAAAACTTTCCAGATTCCAGGATTATAAAGCTGGTAACGGTCTTACCTGCGCTTCTAAACTTCACAAAAATCCAAGTCACAATATCTGGATATGTGGGTAATTTTTCAATTTTGGTTTTGTGCAAAAGTTGTCTTACACTTTAAAAAAACGGGACTCAACCCTATGGTTAGTTTTTTGCATGTTTTTAAATTACAGTAACCTGATTTCCATACTTCTGGCTTTTAAAACCTAGGTGATACTGCTTGTTAGTCAACTACGGAATGAAACAAAATTTTCAAAAAAAAAATTATTTTAATTAAAAACTATGCACCTATCAATATTATGAGAAATAAAAACAAACCACATTGAACAGTTCAAACAATATCAAGAGTGCAAAAGTCTCTTTCTTCAGGAGTATCTGTCTTTTTTTTTGCGAGTTTTGCAAAAACTGTCAACCAATCTGCCAGGGGCCAAATGCATTTGGCTTTGAGGGGAATCAAAGCTGATGACAAGATTGGTTTATCACATTTTATGCACAAAACACACATTATGATTGATTAAGATTCCTATTCAAGCCTCTTTGAAGCTTGATCCAGACTTTTTGCTTTTATCTCAACTGACACAGCTTCGTCAGATGCCTCTCGAAAAGTATAACTGAATCATGCGATTTTCCTTTCATTTCAATATAAAGGAGTGAGGGAATTGGATTCATGTTTTTTTTACACTGTGAAGGGCTGTGACAAACGATTGAAATTGGCTCCATAAAAATACAGAATAATAGATCAATCAACACATTGGTGACCAGCCTCAAAATAATGACTCAATTATGGCTGGCCATTGATTTGCAGATTGATCAAATGATGACAAATATGCATGACATAGCTCAAGAAGAGCAAAAATAACATACAGGGAATATATTCAAAGTGGGATATACATGGGTTGCAAGTGACCCACTGCAGATAATCCTGGAAAATGTAGTGAACCACAGTCAGAAAACTCAAGTCAGGGGGTCACAGTGTCTCCATTTGTTGTAGCTTTCTTTCAACTCGCAGCCATCTGAGGCCTTGAAAAAAGGTGCCTGAATCCTTTAGCCGGTCAACAACTTCTCTAGGACTGAAGGAATACTTAACATTGCCCTATGCTCTTCATTCTGTGCAGCCCTCATTTAGCAACTCAACAACATAATGAAACATAACTAAGATTGGCATGTTATATAGTTTGCACAGCAGATAGGAAAGGTGTGGTGGGCGATGTATCCTGTGTTGTGATGGTCCTTTAGTTGGTATCGTCAGTCAGATCATACCTGGATGGGAGGGGAGTAAAAGAAAGCTGTCATTGCAGGCAATATGTCTAAATTGACTAATGTTACCACAAACCCCAAGTTGGGACGTTGTGTAAAAAACGTGAATAAAAACAGAATACAATGATCTGCAAATCCTTTTCGACCTATTCAATTGAGTGCACTACAGAGACAAGATATTTAATGTTCAAACTGATAAACTTTATTGTCTTCTTGGAAATATTCAGTCATTTTGAATTTGATGCCAGCAACACATTCCAAAAAAGCTAGGACAGGGGTGTGTTTACCTCTGTGTTAAATCACTTTTCCTTTTAACAACACTTAAGAAGCATTTGGGAACTGGGGACACTAATTGTAGAAGCTTTTTAGGAGGAATTCTTTTCCATTCTTGCTTGATATAAGACTTCAGTTGCCCAACACTCCGGGGTCTCCGTTGTCGTATTTTGCACTTCATAATGTGCCGCACATTTTTAATGAGAGACAGGTCTGGACAGCAGACAGGCCAGTCCATTACCCGCACTGTTTAAAATCAAAACCATGCTGTTGTAACACGTGCAGAATGTGGCTTGGCATTCTCTTGCTGAAATAGGCAGGGATGTCACAGAAAAAAAATTCACTTGGATGGTAGCATATGTTGCTCAAAAACAATCTGGATGGTCCTTTTCCTCTTTAGCCCGGAGGACACAACGTCCATGATTTCCAAACACAATTCGAAATGTGGACTTGTTTGACCACAGCACACTTTTCCACTTTACATCAGTCCATCTCAGATGAGCTCTGGCCCAGAGAAGCCGGCGGTGTTTCTGGGTGCTGCTGATAAATGGCTTTCTCTTTGCATGGTAGAGTTTTAACTTGTAGATGTAGCGACAAACTGTGTTAACTGACAATGGTTTTCCGAAGTGTTCCTGAGCCCACATGGTAGTATTCTTTATAGAATGATGTTGGTTTTTAATGCAGTGCCGCCTGAGGGACTGACGGTCACGGGCATTCAGTGTTGGTTTTAAGCCTTGCCACTTACGTGTAGAGATTTCTCCAGATTCTATGAATCTTTTGATGATATTACGGACTGTAGATGATGAAATCCCTAAATTCCTTGCAACTGCACATTGAGAAACGTTGTTCTTTAACTGTTGGACTATTTGCTCATGCAGTTGTTCACAAGGTGGTGAACTTCGCCCCATCCTTGCTTGTGACTGAGCCTTTCAGGGATGCTCCTTTTATACCTAATCATGACAATCACTTGTTTCCAATTTACCTGCTCACCTGTGGAATGTTCCAAGAAGATGTCCTTTGAGCATTCCTCAACTTTCCCAGTCTTTTATTGCCCCTGTCCCAGGTTTTTGGAACATGTTGCGGGCATCAAATGCAAAATCAGTGAATATTTCCAAAAAACAATCAAGTTTATCTGTTTGAACATTAACAATCTTGTCATTATAGTGTACCCATTTCAATATAGGTTGAAAAGGATTTGCAAATCATTGAATTATGTTTTTATTCGCATTTTGCGCAAGGTCCCAACTTTATTGGAATGGAGGTTCGTACATTATATTGCAGTGATATGGGGGAGTGCTGGACTGTGAGAACATGGCTGACATCTCAAGCTGATTTGAGTTGATTTCAGTGAACAGAACAGTCCCAGGTAAATAACAGCAGTCAGGACCCCTTAAAATCAAAATTACTGCTGACAAGCCTTTAAGCTGTTAAGCAACATTAAAGTTTAATATTAAGCTTTGACTGCTATAAGAAAAGAGATGAGCATGGTGTACAAGAAAACACCAAAGTAGTCTGCTTCATTAACTTCTAACCATGGAATTTATCTCTTCAATAAAAAAAAGTAAATGATTTTTACTTCAAAGGAACATGAATTAATACCTCAAAGATTGGCCAGATTAACCATGCAATTCCAAAGCCTGTATGATTCTTTCAGACTTCACAAACCATAACTACTGTATGTGCTGGGATGATTTCTCAGAGCATTTGACCTTTGACCTTACGTACCACTGTGCAACCCCAGAGCTGAGGTTAATCTCCGCCAATTCCACCAATACCTGGAGGAAAGACGGCAGGAACAGCATCTCAGATTGCGAAAGAACACAGGAGACTGGGCTGTGAGGTCAACATGAAGACTGCGCTGTATTCAGACAATGTAGTTATTACCCATTCAATTTGTTTAGAAGGTCAAGAGGGATAACCATTTATGGCATGATTAATAGATTTATCAAGAAAGATGTGTAATATCCAGTGGTAGGAAAAAGGATTTGAACCCCCCACCCTGATTTCCGCTATTTTTGGTTATTTCTTACATTATAGGTTTTAATTATTCATACCAGATGCAGCTGCTCCCTTTAGACCAGGAGTGTCCAATCTAATCCAGAAAGGGCCGGTGTGGGTGCTGGTTTTTGTTAGAGCCCAGCACTAACACACTTGATTCCACCCACCAGGGTCCTGATCGAACCGCCTGATTAGTTAATTAGTGGATTCAGGTGCTGTAGCACTGCTGGCTAGAACAAAAACCAGCACCCACACCGGCCCTTTATGGACAAGTTTGGACACCCCTGCTTTAAACTAGTGAGTAATCTAATCCTGTTTCCAATCATTTTCCTTGATTAACAAGTTTTGCAATGATTAGAGTAATCCATTGGCAGTTAAATTAACAGCCTCCTTCTTAATGCCCTGTTGTGCAAGTTACACAGTAACTCAGAAATGAAAAAAAGATTATGTACTCTGGTAACCCTCTAAAGCCTGAACCATGAAATAACAGCCAGAAAATTCTAAATTTTTGAAATAGGAGAATTTTGTCATGCCTCGCCCACAACGGTCTGCATCACCGGAGTTCTAATTCCAAGCCGCGGTGCAGCTCCCCCACTCCATGCCGTCACCTGCCGCTTAATTGAATGTAATAATCCAATTAAGCTTCTTTAAACTTGTACTTCCCTAACCTCAGCGCAAAGTCTCATTTGTGCCTTTGTACTCCACCTGTTAAAACATAGTGTTCTACCTAAACTTTGTATTAGCAGACTTATTGCTGGTCCTGCAGTATATTTTCATCTTTATCGAGGATTGGATTCCCCATTTTCTCATGCGTATTTCTGTTTGTCTTCAGGCACAGAATAAACTTCCTACATCATTGCACCGGATCCTTTCCCTGTTCTCAGAGCTCACTAAATTTTCACTAAAAGCGTTACATAGTCATTGGACTGTCAAACAAAATGTTTAAAAAATTTGAAAAAAAAAATAGCATATATGAAACTCATTTTGTATCATATTTCAGATTTTTATACAATGAGGTCACGTTTCAAAAACTAGTTACACTGCAACAAAATTGCAACTTTGGGGACTAATGTAACATCAAAACAATTAATAAAATTCAGCCCATTGAATCCACAACAGTCTCAGTGTTCCAGTCGTGCCCAATTTATGAAATTCCAGGACTGTTTAGGGATCCCAGTATGCAGAAATATTCAAAAACAATACACAAAAATAGCACATTGATACTGCAAGCAAAAAATTTTGTTTTTTCCCAAAATTGTGTTGGAAAAAATGTGTTTTCTTTTATGGGTATATTAGTATTTTATTGCTTTTTGTAAAGCACTTTGGTAAATTTCGGTTGTTTTAAATGTGCTATAGAAATAAATGTGACCTTGCTGGTTAGTAAGATGGAGACTCATATGTATAGCTAATCCACTTTCATGTCGATAACTTGAGGTCAGAGGTCAAAGGACCCCTGAGAAAATGGCCATGTCAAAATTTAGCCTAATTTGGAGCATCACTTGGTCCCTTTCCCAACAAACTAGGATGACATGGGTGCTACGGTTACAGGACTCTATGTCCCTAAACTTTTCGTCCCCGGATTTTTTGTCCCCTAATGATAAAAAAATGTGCGATCATTGTTGACAGATGGATTGACGATCGGACGAGGGACAGATCACCATGCTACATGGGTTAGGGTTAGGGATAGTGTTAAATGCAGGACGAGGGCAAAGCCTTATTGGGGATGAACCATCCAGGGATGAAGAGTCCAGGGACTAAAGTTCATCGGACAAAAATTCAGGGACGAAAAATTCAGGGGACAAAGAGTTGCAGAGCCGGTTGCTACCAATGGATGCCTTGGGTCTTCTAGATACTCAGAATACCACTACCTTTGAACTAACTTAAAAAATTAACCTCATAAAAACAGTAATGTCTGTGCAGATCGCCGGTGCTCCAGCAGACCTTTTAGGGTTAAATACCTGAAGTATCACATTTGAGGCAAACATTTTCTACCCGATTTTACTTTGAAATAGGACACAAAATGTTGCATATTTCTAAGTTGCCTAAATCTTATAAATATTCATATTGAAGTACAACCCCAATTACAAAATAGCTGGGACAAAGTGTAAATTGTGAATAAAATCAAAATGCAATGGGCTCTAATTTCCTGGCGCAGCGCAGGGTGGCGCAGCCCACGCAGTGGTAATTTCGTCCGTCGCAGCCCGCACAGTGGTAATTTCGGGCGGTGCAACACCGTGGTAATTTGGTAGACAGATGTGCGCTGAGATGGGTGTAGTGGCGTAGTAGGGGGAGGTGTCACATATTCATCAAGACGCAGTGACAATTTCGTAGAAAAAGTCTTCGCTGCAGTTGCGCGGAAAACTCGCCAGCTCCAACCTGGTTTACTTTCTGTG
The DNA here is from genome assembly GCA_029721435.1 of Gymnothorax reevesii. NCBI lineage: Eukaryota > Metazoa > Chordata > Actinopteri > Anguilliformes > Muraenidae > Gymnothorax > Gymnothorax reevesii. The sequence continues at coordinate 89,114,621 of CM056585.1, forward strand.
CAGTGGTAATTTGGCTGACCGGCGTACAGTGCACACGTCACCGAAACCTCACAGGCAGGTTTCCAGAATGTCAGGCACATTTCAAAACAGTAAATAATTACAGCAACCACTGTCTAATGTAACCATCTGAATCAGCACATAAATTATAGTATCTATATCGATTGTCCTGATGTCAGATTAAAGGCGGTTGGCACCCGTAATGGAAACTCGACCTGGCTTAATCAACGCAACTGAATCTGTGATGCAAACTAACGACTTCACATCTTTCTCAGCCAACAACAAACTGCCTTGGCATCAGGCAGTGCGTATATATAATGCTTGCGTTCTATGCTTAGTAAAGCCACTTGCAAACTGGATGCGAAATTAATTTTTCGCACAACTGATTACAGTCAAAGTCAATGCAAAGACGCAATAGTCGGACAGGATTTAAATATAGTTCAATGTCCGAAAGTCATAAAAGTTCTAATTTTTCGAGTATTCTAGGAATTATTAGACGTGCAAACTTGGCCATGTTTGTGTTCGACCTTCACAAAATGCAAATTGATAGCTATCGACTTTTCTTGGTCTTTTTATTCGTCTGTTTTCTTCTATTGAAGATAGACAGTCTTTATTACCTCCGCCAAGGAGGTTATGATTTAGGCAGCGTTTTTCTGTTTGTTAGTTAGCAAGATAACCCCAAAAGTAATGCACCAATTTTGATAAAATTTTCAGAGAAGGTGGGTTTTAAGTCAAGGAACAGGTGATTAAATTTTGGCATATCTAGGCCACAGTACGGCTGAGATATACGCCAAAGTTCAAGATTTCAAGTCTTTCCAGAGGGCCGGAGTTCCAATCACCGTGCTTTTGGGTTTTGCTGCCCCCTGGCGGAGGTCTGCGCTCTCTGAGTGCTTTTCTAGTTCGGTCTCTCTTTTGAAAATAGTCATATGGATCGAACAGATTCACGCTTTATTTCCACAGCAGAGATAAAACAGTGCTTGTAGTCAGTGAGCAAATCAATTTCATGACCATTGACAGTGTGAATGAATTATCGCTTGCATGATCAAGACTGTCCGACGCAAAATGCAAAATACTCCATGTCCAGCAGCCAGCAAAAAGTAAAAGGCTATTGATATGAGAACAGATTTATAACAAAATGAAGAATAAAAATATATCACCAACAAACAGGACATCCAAAAAAGATGACCCGTAAATAAATAAATCGCAGTGTTCATTGGATGTTCTGTTGTTAAAATGTTTCTTTTTATTCTTTATTTCGTTATCAATCTGTTCTAATCGTCCTCTTTTTTTTTTTTTTTTTTGGCTGTCAGACACGGGGGCATTGTACATTGTCTCGCGCCAGTGTCAACACACTTTATTGAGCAGCTTAAACAGAAACATTAGTTGAAATTCTCGGTACTCATCTTGAAGAACTGAGCCCTCTTATCAAAACATTCACGTTTAATATCTAAAAGAGTCAGTAGATTTGAAGAAATTAAAAACAATAATAGACTGACGGACACGGAGATATATCAAAACCCTGTCAGACTTTCGAGCACGAGACACTGCGTTCAACGCAATCTGTCGAGCGTGAAATTGGTTTTGCGGCCAGAGTGCAAGCAGTTTAATACTAGGCTACTATTATTGTCACTTAGGTTTTATCGTTTTTAGTGGGGGAAAGGAATACAGCCTGATTGCCATGATCTCATACGGAGTTAAGATCACATATTGAAAATAAATGTGTAACTGTTGGGTTTTACGAAATGAACCAAGTGCGACAACCAGTAGAATACAAAAAGGAGGCTTTATTTCTGAAGGGGGAAACCCCCCAACAGACCTGGCAACAGTACAATGTCCGCAATCCAAAAGCAAATTCCAATGGGCGTAATCCAGAGTCAAAACCAGGGCACCAATCACAAAATCGTAGTCGAGCAAAAAGAGGTCGTAAAACAAGAATGCGGTACAGTACAGGGAATAGGCAAAACTCCAAGTCAAGGCGGTCCAGTCAGAAAGATAAATCACAATGAATCAAGGCGAAGATAAACGTGGCACAGGAAACACGGAAGAACGATCTGACAAAGGAAGTGCATAAAACAGACATCTTATATACATCCGGGGAGAACACATGACCAGGGAGAACAGGTGTAATCAATGGTAAAATAATCAGGGAGGGACACATGAGGAGTTAACTAATTACATGAATCTGGCTGTAGCCAAAAGGCAGACAAGGATCACAAGACAACTTATGAACAGAATAACAGCTCCGGTCAAGGAGTACTAAAGTGCATAGTTTAAAGAAAGGAAAGCACAAAGTATTAGTGGAGGCCCACAGAAAATCGCAGCAGAGATAATAGGGAAAGACAAGGAGGTGGAGACTAGAATAGGGCGACTGCTGAGAGATCGTTAATCAATTAGTATGTGCGGCTATACAATCCCGAGTGCATGTTAGTAAGTTAGTAAAAATATACAAGGTAAGTGTGGGTTAGTAATTAGCAAAAACAATAAACTGTTAGTATGGTTAGTAGATAGCAAAAGAGAGAGGAAGGAAGAACACGAGATAATGAAAGAAGATTGAAACCCAGAAACCAATAAATCACCCGAATGAGTGGCACATAAGACAAGGGACCGTGAGCAAAGATACACACCTGACAAGACAGGGGAGACAAAGTGCAAGGCATGGAAAATAAACATGGCAAGGGGCTATGATACATGGCAAAGACTAAGAATAATAGAGAGAAAGAAGATACCCGCACACTGTAACTGTTGTTCCCGCAGTGATTTATTCCACAACGTTTCGACCAGAATGGTCTTCGTTAGTTGTTAACAGAATACGTAGGTTGGAGGGGATATATGTAAATACCGGAGAAGGCATTCTTCCCAGGCAGCCAATCAACCAGACCATGGCGTGATGACCTTCAACCAATGAGTATTAATGTATTGAGTAGTAAAGTATACAGAAGTAACATACACTTCAGTTCTCGATATATCCAGAACATAAAAATGTACAGTGCATATGCGCAATTATGTAGCCCATATGGCATATTCCCATGGGCATCCATACAAGCGCAAGGATTGCACGGAGACCGGCGTCAGCCTAGTCCACCATCTGAATGGCCTTCTTCCTCCTCGATTGACTCTAACTCTAGTTGGCGTTCCTACAGGGATTCTTTTTTGGAAGAGCCCCCTCTACGTCATCGACGTGGTGGAGTAAGAGGGCGTCGACGCGGAGCGGATCGCCAACAAGGAAGGAATCCCCAGCGCCCCGTAAGAAATGCAGACGAGGCATACGCAGAGGTACAAGGGTACAACACCAGGAGCAGACAACGGTCATGAACTTTTCTTCTAAAACTTTGTCAAGTGAGTTTTGCTAAATGAAAGAAAAAGTCTACTGACATCCCCCCCAAGAACAGGAATGCGTCACTGGGCACATATTGTCGTTTGGTAGAACACAATGTAAGGACTGCACTCAAAAACAAAAAGGAATACAAAACATTTAATAATTTACCCAAAAAGGAAAGGGATGCTCTTACTGAGCTACGCAATGAGAAAACTATCATTGTACGCCCTGCAGATAAAGGTGGTGCTGTCGTTATTCAAAACTTATCTGATTATGAGTCTGAAATATATAGACAGTTGGATGATACCAAATTCTATATAAAATTGTCCTCTGATCCTACAACCCGGTTTAAGACTATGGTTTATGATAGATTGAAAGTATGGCTAAATTCGGGCGACCTTAAGAAATCTGAAAATGATTTTATGAAGAATGACTTTCCTATCACTCCTGTCATCTATAAATAATAATACATTTTATTTATGGGCGCCTTTCTAGACACTCAAGGACACCTTACACAAAGAAAATATAAACAGAGACATCATTAAAAATACAAGACACAATTAAAAACAGTTTTAAAAGATCAGGGGACAGGGCAACTGGCATCATATGGAATAGGCTGATTTGAACAGATGAGTTTTGAGTTGTGATTTGAAGTGGGGAAGTGAGTCAATGTTTCTGAGTAGGGGTGGAAGAGAGTTCCAGAGGCGGGGGGCAGAGCGACTGAATGCTCTGCTCCCCATGGTGGTAAGGCGGGCGGGGGGGACAGACAGGGAGATGGAGGAGGAGGATCTGAGGGAGCGGGAGTGAGGGGGAGAATGGAGAAGGTCAGACAGATATGGAGGGGCGAGGTTGTGAATGGCCTTGAATGTCATCAGGAGGATCTTGTACTGAATGCGGAAATGGATGGGGAGCCAGTGGAGTTGTTGAAGGACAGGGGTGATGTGGTGGATAGAGGGGGTTCGTGTTATGATGCGGGCAGCTGAGTTCTGGACCATTTGGAGTTTGTGGAGTGATTTGTGAGGGAGGCCTAAGAGGAGTGAGTTGCAGTAATCCAGACGGGAGGTGGCAGACGAGGCTGTGGACAAGGATGGCGGCAGTGTGGGGCGTAAGGGAGGGACGGAGGCGGTTGATGTTTCGTAGGTGGAAGTAGGCGGACCGGGTAATGCTGTTGATCTGGGTTTGGAAGGATAGTGTACCGTCAAGGGTGACACCCAGACTCTTAACCTGGGGGGAGAATGAAACGGAGGAGCTGTCAATGTCAAGTGAGAAGCTGTTGGTTTTGGATAGGGTGGATTTTGTTCCAATGAGGAGAACCTCAGTTTTATTGCTGTTAAGTTGAAGGAGGTTTTGCGTGAACCAGTTTTTTATTTCAGAGATGCAGTCTGTAAGGGAGGTGGGTGGGAGTGATGATGATGGCTTCGTAGTGAGGTAGAGCTGGGTGTCATCGGCGTAGCAGTGGAAGTGGATGTTGAATTTGCGGAAGATATTGCCAAGGGGGAGGAGATAGATGATGAAGAGGAGGGGCCCCAGGACGGAGCCCTGGGGCACACCTGAGGTGACAGGGGAGGGGGTGGATTTAAGGGACCTGAGTTGCACGAACTGAGTGCGGCCAGAGAAGTAGGATGTGAACCAGTCAAGGGGAGTGTGGGTGATGCCAATGGAGGAAAGCCTGCTAAGAAGGGTGGTGTGACAGATGGTGTCGAATGCTGCACTCAGGTCAAGGAGGATGAGGATGGTGAGGAGTCCGGAGTCAGAAGCCATGAGGAGGTCATTTGTGATCTTGATGAGTGCTGTTTCAGTGCTATGGAGTGGGCGGAAACCAGACTGGAACTGTTCATACAGATTGTTGTGAGATAGGTGAGTGTGAAGCTGAGAGGCGACTGTTTTCTCAAGGATTTTGGAGATGAAAGGTAGATTGGAGATAGGACGGAGGTTGTTGAGGTTGGAGGGGTCAGCACCAGGTTTCTTCATGATTGGGGTGATGGCGGCCATTTTGAAGGAAGAAGGGACAGTTCCAGTGGTGAGGGAGGAGTGGATGATAGCAGAGATGAGGGGGACCAGAGAAGGGAGGCAGGTTTTAACAAGTTGCGTGGGGAGGGGGTCCAATTGACAGGTGGAAGGTTTGGATTTCTGGATGAGTTCAGTGATTTCTTTGAGAGTGGGAAGCTGGAAGGAGGAGAGGAGGAGTGTGGGTGGAGGAGGGTCAGCTGAGGTGCTAAGGTGGGGTAGTGATAGAAGATTCTGGTGGATGTTCTTGATTTTTTCGTTAAAAAATGACATAATGGTGTTACAGAAGGAGGTAGTGTATAGATGGGGGGGGAGAGAGTCCTGGGGTTTGGTGATCTTATTGAGTAAGGAAAAAAGTGATTTTGAATTTCCTTTGTTGGCAGTGATGAGGCAGGAGTAGTATTGTGTTTTGGTGCTATTAATGGAATCCGTGTAGTGTAGGAAGTGGTTATTGTACATTTCTTTGTGAATAGTGAGTCCGGTTTTTCTGTAGAGACGTTCAAGCTGCCGAGCTCTGGCTTTCATGAGCCGGAGATCGGGGGTGAACCAAGGAGCGGAGACAGTGAAGGAAACAGATCTGTTTTTGAGTGGAGCGAGAGAGTCAAGAATGTTGTGGAGTCCAGTGTTATAATGGGAGACCAGATCGTCGGGAGTGGACAGACTATGGATGTCGAGGAGGCGGGAGGAGTGGATGTTTGAAGTAAGAGTGGTGGGATTGATATTTTTTATATTCCGATAAGAAATTAGGTGTGATGTTTTACGGATAGAAAGAGTGAGTTTCACAGTGAAGGAGAGGAGAAAGTGATCAGTTATGGGGAGTTCATCAGCTGTTAGGTCATGAGGGGTAACACCAGAGCAGCAGATTAAATCCAAAATATGTCCTTTGGAGTGCGTAGGAATAGTGGTGTGTTGCAGGCATCCAAAACTCTCTAGGCAAGAGGTGAAGTCCTTAGTGAGAGGCAGATTAGTATTGTCCATGTGGATATTGAAATCACCCAGCAGTATTATGTTTGGTGAGAGGGAAGATAGATGGGTGAGAAAAGCAGCAAAGTCAGTTAAAAAGTCACTATTCGGTTTTGGAGGGCGGTAGACAGCGGCAATGACGGTTGGAGTGGGACCAGACAACTCACAGACAGTGGACTCAAACGTGTTAGAGACGGGTACGGCTACCGGCAAGACTTTCCACTTCTCGCGATGAATCATCGCGAGACCTCCGCCCCGGCCGGAAGCACGGGGTTGACAGATGTAAACAAACCCATCAGGAGTGGATTCATTGAGCTGGGAATAGTCATGGGGCTGTTGCCACGTCTCAGTTAAGCAGAAGAAGTCTAGCTTACGGTCAGAGATGAAGTCCTGGATGAGTTGTCCCTTGCCTGTCAGCGAACGGATGTTGAGCAGAGCAAAGTTGAGTGGAGTGCTGTCGCAGCTGGTGGTGGTGCTAGCCGACCGAGCTAGGCGGGCTAGCACGCTAGCCCGAATGGTAGAGTGTGGAGGGCGACGAGTCCGGGGTCGAGAGCTGGACCAGATGGACTTAATCGCTGAGGAGCTGTTGTATAGGAAGTTCCGACGAGACCCTCGGTGGATGTATCTCCGGCGGGGCTGGAAGGTGATGTCCGGGTGGAGGTGGAGTGCCTCAGGCATGGGACCAGGCCAGTGACAGCGCAGCCGAAGCAGATCAGAGGCCGAGTAATGGAGCAGACCCGCCACTGGTAGGTGGACGGGGGGCAGGAAGAGCCAGGCACAGATGGACAGGATGGATGATCTACCAGCCCACATTGTGGTCGAGAACGCTAGCAGTGTTGACAACCAAGGAACGTCAGGCGAGGTTCAGGTCGGGACAGAGCAGGTAACAAACACAGGCGATGATCGTGAAAATATTCCAAGTGCGGGTAATTACACTGTCCGTTTAGGATCACGTAGGACCATAAAATAAGCACAGTATGCAAAACTTAAACTGTTACCGGTGATCAGCAGCACCAGAACAGCAAACTTTAAAGAAAGTTAGGAGGTTACCGGCGAGCAGCGGCAGCTAGTTGCGCCAGCGTTCACTCATCCGGGGCAATTGTGTTAGGGATACGCGGCTGAGTGGAAGCGTTGCCCAAGATCCATAAATCCCTAACCACTCATCTAGTGGGCAGACCCATTGTCTGCAGCATAGGGTCACTCACTTCTAACATCTCTACCTTTGTGGATCAGTGTCTAAAACCATAGGTTACCTCTTTGCCATCCTATACCAGAGACTCCATTGACCTGATTAATACACTTAAGACGATTGTGTTGCCAAATCAGGCTTGCCTGCTTGCTACGTTAGATGTTACAAGCCTGTACACTAACATTCCGCATAGGGGTGGCAGCCTGTACACTAACATTCCGCATAGGGGTGGCTTAGATGCAGTGGCCTTTTTCCTTAATCAACTGCCACCCATGAACAAACCCAGTGTTGAATGTGTTACTGACTTGACTGAGCTAGTTTTGACCACTAACTATTTTCTTTTTAAAAATGATTTCTTTTTGCAAACTAAGAGGACTGCTATGGGTAGCACCATGGCTCCCAATTATGCAAATTTATATATGGGTTTCTTTGAAAAGAACTTTGTCTTAAATCCAGAGGTAAACATGTATTTTTCTAATATTGTTTTATACCGACGGTACATAGATGATATCTTTTTAATCTGGACTGGCTCTGTTGATTCTCTTGTGCAATTTCATCATCATTTGAACTCTGCCAATGAACATCTGAATTTCACCCTTGAATTCAATCCAGTAGAAATAAGTTTCCTGGATGTTATGGTGATAAAGCAAGACTTTAATTTACAGACGGATCTATTTAGGAAACCTACTGACAGGAATAACCTATTGCGTGGGGATAGTTTTCACCCCACTCATCTCATTAAGGTTTTCCTATGAGCCAGTTTCATCGGGTTAGAAGGATTTGTAGCTCTGACACCAGCTATGAACACCAAGCCAACAATTTAAAAGAAAGATTCTTGGAGAGGGGCTACAAGCCACAATGGATTGATGCTGCAGCTAATAAATTCAGGACTGTTACTCAGGACGAATCCCTACAGCCCAAGCCTAAACTGAATAAGACAACCCCCCCTCTCTGTGTGACTAAATAGTCTCCCATGGGGTCGGAGTTTAGAAAAATCATACTGAAACATCGATACATAGTAGAATCTGATCCAAGACAAGGACAGGTTTTTAACGAGCCACCTAGACTGGTATTTAGACGCCCTCCCAACATTAGAGACCAGGTAATGACAGCATATATACCCGAGAATAAATACGCTGGTGCCATCAATATCCCTGATGGTAACTACAAATGTGGGAGTTGTGCACAATGTGGCTACACCACTAGATGCAAGACATACACACACCCACATAGTGGCAAACACATCAGGATCCGTGGGGCCATTACTTGTAACACCACTTTTGTTGTCTATTTGATCAAATGCCCCTGTGGACTTGCATATGTTGGTAAAACTTGTAGAGCTTTACGCAGACGCATCAGTGAACATCGCAGCAGCATGAGATGTGGAGATAAAAAAAACCCTGTTGCAGCACATTTTAAAAAAGCTGGACACAGCATAAGCTCCCCGCGTTATGTGGGCATTGAAAAAGTAGAGCGGCCACCTAGGGGCGGCAACCATGAACGCCTTCTCTTACAACGAGAGACATATCACATATATGCCCTCAATACCATATCCCCCTATGGTCTTAATGAGGAGTTTGACATCAAGCCATTTTTATAATTGATTTTAATCACATTTAATTGTTTCTTTTGTTTTTCTACAGTTGGTGACTTTGATATAGTCAGTGGTTCACATATACCACCATCGTCTCTGCCTCTGTGATCAGTTCTCACTGAAGCCCGTATGGAGGCCTTTTTTTCCCTTTTTCTTTAATTCCTTTTATGGTGATGTGGATCTGTGTGGCACTTGTACAGACTCTGGGGGGTTGGGATATTTTAATTCTATTATTAATCATCATTATGTCTTGCTACATAATTGCGCATATGCACTGTACATTTTTATGTTCTGGATATATCGAGAACTGAAGTGTATGTTACTTCTGTATACTTTACTACTCAATACATTAATACTCATTGGTTGAAGGTCATCACGCCATGGTCTGGTTGATTGGCTGCCTGGGAAGAATGCCTTCTCCGGTATTTACATATATCCCCTCCTACCTACGTGTTCTGTTAACACCTGATGAAGACCATTCTGGTCGAAACGTTGTGGAATAAATCACTGCGGGAGCAACAGTTACAGTGTGCGGGTATCTTCTTTCTCTCTATTCTTTTGGTACAATTTTATCTAGCACCTGTATTCATCTGATGTGCGTGCACCACTGTATATTTAAAGACTAAGAATAAATCAGGACATGAAAAATAATAAAACAAGAAATCTAAAATTACCAAAACACAATACATGAGCAGAGAATAGTCAAAAACAGGCAGTGGTCACTAAACACAAGAATCAATAATCAGGGCGAGGCCAGGCGCAGAACTTAACTAGACATGGGCAGGCAGACAAGCAGAATCACAGCAGTAACGGATCTTGCATTGTTGTCCATGCATGTTAATCCCAAAATTTTGCAACAGGGTGTAACAATAGGAACACGCTATCCATCGTTTCTCTTCCCAGTGATGCAGGCAGAAGAAATAAATGAGCAACCGTCGTATTTTATTCCAACTTCATAAGTTTGAATGATCTGACGTAGTTTCGTTTTGAAATTCCATTCAAGTTTGCAAATGGTAATAATTTGCGAATGCCCTAGCTAGCCATCTAACTCGTATTCGTATTGCTTAATATAGACGTAAGCGGTGCAGAAAACATGCCTGAAGCAGCAAAGTAGAAGGCAACATTAACGCATCATGCAGTTATAGGACAGAGGCTTCTATATTCTGACACATTAAAGGTGAGGAGAGGAGCTCATTTGATTGGTGAAGATTTGACTCGGCTGTGTTATACCCAAACACGCCTTCTTTGCCACTTGCGCTGGAAAAAGGGACAGAGGCGGGACAGAGGAGTACTTGCGCTAGGCTGCACCGGGCATGAAATTGCAACATACGCCTGGACACACCCCGTTGGTGCGGCGTATCCCCCATTCGCCGCGCCTGCACCACACCTGCGCCTGGTCTACGAAATTAGAGCCCAATGACTTTCAAATCACACCAGCCAGTATTTTATTCACAATAGAACAGAGATAATATAGCAAATGTTGAAATCGAGAAATTTTACAATTTTGTCCACAAAATGAGCTCATTTCAAATTTGATGGCTGCTACAGGTCTCAAAAAAGTTTGGATAGGGGCCTGTTTACCATGATGTACCATCCCCTCTTCTTTTTAGCACAGAGTGGAGGTGTCTGGGCATTGAGGAGACAAGTTTCTTGAGTTTAGACACTGGAATTTGATCCCACTCTTGTTTAATACAAGCCTCCAGCTGCTGGAGAGTTTTGGGTCTCCTTTGACTGACTTTTTGTCGAATTATGCACCAAATATTCTCAATCGGTGAAAGATCAGGACTGCAGGCAGGCCAGTTCAGCACACGGACTCTTCTACTACGAAGCCATGCTGTTGTAATAGCTGCAGTATGTGGTTTTACATTGTCCTGCTGAAATACACAAGGCCTTCCCTGGAATAGATGTCGTCTGGAGGGGAGCATATGTTTCTCTAAAACCTTTATATACCTTTCAGCATTCTTGGTGCTTTTTAAAACATGCAAGTGTCCCCCACCATATGCACTAATGCATCCCCATACCATCAGAGATGCTGGCTTTTGAACTGATTGCTGATAACAGGAGGGGTGGTCTTTCTCCTATTTAGCCTGGAGGGCACAACACCCATGATTTCCAACAATAATGTCAAATTTGGACCCATATGACCACAGGACACTTTGCCTCTTTGCCACTTTGCTACAGTCCATTTTAAATGAGCATTGGTCCACAGAACAAGGCGGTGCTACTGTATCATCCTCAAAAATGGCTTCCTTTTTGTATGATAGAGTTTAAGGTGACATCTGTGGATGGCACGGCAGACTGTGTTGACTGACAGATGTTTCTTTAAGTATTCCTGGGCCAATTTAGTAATGTCAATGACAGAATCATGCCGGTGAGTGATGCAGTGGCATCTGAGGGCCCGAAGATCATGGGCATCCAGTAAAGGTCTTCAGCCTTGTCCCTTAGGCACTGAGATTTTTCCAGTTTCTCTGAATCTTTTGATGATGTTATGCACTGTCGATGATGAGACCTTCAAAGCTTTTGCAATTTGACGTTGAGGAACATTGTTTTTAAAGTATTCCATAATTTTTTTTACGCAAGCCTTCACAGGTTGGAGAGCCTCTGGCCATCGTTACTTCTGAGAGACTCAGCCTCTCAGCCTCTCTACATGGCTGCTATAGCAAATCATGTTACACGCCTGATGCCAGTTAACTCAATTACTTGCTAAATGTTCTTTCACCTGATTCTCTTATATATTAATTCCATTTTCAGTCCTTTTTTTGCCTGTGTCCCAACTTTTTTGTGACCCGTTGCAGCCAGAAAATTTGAAATACGCTAATTTCGAGGATAAAAATATATAATGTCTCAGTTTCAACATTTGAAATGTTCTCTGTTCTGTTGTAAATAACATATTGGCTCTTGATCTGAAAGTCCTTGCATTTTGATTTTATTCACAATTTACACTTTGTCCCAACTATTTTGGAAATGGGGTTGTATTAGTAACGATACAGAAGTTATTCTTCTTGTAACTGCCTGCAACATGTTTCAAAAAAGCTGGCACAAGTGGCAAAAAAGACTGAGAGAGTTGAGGAATGCTCATCAAACACTTATTTGGAACATCCCACAGGTGAACGGGCTAATTGGGAACAGGTGGGTGCCATGACTGGGTATAAAAGCAGCTTCTCTGAAATGCTCAGTCATTCACAAACAAGGATGGGGCGAGGGTCACCACTTAGTGAACAAATGCGTGAGCTAATTGTCGAACAGTTTAAAAACAACATTGCTCAACGAGCTATTGCAAGAAATTTAGGGATTTCATCATCTACGGTCCGTAATATAGTCAAAAGGTTCAGAAAATCTGGAGAAATCACTGCACCTAAGCGACAAGGCCAAAAACCAACATTGAATGCCCGTGACCTTCGATCCCTCAGGCGGTACTGCATCAAAAACCAACATCAGTGTGTAAAGGACATCACCACATGGCCTCAGGAACACTTCAGAAAACCACTGACAGTAACTACAGTTCGTCGCTACATCTGCAAGTGAAAGTTAAAACTCTACAATGCAAAGTGAAAGCCATTTATCAACAGCACCCAGAAACGCCGCCGGCTTCGCTGGGCCCAAGCTCATCTAAGATGGACTGATGCAAAATGGAAACGTGTTCTGTGGTCTGACGAGTCCACATTTCAAATTGTTTTAGGAAACTGTGGAAGTCATGTCCTCCCGACCAAAGAGGAAAAGGACTGTTCGGACCATCCGGACTGTTATAGGCACAAAGTTCAAAAGCCAGCATCTGTGATGGTATGGGGGTGTATTAGTGCCCAAGGCATGGGCAACTTACACATATGTGAAGGCACCATTAATGCTGAAAGGTACATACAGGTTTTGGAGCAACATATGTTGCCATCCAAGAAATGTCTTTTTCATGGACGCCCCTGCTTATTTCAGCAAGACAATGCCAAGCCACATTCTGCACGTGTTACAACAGCATGGCGCCGTAGTAAAAGAGTGCGGGTACTAGACTGGCCTGCCTGTAGTCCAGACCTGTCTCCCATTGAAAATGTGTGGCGCATTATGATGCGTAAAATACGACAACGGAGACCTCGGACTGTTGAACAACTTAAGCTGTACATCAAGCAAGAATGGGAAAGAGTTCGACCTGAAAAGCTTCAAAAATTGGTCTCCTCAGGTCCCAAACGTTTACTGAGTGTCGTTAAAAGGAAAGGCGATGTAACACAGTGGTAAAAAGGCCCCTGTGCCAACTTTTTTGCAATGTGTTGCTGCCTTTAAATTCTAAGTTAATGATTATTTGCAAAAAAAAAAAAGGCCAGAGGCTCTCCAACTTGGGAAGGCTTGCATAAAAAAATTGTGGAATATTTTAAAAACATTGTTCCTCAACGTCCAATTGCAAAGTCTTTGAAGGTCTCATCATCGAAAGGGCAGTTCCGGCCCTCAGACGCCACTGCATCACTCACCAGCAGGATTCTGTCATTGACATGACTAAATGGGCGCAGGAATACTTCAAGAAACCACTGTCAGTAAATACAGTCCGCTGTGCCATCCACAGATGCCACCTAAAATTCTATCATGAAAAAAGGAAGCCATTGTTGAGCAGGATCCAGATTTGCCGCCATGTTCTGTGGGCCAAGGCTCATTTAAAATGGACTGTAGCAAAATGGCAAAGCATTCTGTGGTCAGATGAGTCCAAATTTGACATTCTTGTTGGAAATCGTGGGCCTCATGTCCTCCGGGCTAAAGAGGAGAAAGACCACCCCTCCTGTTGTCAGCGTTCAGACGTCTATTCCAGGGAAGGCCCTGTGTATTTCAGCAGGACAATGTAAAACCACATACTGCAGCTATTACAACAGCATGGCTTCGTAGTAGCAGAGTCCGTGTGTTGAAGTGGCCTGCCTGCAGTCCTGATCTTTCACCGATTGAGAACATTTGGCACATAAACGGGATTTATATTACGTTTAGGCAGGAATCTGACTTAGAAGCGTTAAGTCATAATCCCACAGATGGTGGCTTTGCACCATTGGCTCCACAGCCAAGCACATACACTAAATGTCTGAACCTGCGGTTCCTCCCGTACTGAGTAGGATTACTATTGCAGCAACACATCATCAGTAGGGTAAAACTAACCTGTCTAAACCCAGCTCAGGTTCCCTATTAGTGGGTGACCAATCCAACACTTGGTGAATTCTGCTTTACAATGATAGGAAGAGCCGACATCGAAGGATCAAAAAGCGACGTTGGGGTGCAAACGGGGTTTTCTGAAAATAATTTGTGTGTAAAAGCTCAAACAGTAATATAGATTAGACGATTTGCTCCTGAGGTATAACCTTTGTCGCAGTCGGGACAGGGAGAATCTTCCTTCTTTTTCCCCTTTTTCCCCCTGTAACAACTCTTTGAGCAAACAGCCAAATTTAGTTGCTAATCTGCTCAAAGGCGACGGGGGTTTTTGGCGGGGTTTCAGTCTCCCAGGAGCAAAGTAAGGTAAAGTAAAATAAATGTAAACGCTAAATAATTGCGTAACGAAGTGAATTGTGTGATATACAAAGTAAAACAGAGTTGTTTTCAAGGACTGTGGTTCTGTCGCCTGGTTTTGCTTTAGCTGATTTAGCTAACAAACCTCAGTAAGATCTCAACGCCAAGAATATTATCGAATTACCTGGATATCTAACCATAACCCGGCTTGGTTCATACTTGGTTGCTTGCTTTTCACACAGTCTTCTAGCTAATAATTATTGACGTTCATCAGGGTTTTTAGTCCCCTTCGTTCTGTATCCTGACTGCATTACTGCATTTGCCAAGCTTGAATATTAATGCCAACCGGGGTTTTTGTCTTTTTCACATTTTATTATTATCGAAGGGCTTTTCTGATTAAACACATTGCAAATTACGTTATCTTTGCATTTTCCTCCGGTTGCCGTGCCTTGATCAGCTGATTAAAATTTAACTGCTTGTTTGAGTGCTTAGGACAGCTTGTTGGGGGAGATACCGTGTATAGTTCGCTCACAAAGTAAACAACTTGTTTATTCAGTCCGTTTTAATTAAAGGGAACTGAGGCTTTACTCTTTGCTCGGTTACCCTTGTATTACCCTTGTATTTGTGGCTAGCTAGCTAGATAGTTACTGTTTGCATTTTCTGGCTGGGGATCTGAGATTTAGTATTTAGTTAGTAGGGCAGCAGTCACTTGAGTAGTCCATTTGGTTAGGTTGAAATTTAAACAGAAAGCTTTACTGGACTGCTCAGCCTCCTCCCTCCTCCAGTTTCTCCTGGGCGTTGTAGCCAGTCTGTTTTATCTGGGTTCTCAGCTAAGTCCTGTGATATTTTTAGGTTAGTATATTAAAAGTACCGGGACTAGTTAAACTCAAGTTGGCTTATTAGGAGTGCTTATTATCTATAGAGTTTCTCAATTTGGTATTTCATTTCTGTTAACTGAAACTAAGGCCCTGTTAAAAGAGGCTTATTATCCATTTACATAGTTTCCCCACAGTTTCTATTGTGACTGCAGATTAGTGCTTCCCAGGTTAATAAGTTAATAAATTGTGGTTCCTCAGCTTCTGTCTCGGCAATAGTATTTTTCTTTTATCTAGTGTGAGCGAGGTCATTAGGTAGGGGTATGTGGCCAAAACGATGTGACGGTTGCAGGATGATGACACTTTTGGAAAGAGATTTTCAGGGTGGGTTTGTCTGCCACCGGTGCCAGCTAATTAAGCACCTGGAGAGCAAGATCCTTGATCTTCAGGGCAAGTTGGCGGCGCAAAATAGTTTGCAATCAGTAGAGGAACTAAGTAGTATGTCATTTAGAGAAATGGTATGTACGCCAATGCAGGGTGGTGCAGGGACCCCAGAGCAGACAGGGAGAGAAAGTTGACGGTAGGACGTCAGCGCAGGAAAGAGCCTGCACGCCGTACAGCAACAGCTCCTCCAGTGGTTGAGGTGTCCAACCGATTCCAGCTCTTGCAGGAACTCGAATTGGCCCCTGACCCTGTGAGTGAGGGGACTGATGAGCAGAAGGGCACCCTGTTGGCCTCTACCCCTCAGAAAAGAGAGTTAGTGATAGTGGGAGACTCAATACTTAGTATTAGACAGTTTAGACTGTTCGTGCGAGAAGGAGTCTCTTACGGTGTGTTGCCTGCCTGGTGCCCAGGTAGGAGAGCTCCTAGAGCTTGCGGACAAGCTCCTGGCCAGAGCGGGGAGGGATCCAGTTGTCATAGTCCATGTTGGGACAAATGACATAGGTAAGGGTAAGTTTGAGGTTCTGCAAGGCAAATTTGTGGAATTAGCTGAGAACCTTAGGAGCAGATCCTCAACGGTAGTGTTCTCCAGGATTCTACCGGTACCACGTGCAAGCAGAGGAAAGCAGAATTTTATCTGGAGCTTTAACACGTGGCTACGAACCTGGTGTAGGAAAGAGGGGTATAGGTTTATGGGGCACTGGGAGTACTTCTGGGACAGGGGTGACCTGTTCAAGCCAGATGGGTTACACCTGAACCGGAGGGGTACCTTTGCACTGGGCCAGCGTATGTTGGGAGTTACACATAGTTATTTAAACTAGAGACTCGGCGGGAAGGAGGTTAGAGAGTGTTACACAGAGGGAAATGCAGACTGCCCTGATGGAAGCTGACAGCGTTACATGCACTATTGATGATATATTTTTAAGCCAACAAAGCGTAGTGAGGGGCTTGGAGCTGCGGGCATATGGGAACTTGAAGGGGAAGAGCGTTTGTGATAACCTGAAATGTTTTTATCTAAATGCAAGAAGCATTAAAAATAAATTTCCAGTGCTTGAGGTCGTTATGATTAGTGAAAGCTATGACATAGGATTACAGAGACATGGCTCAGTGAAGAGAATGGAGATGAATATAGTATAGAAGGTTATAAGCTCTTTAGGAAGAATAGAAGCAATAGGCGAGGAGGGGGTGTAGCACTCAAAGTGAAAGAAATCATAAATGTGCAGGAAATTCCTGAAATTGAACATTCCTTGCCCTGCAAAGATATCTGGGTCAGGCTCATTGGCAAACACGAGACAGGTTTAAACATAGGTGTATGCTATCGACCACCAGCTTTGGACAGAACAGTCAATGAAATGCTCTTTAAGAGGATTACGCAAGCTTGTTGAGGAGGAGGGACTATTATTATGGGAGACTTAAATTATCCTGGTTTCAATTGGGAAATGGTGAAAGCACAGAGTAAGCAGAAGGAAGAATTTCTAGATGTTATAAATGATAATTTTTTGGTGCGTTATGTTAATAAACCTACAAGACAGAAGGCAATTTTAGACTTAGTGCTCTGTAATTACCCCGATAGAATTAGCAATGTTGAGGTACAGGAGCCACTTGGGACAAGTGATCACTCTACTGCTAATTTTGAGGTTTCATGGGAAGTTAAAAAGGTGTCTTCAAAAACAAAAAAATTCAATTTTAGTCGAGGAAACTTTGACAGGATGCACTCATATCTAAGTGAAATAAAATGGGAAAGACTCCTGGACTGTCAGTCTGTAAATGAGATGTAGGAAAGATTGAAGGGGGTTTTACTTGATTCACAATGCAAATTCATTCCAAAGATGTCCAAAAGTAAGCTGAAAAAGCAGAATCCTAAGTGGATGATCATAGCTAGGGGTTTCGTAGGAGTTTGTGGGAAAAGAGGAATCTTTATAAAATGTACATAAAGGATAACAATGAGAACACTAAAGCTGAATACTGTAAAATGCGAGCTGTGGTCAAAAAAGAGCTGAGGAATGCTAGAAGACTGTATGAAAGACAAATAGCAGAGGGGGCAAAAACTAACCCTAAGCTCTTCTTTCAATACTGTAGCAGAAAAAGGAAAGTCAAAGAGCAGGTTAAGTGCATAGAGAATAAAAATGGATCACTGCTATATGATAACAAGGATATTGTGGATACCTTAAACAGTTACTTTGTTCAGAATTTTACCTCAGAGCGGGTCTTTATTCGGCCCGAGGGCATGTCCAATGCTCAAGATTATTTAGCAGAAATTGAGGTTTGGGGTAACGAAGTATTAGACAAGTCGCATAAACTAAAGGCAGATAAGGCAGCGGGTCCTGATGGCTTATATCCTAGAGTGCTCAGGGAAGTTGGTGAGTTCATCTTTAAGCCGCTATCTGCCATTTTCAGACAGTCTTTAGAAACTGGAGAAATACCAAATGATTGGAAACAGGGCAATGTAATACCAATATGTAAGAAAGGGGACCGTACTGAGCCAGGTACTTACAGGCCGGTCAGTGTAACTTGCATTGCATGCAAAATATTGGAATCTATCATAAAAGATGAGCGAGGCTTATTTCTTCAACGTAACGATATCTTGAGGGATAGCCAACATGGTTTCCGTAAGGGAAGGTCATGCCTGACAAACCTTCTGGAATTTTTTGAAGAGGCCACCAAGACTTATGACCAGAGTAGGGCTTATGACATCATATATTTGGATTTTCAGAAAGCATTTGACACAGTACCACATAAGAGACTAATTTTTAAAATGAGCTCCATTGGAGTTACAGGAGGTATTCTGGAGTGGATTCAAAACTGGTTACAGGACAGAACACAAAGAGTGGTGGTCAGTGGTATCTTATCTGGGCTGGGTATGGTGGGAAGTGGCACCCCCCAGGGGTCGGTGTTGGGGCCCCTGCTGTTCCTCATCTACATTAATGACCTTGATAGTAATATTGAGACCAGATTGGTTAAATTTGCAGATGATACTAAATCGGGAGGTTTGGCAAATAGTTTAGAGTCCACTAAAGTGATTCAGGATGATTTGGATAGAATCCAGAATTGAGCACAAATGTGGTAAATGAAATTTAATCTTGCGAAATGTAAAGTTGTACATGTAGGTAATAAAAACATTAGATGGGATTACTTCATGGGAGGTTTAAAACTGGAATGTGTTCCACACGAGAAAGATCTGGGAGTGATCGTTGACCTCACAGGTTCTAGCCATTGTGCCGCAGCAGTTAAAAAAGCCAATCGGATGCTGGGACACATTGCCAAAAGTATTGAGGACAAATCTAAGGAGGTCATGCTTCTTTTGTACAACACATTCGTTAGACCACAACTAGAGTATTGTGTACAGTTCTGGGGAACATACTTTAAGAAGGATATAGAGGCTCTAGAGAAAGCTTAGAGAAGAGCGATTAAGCTAATTCCAGGAATAAAATGAGAAGAGGCTGAAGATCCTTAATCTCTTTAGTCTTAGGAAAAGGAGACTCAGGGGTGATTTGATTGAGGTCTTTAAATATGTTAAAGGGATAAACAAAGTGAATTATGTAGGATTCCTTCAATCAAGTAATGTTAGTCGAACTCGGGGTCACAAATGGAAGCTGACTAGAGATAAATTTAGCACAAATATTCGGAAATATTTCTTCACCCAAAGAGTAATTTCGATGTGGAATAGCTTGCCTGACCATATTGCTGAGGCAGAGACCTTGGGAGTTTTCAAGAGCAGGCTTGACTTAAAGCTAGATACCATTGAGTCATTCAGTATCTGAAGGGATATAGTCACAATACAGGGTGTATAAGAAAAAAATGATACTCTCGGAAAAATCATCATAAAATTAACATTGATAATAGTTCTGTAAATGTGGGCGTAAACCTTGGTAGAGGGGGTCATTCTGCTACGAATGATACCAGTATCTTTGTTTATGCTTCATGCTCCAGTGAGCACAGACTTTTGCGCATGGGAATGCAAGGGTTAAAATTGGATTTGTCACATTAAATTAAAAGTTTAGACAGGGTTTTACTAGCATGCCAAGGCCTTTTTTGAATAATTAACCCTTTCACCCCCTAACCTCGGCACAAAATTATCTCCTATGAGAGGACTGGATCGTCACCAAGGGGTTACCAAACGTAACTGAATCGGCTTCGTTGAAGGTTCAGTTGCGTGTGCAGGTGTGCCAAGTTGCTTTTGTTGCCACCCTGGCGATGGATGTTGCAAAGGCTCTCGGTGGAAGTGGCCGAGAAAGATTGTCTCAGCGTTTTTTACAAAACGTAAACTGAATTGAAGACAGTCCCTGTCATTTTGATGTCCAAGAATTATCCAGACAAAGTTCGCTCTCATGATGAATTCACATCGAGAATTGAAATGTCCTTTGTCCTCCACGTGGGCCCCATTTCTTGCAATGCAGCTTTGTTCCCTTCGGAAAACACCTCCAACAGTGGGCCTCATCACTGCTCCATCTTACCGCAAGACCTCCACCTCGGCTGTGATCCTTCTCTCAAGATCATCCAGGTTGGCAGGTGGGGTGACATAAACCTTGGATTTCAGATGGCCCCACAAGAAGAACTCAAGTGGCGTAAGGTCGGGAGACCGTGGGGGTGATTCCACTTGCCTGTTCAATGCCACAACTCTGTCTCCGAACAGTTCTGTAAGTCACTCCTCCTCCTCCTCCTCCTGTGGGGTGGGGCACCACTCTGTGCCCACCAGGCCCAGAGAAATTGGACGGCATACCTTGGTGGCTAAAATCTGCACATCTGGTTGATAGCAGGGACCACACAATCATTGAGCATTTACAGGTAGTCCTCACCATTAAGGTTATGGCGAAAGAAGAATGGATCAATGATCGCTCCATTGCCAAACAGGCCAATTCAAACCGTTACTTTGTACCTGACGTCATTACGCTCATAAGCAAAAACAAGCGGCCGGTCTCCTCTGGGAGGATATTCCCTTACATTATGGCTGTTGACCGAAGCATTCATGGCAAAGCCATGAATCACTCTTAATTTGTGTACCTTGCTTTTGTTTCACAACTAATTGCTAGCCTACTAAATGTCTCTGTTTATTGTCAGGCTCCCAGCTTGACTTGGCTTGGTATGTAGGAACACCTAATAGTTTGATTAATGCCTTGTCTGTATTTATTTAACTTTGCTCAAGTTCTGCTGCCCTGTTTCTATACTGCTGCTCTGCATGGCTGATATTTATGTATGTGTACTGGTGCATTATGTGGCTGACTATGTGTATGTGTACTGCTGCTCTGCATGGCTGATTATATGCATGTATACTGCTGCTTTTCATGGCTGACTATATGTTTAGATTGCTATCATCATCATCATCATCATCATCATCATCTGACTTTATTAGTACCCAAAGGTAGATTTGGTTTGCAGTCAAGTGATCTCTGCTCATACAAACATTTAAACATTTAGGACACATGACATACAGGTATTTCACACTGAACATAAGACAATACCAAAAGTACTGCATCCTATTTAAGAGACATGGTGTCACATGATGTAACAGGGATAGAAATGATAGCAGATGAATATATATATAAAAATAACATAGTTATATGACTGATAAATATATGGTAAAATGAGGTAAGGCAAATATGGTAAAAACAATAAAAACATGGTAAAATATGCCATCACAGTCCATGTTTAGAGGCTTTGTTGTTAATTTCTCTAATAGCAGAGGGGACGAAGATTCCTCTGAAACGTTCTGTCTTACGGGCAGGTCGGCTGTATCTGTGGCCAGAGGGTAGGAGCTGGAATTCTGTATGTAGCAGGTGGGAACCATCTTGTAATATGGAATCAGCTGTCCTCTGTAACTGTCTGTTGTATAGGGATTCAGGGCTAAGCTGTGGCTCTCCGATGAGTCTGCTAAACCATTTAACTATTTGGTTGAGTGAAGTTTTGTTTTTCAGAGATAGGTTGTTGAACCAGCACACCAAACAGAAGGATAAAATAGATTCAATAAAAGCACGATAAAAGAGAGTCAGTAGGGTTTGGTCAATGTGAAAGTAAGACAATTTCCTCAAACAATACATACGTTGGTTGGCCTTTTTAAAAACAGCTTCACAATTTGCCTCAAAAGTGAGCTTGTTATCGATAATAGTGCCAAGATATTTATATTTGTCCACTGTCTCCACCCTCTGGCCATTTATTTCTGTGGGCATCTGAGTCTGGGTCCTGAAATCAATAATCATGTCCTTGGTTTTCAAAATGTTCATTTGTAAAAATGATTTGTCACACCAGTCTTTGAATTCCTCGACTATTGGGCCATGGCTTGTCTCATTGCCGTGTAACAAACTTAAATTTACGGTGTCATCAGCATATTTTATAATTGATCTGCCAGCTCTGTTGCTACGACACATATTTGTACATAAAATGAACAATAGTGGGGACAGAACACATCCCTGTGGCGATCCGGTGGAACTGCAGGTCTGATCAGACAGGGTGCCATTGATCCGCACTCTCTGTGTTCTGTTTATTAAAGTCTAAAATCCACCCCAAAAGGTTATTAGTCAAATTAAATTCCTCCTTGAGCCTTTCCATTAAAACATGTGGTTGGATAGAATGAAAAGCAAACATAAAATCAATAAATAAGAGTCGAACATGGGTGTCTTTCCCTTCTAGATGTTTAAAAATCATATTCAAAAGGGTGGCCGTGGCATCTTCAACTCCCCTTTGTGGCCTATAGGCAAACTGCAGTGCATCCATGTCAGGCTGTGTCAACATCATGACTACAGATTTGACTAATTTCTCAAAAGTTTTCATAACTATGGATGTGATCGCTATGGGTCTGAAGTCGTTCAATACTTTCGGGCAGTTGGATTTGGGAACTGGGACCACCACAGCATCCTTCCAACATTTGGGAACATGCTGGGTTTGCAGGGACTTGTTGAATATGTGGTGGAATATTGGAGCCAGTTCTTTGGAACATGTTTTCAGCAGATGACCACAGATAGCATCCGGCCCTTTACTCTTGTTTGTTTTTGTGCGAGTGAAGGCTCTTACAATGTCCTGTTCTCTGATGTAATGGTAATCCTGGTCCATAAGTTTATGTCTCAGGTCCAGTATTTCACTGTTAAAATCAGCTGTGTCAAAGCGGTTATAAAAGCTGTTAAGGGCATTTGCAAGGTTGAGATCAGAGTCAAAGCCCTCAAGAGTGATGGCATTGTTTGAGTCAGACTTATTTATGCCTGCAATGCTTTTCATACATGACCATGCTGAACCCAGTTTGTTTGTGGACACGTTATGTTGCCATTTTCCCTTATAGTTCTGTTTTGCTCTTAGTATTTTAATTTTCATATTTTTCGTGGCCGATTGTATGTCTGATAGAGATCCTTGTTTGAAAGCATTTTTCTTGGCCTGAATGCAGGATTTAACGGATTTGTTCACCCATGGTCTGTTGTTGGGGTAAATTTTGACTTTCTTACTCGGAATGATCATATCTCGGCAAAATGCAGCATAGGAGCAAGTTACATCAGTAAGCTCGTCAAGGTCTCCCCCGCATGCATCTATAAACACATCCCAGTCTGTAGATTCATAACATCCCGGCAAACATAAAACAGAGTCCTCAGTCCATGTTTTAACTTCTTTAAAAGTAGCCTTTTCCCTTTTCAAAACGGTTTTACATGTGGGTAGGAGGTACACACAGTTGTGATCCCCGCAGCCCATAGGGGGAGGGGAAGTGATTTGTAGGCGTCTTTAACGGATACATAACATAGGTCGAGGATTCTATCTCATTTTGTTGCGCAAGTTACGTATTGGTACATATTTGGAAGAGTCTTTTTAAGTGATACGTGATTGAAGTCACCAAGAACGAATAGAGGCGCATCGGGGGAAACACACTGAAGTTTGTGTACAACGTCGGAGATGGTTTTACAGGCAGAGGGGGCGTATGCTTTTGGGTGGATATAAGCAACCGCAAGGAAAAGTTGGCTGAACTCGCGAGGCAGGTAGAAGGGGCGCAGTGACACAGCCAAAAGTTCTACATCAGGCGTGCAGATACGTTCCCTCACTGTCACTGCAGTACAGTATCTTTGGTTGACGTACAAACACACCACGCCACCTTGAGTTTTCCCCGTCACCTCTCTGTTTCGGTCCAGGCGATGCAGTGTTCCAAAGCCGCTGATCAGTAGGTCAGAGTCCATGTCGAGTTCCACTGTTCCAGAGTTCCACTGAGCCTGTGAATGTCTCCGTGAAGGCCATCAGACAGCAGTCTTTAAAATCCTTCAGGAAACGTACATTCCCCTGGAGCTCGTCCACTTTATTCCTAAGTGAACGAACATTTCCAAGGATCATGAGGGAAGTGGGAGGCGGTTTAACTGCGTCTTCCTCATCCGTAGTCGAACTCCTCCACGCTTCCCCCTCTTTCTTCTCTTCCCATTTATTCCTCAGTGACTTTTATTTGATTGTCATTTGATGATGTCTGGGATCTGTGACGTGATGTCAGACACGCCAGTAGTGCTCCCAATATTTAGTTGCAAAAGTTAATTTCTGCTGCACAGCCACCTGACTGGGCTGGCACAAACGAGAAGTGCGCTTACAAACGAAAGCAGCGGTATGATGCGCAGTAAATCCATGTCGCTTCAATAGTCAGCACACGTACTTTCAGCGTTTTCCAATTTTGCACTGGAAAATAAGACTCACAATAAATAACAAAATTAAACCGTGAAACAAAGAAACAAACAGACGCGCTGAGCTGAGCTGTCACCTTCTGCCGGTCGCAGCGTGCGCATGCGCCCATGGCATTCCGTCTGCATGTTGCTGTTCTGTGCTTTTTGTACTGGCTATCATGTATTGTTATGATGTCCTGTAAATATTTTAATGATTGATTTTAACTTCTGTTATTACTGTTTTAGGTTCGTGGTTTTTTAACATCTTGCCGAAGGACTGCAGGTGCGAATTAGCCAACCGGCTAAAACTGGCACATTTACAGTAATGTTAATTAATGTGTATTGTCCTTTTACAAATAAAATAAACCAAACCAAACCAAAGCCAGACTCGTCTCCAATGATAGTCTTCGAGGAAAGGTCGCTGTCCAAGCAACCATTGGCAGAACTGCAAACATCGTTGCATGTGACCGGGAAGAAGTTGATGCCTCGTAATCATTTGGTATGGGTGGAACCGCAGGTCAAGACGTATGATACGATTTTTTTTTCTTATAAATTTGGCATCTCCAATCCCACCCGAATTTGGAATGCCCAATTGGGGAACTATGTACAAAGCTTGCTCGTATGCGACCCCTTGCTGCCAACTCAGGATAGTGAAGACAGTTCACGGCTCTCCTCCGAAGCACGTGCCTGTCAGCCGCTGATTCTTATACACTCGCTGGTTGAATCTTCGCAAGTTCAGAGCGAGGGCGGAGGATACCCGGACATGAACCAATGTTCAATGTTCTTCCTGACGAGCGCCCGTCTGGCCAACAGGAGGCGCTGGAGCAACGAACAAAGCTGTTATCGAATACCCAAGTCCGGCAGTCCCTTCCCAATTTGTAACCCTGTAGCGCGATAGCCAATTGTGCGCTACTCTGAAAAAGCTGCCGACCCCTGCCGGTGGGTACGCCGAGGCTCGAACCCGCGACGTGGTGATCACCTCTGCACTGCAGCGCAGTGCCTTAACCGTGTGAGCCACCCGGCAGCTGCCTAAGACGTATGATACGATTGAAGGTGGATGACGACAGGCCAAGACCATTCCGTCGGCAGCTGACGGTTTGCACCCTCCTTTCTCCAGCATGTTGGTCTTCGAGGAGGGTCCTGACTGCTTCGATGTTGACTGGTGTACCTTGGGTCTTGCGTCGACCTGACCTCCCTTTGTTGAGATTGTGGCTGGTGCAAGAGGCACGGTACTTGTTGACATTCCTGAAGACAGTGAGACGACTCGGAACCCTTACATTTGGAAATTGATGTTGGAACCGCTGAAGGACAGTGCGAACACTTTTCGTTTGGAGGTATTCCGTTACCAGAAAAGACCTCAGCTGAGCTGTGAACTGTGGTCTGACCATTTTACGCCACACAGTTACAAGGCAAAAAGTGCGGCCAATGCACAGGTGCTGACCGATTTTATGTCCATGAGTTAAATTGCCTGCATAACATAACGCATTTGTGATTATTGACTGTGTGATGAAAGGAAGAAACTGACTGGACATGATGTGATTATGGAGTAATTAAAGAACACACCCACTGAATGATGCTTGTTAGCTTGATTCACTTGTTCACAGCCACTTCAGTTGCATGTGTTACCCCTTTGGTTACCATCCACTCATAAAAGAGATCATTTTGCGCCGAGGTTAGGGGGTGAAAGGGTTAATTATTCAAAAAATACCTTGGCATACTGGTAAAACCCTGTCTAAACATTTAATTTAATGTGACGAAACCAATTTTAACCCTCGCATTCCCGTGCGCAAAAGACTTGAATTTTGCAAATTCAAAGCGTCCCTGCTCACTGGAGCATGAAGCGTAAACCAAGATACTGGTATCATTCGAAGCAGAATGACCCCCTCTACCAAGGTTTATGCCCATATTTAAAGAACTATTATCTCTGTTAATTTTATGATGATTTTTCAGAGAGTATCATTTTTTCTGATACACCCAGTAGTATAAAGAAACTTGCAAGCCTAGTTGGGCTGAACGGCCTATTCATGTTATGTTATGTTATGTTATGTTATGTTATGTCATGTCATGTTACGTACGTTACGTTACGTCACGTTACGTTATGTTATAATTAAACAAAAAGTCGAAAAGTCCATCAAAAGAGACCCAAAACTCTCCAGCAGCTGGAAGCCAGTATTAAACAAGAGTGGGATCAAATTCCAATGGCTAAACTCAAGAAACTTGTCTCCTCAATGCCCAAACACCTCCACTCTGAGTTAAAAAGAAGTGGGGATGCTACACCATGGTAAAGAGGCTCCTGTCGCAACTTTTTTGAGACCTGTAGCAGCCATCAAATTTGAAATGAGCTCATTTTGTGGATAAAATTGTAAAATTTCTCACAATTTACACTTTGTCCCAACTTTTTCGGAATTGGGGTTGATTATGTCATTGAGTCATAGTAACTAAAGATGGAACACTGCATGAATGAAAGATCTTATTTCCGCCTAACTGCATTTTACTTATGTTCCCTTTGAAATTATTTAGTTGCAGTCTGAAACCGCTAAAAATTACAGCACAAAATCTCATCATTATCTATGCCAAAGCTTAATCAAGTAAATCAGAGCAAAATTAGGGAGGTTTTAGTTCAGGAATATCTAGGAGGCATCTCCAAACTGGCATTTAGGCATCTCTGAACACTCTGCCATTCGAGATTTCTCAGGTACCAAACTGTAAAACTCATTTAATTTCACTTAAATGTCACTATAGACATACAGTCAATCTAAATACAACCATTATTTATTTTTTCAGTTAAAATTAGTATTATTATTTTTTATTAAATCTGCCATTCCTGTATGTATTTTCCAGTTCAAAGAAAATACATAAAAAGGAAATGAAGTTTGACTCCACTGGAGCAGATTTGTAAAAAAAAAACAAGCAAATAAACAACATTTTAAATACAAACATAAGGTAAAATGGTAAAAAATAAAAAGAACAAACACCCCAGAAATTACCAATAGAAAGATTATGCTTCCATTGCTCTCAAAGGTCGCACCAGTAACCATGATTTGAACCCGAGTCATGCTCCGAAGCTCTGAAGTGTCCAGTCACTTTGAATTAAATGGTGAGCAAATTAGTATTTTATGTTTTAGACTGCGGTAATTAGATAATGTACAGTCAACTAACAAAAAAACAGGTCTTTTGAACATCACTGCTATGCACTTTGCATCTTGAATTATTACAGTTTGTGATTATGACAACATTACATTGCATAGAAACACAGTAAGCTGCATATTTTACTGGCACCTTTTCACAAAATTGCAGGAAGTCGCTTGTATTTTGCCAACAAAATGTACACATTTTTTTTTTAATCCCCCTTAGCCAGCCTACTTGAATTACATTTTTAATTTGTTGTTATTTGCTACAGCATATGTTCTTACTTTCTGAAACTAGGCCCACTGTGCCATCTACAACCCCATTTCCAAAAATGTTGGGACTTCGTGTAAAATGAAAATAAAAATAGAATGCAACGATTTAAGTATCATTTAAGCTTTATATTTATTTCAAAATAGTACAGACAAAATATCATATTTTAAAACTGAGAAATATTATTGCTGTTTGAAAAGAATATGCTGATTTTGAATTTGATGCCAGCAACATGTTTCAATAAAGTTGGAAGAGGGACATGTTTACCACTGTGTTGCAACACCACCTCTTTTGACAATACTCCCTAAAATGTTTGGGATCTTAGGAGACTAACTATCGCAGTTTTGATAGCAAAATGTTCTCCCATTTTTGGTTGATGTTGGAACTGATGTTCAGCGCAGAGAAGGCGGCAGCATTTCTGCATGTTGTTACCTCCGTGCAACGAAGTTGGAGGAGGTTATGTGATCATTACTGTTTGTCTGTTCGTTAGCTTGTTTGTAAGCAAGATTACGCAAAAAGTTTTGGATGGATTTTCCTCAAATTTGATGGCATGATTTTTTAAGGAAGAGGTGATTGGATTTTGGGAGGTCAAGGTCAAAGGGATGCAAAAAGTCAAAATGGTTTGTTTGTAAGCAGAATTACGCAAAAGGTTATGGATGGATTTTCCTCAAATTTGATGGCATGATTGTTTAAGGAAGAGGTGATTTGATTTTGGGAGGTCAAGGTCAAAGGTCAAGGTCAAGGGGATGTAAAAGGTCAAAATGGTTTGTTTGTAAGCAGAATTACGCAAAAAGTTATGGATGGATTTTCCTCAAATTTGGAGGAATGATTAAGTATTGCTCAAGGAAGAGGTGATTCCATTTTGAGAGTTCAGGGTCAAAGGTAAGAGGGCATGTCAAAATGGTTTGTTTTTAACCCCTCTGCACAGAAGCCAAATCTGGCTTTTTAGGTGTTACCTGATTCAAGGCTTTATAATTCAATATTGCAGCTTCACAGACAGAAAAACTTTGGCTCAACTGAGTCTAGACACTTGAAGCATTTAGACTCCCATCGTATTTCAGTTTATTTTCATGATTTTGGTGGAAAAAAGGGGCTGCAAACATAAAAAATCTTCAGGAGAATTAACCACTGAAATAGCCAAAAATATAATACTGACAAATGAAAAAATGCTGGGGCTTAAATTTATACATTTCTGGGATCATAAACTTTACATTCTTGATTACCCGCTTGCTATGAGCTAAATTAGATAGCTATCCAGCTGTCTCCCCAAAGTCTGAGATCCATCAAAATGCTTCACTGTCAAATCATACATTAATCATATAATTAACGCAAATTAACTTTTGGGGCATGAAATTCAGCATGAACTAATGATTTTCTGGTTGAGTTTAGCATGAATTTATAAATATCAGTGCAGTTGAACATCTTTAGTCACCAGTAACCTCTCCAAACACAAAACATGCCTTTCTCCATAATAAAGTTAACAATATTGTCCATTTTTCTTCAAAGTCCCCCAAGCGTTAAATAAAGTGCTGATTAAACAGCTATAACATTCACGCTGCAAAGAAAAGCTAACCGCTCTCACATCTGAGTTAATAATCTTACACCTTATAAGGGTAAAAACTCACTAACTCAGTAATACCTGAATTCTGAAATACACCATATTT
The DNA here is from genome assembly GCA_029721435.1 of Gymnothorax reevesii. Taxonomy (NCBI): domain Eukaryota; kingdom Metazoa; phylum Chordata; class Actinopteri; order Anguilliformes; family Muraenidae; genus Gymnothorax; species Gymnothorax reevesii. The sequence goes on from CM056585.1 coordinate 89,144,081, forward strand.
TAACAGAACAGAAATGTCACTTTCAGGAAAAAATCAAACGACATATGCCTCCATATTCAACAGAATGATGTAATGAACGTACCGGGGGATCTACCGACATGCGTGGGCTGCATGCATTTGGAGAAACGAAAACCTCGGCATTCGATGTCTTTAAATGCGGTATAAATTCTACAGTAAAAAGCCATATTGAGCAAAATGCAAACAGAATAGAAGTATAACCTGTTTTCTTCATTGATGCCCTCCTCCAGAGACAGATGTATCGGGTAGCAGGAACCCTCCAGTACTGTTTCATTCGGAATAATTCCCATTGACCGCGTCTGTACAACATGTATCTCGTGAATGAAACTGAACACTTCAGGCCGGTTTCGGGTGTCTTTGTTTCTTTGATATCGCATCATTTTCAGCTGCGCAACTGTGGCCAACATTCGAAGAACACAACCGACCTTACTTTTACGCTTAGCTTTGTATCCTATTCTTATTGTCCGATCAATGTATTTCAGTTATTGAAGAAAGTTTAAACACTTGGGAATTGGATAAGAAACGAGTCTATCAATACATCGTAACCGGGGAAGCTTCACGAGGGCGTGAACTATAACTGTAGAGTTATGCAGATGCATCTGAGTATATCATTGAGTGACTGGCTATCGACACCAGTACTTGGGTGGATAGAAGAGAGCGCTGAATTTGTCAATGGAGGAATATACGCGTTAATCCATGGGAGGGAGCTACGCATATTTTGTGTGTGATGGCTGTAATTGACAGTAGAATGTGAGAGAATCAATACTATGTTGGATTTTTTGCTTCACAAAACATATTTTTTTAACCACTAATTGGAATACTGTTGGCTCACTGTAGCTAAAATGGTTGCTATAGAGTACTAAGTTTTTTTCTGTCGCAAGTGATAATTTTTTGAAACTACTGGATTGATACTATGGGCAAGGATATTGACCAGTTTGCACATCAGGCTTAGCTGAGGAGTTTAATTCATGCTACTCCTGAAAAACAGGGATTGGAGGGAACTTCTCCATACTCTAAATTGCGTTTCAGCTCTGCCTGCTTGTGAATATTCAATAGCTGATCCGGGGGTGCCATCTCGTGGTTGAGTACTGTAACTAAGTGCTTAAATTTGCATATCCATAGACACGAGCGTCTACATCTGCAGAAAGGGGTTAAGCAGGATTATGCAAAAAGTTACGGATGGATTTTCTTCAAATTTGGTGGAATGATTAAGTATTGTTCAAAGAAGAGGTGATTCGATTTTGGGAGGACAAAGTTAAATGTCAAGGTCAAGGACTTGCAAAAGGTTAAAAACACATGAACAACAAATTTACGCGAAGACTACAGGTCTGCATAAAGACGGGGGTTGCTAGCTAATACTGGCAAAAATAACACTGAGTACACAGGTGGAGGTACTTGCGCTTTCTGAGCGCAACTCTAGATTAAATTTGGTTTGATCTTGACATGGCAGAGTTATAATTTGCATTTGTGGATCCAATAACAAACTTTATTCACTGACAATGGTTTACAGGAGTATTCTTGAGCCCAAGCACTGATTTCCACAATCATTGAATTCTGCCTTAATTTACATTTTATGCAGTGTCCCAACTTTTTAGGAAATGGGTTTGTTAGATGCTATGCTGCATCTTGCCACAGGGGAGAGCCTGCAGCCTTCCTGCACCTTCACTGCTGGCAGCAGAGGGAGACCTTTTCTCATCTACAGTGCTGGGAATGTCTATTTAAGAGACATTGCAACAGAAATCAAGCCTAAGTGAGTCCAGTCTATTTCAACCCAGATGTGAATCAATCTTAGGGAACTGGTCTTTAGAGTAAGACGTTAAACCAAGGCCCCGACTCACTGAGGATCCCCTGGCACTCTGACGAGTCAGGCAGTTCCCAGGCATCACTGTTAAAGGAAAAGTAAACCCTTTTTTTTCAGCTTTTTCTCCAATAAAAGTACACTGCCCAACTATTCAAATATGTTCTTGGGTATTTTTTGAAAAATGTTTTTTAATGACTAAATCAGCTTGAGAAGGTCAGATTTATACATTGAGTGCACCGCGCCATGTTGGAATCAGGGTAGATTGCTGCTTCACCTAGACTGGGTCTGGATCATCTCTTTTGCCTAGTTAAGTTCCTAACTCCTAAAAAATGATTTGGAAATAATTATGTCGCAGCCATGATAAGTGCATTTGAATTATTTATTTTATTCATTTTGAATTATTTTATTTCATGAACACTGTATTTTTGTTTATGGTTCTCGCAATGCTATACTAAATTCTGATTGAATATCATTTTTTTTACGAGTGTATAATGAAAATCGAGTTTGACCTGTCAGTGACCCATACAAGGCGAAATCTACCTTTCCGATGAGCTCTCTCTCACGACTCATGAAAGAAACGCAGTTCTTCACAGACAGGTCAAGTCTCCTGCGTTTCGCCTCTTCCGGGGAGAGATCAAAATCAAACCTGGGAGGGAGTGAAAGCAAGAGAACGAGAGAGAGAGAGAGAGAGAAATTTTCATTATCAGTGCAAACATGTATGTATATTGCCATGTATATTGCCAAATTACCCTCTTATAATGTCTATTTAATGCACTGAATGGATGGATTTAACAGGACTCAGCATATCCCCACCCCCAGCCCCTGAGGCAGTATCACGGCGCAGCCGCCTCTCTCACCTCTCGCTGAACTCTGGGTTGGGGTCTCTCTTCTTCACACTCGTCTTCCTCTTGGTCACCCTGTTCTTGTCTGGCAGCAGGATGAAGGATATGTACAGGTCTGAGCCGTCTTTAGCACAGGCCACCAGGTACCTGCCCAACACATTCAATTTACTGCATAGATACTCAGAGCAGGATGAAGCAGATAAGTCCTAGATCACTGGACAGTGAAACATTTGTTGTTTTACAGCGAGAACAGAAGATGGTTGCGGTACAGAACTGGCAGCATCAGGGAAGATACCCGGCGTCCGCTGATGTACAGTGCAGTGAAAAAGTATTTGCCCCCTTGCTGATATCTTTTTTTTTTCTCACATTTAAATGTTTCAGATCATCAAACAAAATTGAATACTAGAAAAAGGTAACCGGTGGGAATACAAAATGCAGTTTTAAAATGATGATATCATTTATTAAGGGAAAAAAAACAATCCAGACCTACCTGGCCCCATGTGAAAAAGTAATTCCCCTCCCCCAAATCAAGAACTACCTGTGATTAACCACTTTTTTTTTGTTCAATTTCACTGGCCACATCCAGGCCTGATTACTGCCAGACCTGTCAAAGTAATTGACATCTATCAGTCTGGAAAAGGTTACAAAGCCATTTTTGGGAATTTCTCCTTCATTTGACAGTTGTACAGTGAAGGGAAAGTTGGGGAGAAGACATGCAGCAAATGACCTGAGCCAGAATCGAACCCAGGTCAGTGTGGGAAGGACACAACCTTTATGGTTCGCGCGCTTAGACCGATGAGCCACTGGGGCACCCCTACAAAGCCATTTTTAAGCTTTGGGACACCAGTGAACCATGATGAGAGCCATTATCCGCGAATGAAGAAAACTTCCCAGGAGTGGCCAGCCCACCAGAATTACTCTAAGAGTGCATCAATGACTCATCCAGGAGGTCACAAAAGAACCCTGAACAATATCTAAAGAACTGCAGGCCTTACTTGCCTCAGTGAAAGTCAGTGTTCATGATTCAACAATAAGAAAGAGACTGGGCAAAAATGGCATCCATGGTTCCAAGGCAAAAACCACTGCTGACCAAAAAGAACTCAAAGGCTCATCTCACATTTGCCAAAAATCATCTTGATCCCCAAGATGTTTGGGAAAATATTCTGTGGACTGACAAGACAATAGTCAAACTTTTTGAAACATCATACCAACAGTCAAACATGGTGGTGGTAGTGTGATGGTCTGGGGTGGCTTTGCTACTTCAGGACCTGGACGACTTGCCGTAATTGATGAAACCATGAATTTTGCTATACACAAGAAAATTCTGAAGGCGAATGTCCGTCCATCAGGTTGTGACATCAAGCTCAAGCGCGCTTTGGTTATGCAGCAGGACAATGACCCGAAACACACCAGGAAGTCCACCTCTGAAGGCTTAAAAAAAAAAACAAAATGAATGTTCTATAGTGGTCCAGTCAAATTCCGGCTAAAATGCGATTGAGATGCTCTGGCATGACCTTAAGCAGGCCATTCATGCTTGAAAACCCTCCATTGTGGCTGAATTACAACAATTCTGCAAAGAAGAATGGGCCAAAATTCCTCCACAGCGATATGAAAGACTCATTTCCAGTTTTCACAAAAGCTTGATTGCAGTTGTTGTTGCAGAGGATGGCACAACCAGTAATTAGGTTTAGGGGGCAATTACTTTTTCACACTGGGCCAGGTAGGTTAGGATAGCTTTTTCCCTCAATTAATGAAATTATCATTTAAGAACTGCGTTTTGTATTTACTTAGGATACCTTTGTCTAATATTAAAATTTGTTTGATGATCTGAAACATTTAAGTGTGATAAATATACAAAAAAAAGAAATAAAAATCAGGACGGGGCAAATACTTTTTCACAGCACTGTGTGTGCCAAAAATACTTCAAGCAGTCAACACAGGCAATGGATATGTATCAAATATTACAACCACAATTACAGATTATTTGGAACAATGTTCAAAATCTACATAACAAACATCCCTTTTAACCTGTGTACAATTAAAAAAAAGGCAAAACAACAAAAGTATTGCTTTTGTCAGAGCAAAATATTGTATTTTTATGTTTTATGTTGTATATCTTTCACATGGGCATTACTGTACGTATTTTTTCAGAGTGTTATTTCTGTTGAGTTAAATGATGCTAAAGAGGGCCTGTATTTTTCAGTGCTTGTGCACATTTCCATATCAGGAGTGTCCACTGACCTAAACCTCATAATCATATCGCCTGGACTGACAAGGCAACATGACTCCGGTAGTGTAAAAAACATGATTTTCAGCAGTCACATACTGCTGATGTTGTACACAGTGGGAACAATTCATTTAACCCTATTTAGACTGGGCTTTTTGGGGCTTCCTGGGGCTGGAATGGGGGGCTTTTTAACGCCAAATTTGCAGGGGCGCCATGGCTAAGGAGGCACAGCGGGCAGCCTAGGAATCCTGGTTCAAAACCCGGCTGGTTCAATCCGCAGCTCCTCCAGAAAATATATCGAAGTGTCCTTGAGCGAGGGCATCAGGGTGAAATCAGGGTGAAAAAGAGGCATAGTTGTCAAGCACTTTGGGGTCTTGTCATATGACTAGAAAGCGCGATGTAAATGCAGTCCATTTACACGTATATTAAATCATTTTGGTATTATTATGACCTATTATGACGTCATTAGGACATCATATTTTGATTTTGCTGCCCGAAACTGTCATAATACTGTAATTTCTTGCAAATTAAGGGTATGCATCACAATTTTTACACATAATGTGTCTTATAACACTCAAATGTCGACAAAAATTTCTGCTGCCAAAGGCAATAGCGACAACGTTAAAATGCCAGTGATGTTAAGGATTGATTTTAAGATCCTGTTGCTCGTTTTTAAAGCTCTTGTTGGGCAGCACCCCAATACCTTGTTGATTTGCTGCACTTTTACATCCCACCCAGGGGCTCAGGTCTGCTCACCAGCCTTTGCTGGTAGTTTCTAAGACCAGACGGAAGACCAGGGGCAACCGGGCCTTTGGGGTGGCTGCCCCACGGCTTTGGAACAGCCTGCCCTAGAACGTTAGGTCTGCCCCGTCCCTGGAGTCTTTTAAGTCTTCTCTGAAGACCCACTTTTTCTCCTTAGCTTTTAATTCAGGTTGAGCTGGACTCACATTTTGTGTTGTAGATAGTGAGTGGTGCAATGTCATTTTGTTATTGTTTACGATGGTGTGATTTTATATACTGTACTGTAGTGTTGTGTATTTGTTTGTATTTGTAGCCACGTGCAACTGTACAACACAACCTTGGTTGTTTTGAAACGTGCTTTATAAATAAAGATTGAGATGAGTTGAGTTGAGAAAATTGACGCAGGCATAAAAAGCCCTCCCCTCCGGTCTAGATAGGGTTAACAAGCTTGGCTCATACAATCCAATCCCAGCTGAAAGACATATGATTTGTTCACCAATCGGCACCGCTAAGAATGCTGTCGCTGTGTAATATTCCACAGTCAAACGTGGTCTTTCGAGATGGCGATTTGACCCAGCAGATCCGGTGTTAGACTGAACAGATTTGGGGTTGACTGGGGAATACTGCACAGCAACAACAGATGTCAGCAGTAGGTATAACATCAGCAGCAGGCAAATGCTGAAAATGCTTCGTCAGATTGACTACCAACCCACAAACTGAACACAATCCAGTCATTTTTTTGCAGTTAGTCTTTTTTTGGTGCTATCCTTATCATAAAACACAGCATTCAGATTTACTCTCCATCCTGAGTCGCATGCAGTCTCAAGAGTAGGGGTGCAAACGAGTTCTCATATAAACGAGTAGCACCAAAGCGGGGGGGGGGTTCAGTTCACTGATAAATATTCACAACAGGCCAATATACATCAGTCGCTGAACAAGTATAGGTATTGCTTACGTTAAAGGCCATAATTACAATGTAATGCCCTTCAAGCACTCAGCAGGAATTAAAGAGTAATTACAGGTGCTGTACCAGGAAAGGTAGAACTTCTTTAAAACTTATTCATAATGTTGACATAACTCTGTCATACATGTGACTTAACAGCTGTCACAAGATGACATGACACAGAAAACCATTTCGTTGGTGTTATGTCACAAAATTGTTGACTAATACCCAGTAATTGCAGTGTAATTGCCCACCTGTGCTTCAAAGTGTTACCCATATATTCTGTATAAACAGATGTAGAATTTACTGTATTCAGAATAGATGCTCAAACCTGCAGCTGTGAACCACAATCATCAAACGATTCTCTTCGCTGGAGTACGAAATGGTGAGCTTCACCTGACCCCTGTGGCTGGCGATTATCGCTCCCACCCTGAGGGTGTATACACACACACACACACACAGGTCAGTCTGCAGTGAACATGCATTTACTCAACACATTACCATTTACCTCATGCCCTACCTGCCTATATGCGTACAGTGATTCATCATCACTAGGCTTGTGTCATATGTTGGTCTTTCTTAAGTACAATAAAAATATTAGCTGCCATGAGGCATTTAGACGATCAATATCTTCTCATCCATACAATTAATGCAGCAAATCAAATGATTCAGAAGCTAAATGGTGGAATTCAGGAATGGAATTCAGAAGCTTAATCCTGATTACTTTTCATGTCAACAGCGCATGCCCTTGGTCTCTAGTGTCTGGATGTTCATGGTCTCTCAAGCCAGACATACTGGCTTCTGCAACTTCCAAATGCTTCCGCCTGACAATCTGTTCATCAGAGGCACTGAAAACAGGTGCGACTGAGACAAACTGCGTCTCGCCAGGACAGTGTACCGGTTCAGCTGGAAGCAGCAGGAGGCGGCGACAAAAAACAACAAAGTCAAGTCGGACAGTTTCCTGCAGCCTTTAAACAGTAACAGCCTTTATACAGAAAGTCAGAAATATTTTACATCCTGGAAGATCCATTTTTTAGATAAGAATAGCTTAAAGACTACATTAATATAGAGCTATATGGCTGAAGATATTGCAAATGCACTCATTAATATCAACTGCACAAGAACTATGTTAATAGATTAAATATTAATTGCAAGTATCAGACTTAAAGAATCTATCATTAAACATAATTACACAGAAAATTGGGGTTTTCTTTAAAACAGGGTGTTTGTGGTCTAAATAAAGATGCAATTAGCATTTTGATCTGACACTCGTAATGTTAGTAGCTAGCTAGCTTGTCAAAGAAACCCAAACAATCTCAATAACGTTAGGAACCAGCCTCTAAATTTGTTGCGTGTCTTTCTAGGAAATGTGATAGAAGACCATGTTTCGTGCGAGGTTTCTCGTTGCGTGGAGACATCTTTTATGTGTTTCGATGTCCTCTTTCACTGATATTGTTGGTGTATCATCTGTGCTAGCTACCTGTCTCAGTTTCCTAGGTGAATTCATTTTTGCAAACACTGAGTCTTTATTGGTTGAATACTCTTCCAGAACACAGAGTATTGTTGGTGGAAGATTACAGCTTACCTCTTCTCAATTTTTAATGGGCTGGGTTACAGACTCATCTATGTTGCATTCAAACATAGTAGAAGAGTCAGGCTTGAGAGACTAGGCTGTTTACCACCACATCAGGTAAAATCCAAGATCATTTTTGCAAACCAAATATTCATCACACAAACGGGCGAGTAGCCCGTGATTTGTTCCTGGCCAATCGGGTACCTCAGTTTTAACAGATGTTCACAACAATAACCCAACAGAAGTCAATCAGTGGCATAAGTAACTGTTGGCTATCTCTGGAAAACCATATAACCACCTATCAAGCAAAGCGATTACACAATTGATTACTCACAGATAGCTTGCATGTGATGGATAGATAGAACAGTTAATAGTTATAATTTTGCTACTTAGCCTGCATTAGGTCAGCAAGAACAGTACTTTTGATTATTCAGGTAGCGTGTATATGCAAAAATAAGTACCTAAACTAGTTTGTTGGCTTAGCTAACTGTTTTAGTAACATTTGGTGCACATAAATCTATAGACAGCCATTAATAGAGATTATTTCACTACTTCGCTAGCTTTAAACAACAACCTATGACTATTTAGCCAGCTAGCTAGCATTTCTATGCACCAAATATAACTACCTATGCCAGCAAACTAGCCAGACAGGGAGCTAGGTTGATGCTAGTTATATTTGGAGCATATAACTTAATCCATAGAGAACAGTGAATATTGATGAATTCACAATTTAGCTAGCATTAAACAACAAATTGTGATTTTTAAGCTAGCTAGCTTGCATCTTTATGGACCAAATATGACTGCCTTAGCCAGCAAACTAGCTGGCAATCTGCCTAGTTTGCTGGTTTAGCGAGCAGAATAGCTAGTTTGCTGACTTACCTTGCTATATTTGGTGCACATAAATCAATAGAGATCAGTGAATTATGGTTATTCTTCTTTAATAGGGTTAGATCAGCAAGTTCCGAACATTTGGCATTGCAGATGGCTGGTCGGTCATGCATTGACAGAACTGATTAGCTTGTTCGCTTGCTACCAAGTTTTTAGGCGAACAAATGTTGTTGAATATGGAAGCAAATCTGTCTCATAATCGAAATTAAAATGGATTAACAGAAATGTTTTTTCATTTTCAGGATATACAGCGCCCTAAATAATTTTTGGCACCCCTGGTTAAGATGTGTTCTTTAGCTTTTAATAAATTCAGTTTTTTTCTAAATAATATAGGACCACAATAAAAAAAAAGAGGAAAATCCAACCTTTAATTCAAGTGCATTTATACAGTGGGAAAAAAATCCCACATTAAGAAATAATTATTTTACTTCAAATCATGTGTGCCACAATTATTAGAACCCCTGATGTTAATACTTTGTATAACCCCCTTTTGCCAACAAAATAGCACCTAATCTTCTCCTATAATGTTTCACAAGATGGGAGAATATAGAAGGAGGGATCTTCAACCGTTCCTCTTTGCACAATCTCCCTAAATCATCCAGCGACCTGGGTCCTCTCCTCTGCATTCTCCTATTCAGCTCACTCCACAGGTTTTCAATGGGGTTGAGGTCTGGAGACTGAGATGGCCATGGGAGGAGCTTGATTCTGTGTCAGGTGAACCATTTCTGTGCAGAATTGGCCACATGTATTTTCTATTTCTATTTATTTATTTATTTATTTTAATTCTCAAATTTGTTTCTTTATAGGTATTTATTGTGCTGGTTGTGTTGTATGTTGTGTGTTATGTTTTTAATGTATGTCCTTTGTAGGATTCAACGTAAACTTTACGCCTCTTGGCCAGTTCGCACATGTAAAAGAGACTTGTCTCATGTGATTTTACTGGTTAAATAAAGTTTAATAATGTTTAGGGTCATTATCTTGCTGAAGACCCCTCTTCAGGTTTTGGGCAGAGGCTACCAGATTTAGATTTAAAAGGTATTTCAAAGCATTCATGATGCCATGCACCTTAACAAGGTTCCCAGGGCCTCTGGAAGAGAAACAGGCCCTCAGCCTCACCAATCCTCCCCCATAGTTCAAAGTGGGCATGAGGTGCTTTTCTGCATATTCATCTTTTGTGTTCCGCCAGACCCACTTAGAGTGTTTGTTGCCAAAAAGCTCTATCTTGGTCTCATCTGACCAAAGCACAGGGCCCCAGTTGAAGTCCCAGTGGTGCTTCGCAAACTCCAGACATTTGCGTTCATGATTGTGAGTGAGAAAAGGTTTTTTCTGTGCATGCCTCCCAAACAGCTTGTTGGCATGTAGGTAGCGCCTGATGGTTGTTTTGGAGACTTTGTGACACCAAGATGGTACCATTTGTTGCAATTCTTTAACAGTGAGCTTTGGAGAACTTTATTTTTCTCTTACCATCCTCCTCACTGTGCGTGGTGGCAAAATAACCTTGCGTCCTCATCCAGGCTTGTTTACCACTGTTCTAGTTGTTTTAAACTTCTTAATGATTCCTCTGACAGTAAATATGGGCAGGTGCAGGCGAGTGGCTATTTTCTTGTAGCCATTGACTGACTTATGAAGGTCGACACACATCTGCCTTACTTAAATGGTGTGTTCCTTTGTCTTTCCCACGTTGAAGAGTGAATAAGAGTAATGGCCTCTGTGTCACATCATATTTATACCCAAGGGAAACAGGAAGTGATTAATTCCTAATTAAATGTTCCTAGATACTCTGATCAACTTTGTAAACTACTGTAGAAATACTTCAATTACATTTATTTACTGGGAGTTGTTAGGGGTGCCAATAATTGTGGAACAGGTGATTTTTTGAAAAATACTTATTTCTTAGTCAGGGATTTTTTTTTCCCTTCAAATTCACTTGAGTTGAAGGTTACATTTTTCAACAATTTTCAGTGTGAGAGTATGCTTCTGCAATGAAAAGTGAATTTATTTTAAGGCTTTTAACACATCTTAACCAGAGGTGCCAATTATAGAGGGCGCTGTAGCTGCATTTTTTGACTCATAAATAAAATGAAGAATAAATAATCCAAACTGCATTTTCATTTTCTTCTTCAAGACTGCTCATTCTGTGACTTAATTAAAATGAAAAAGAAAAGGATGTTTAAGATTTAATTTTCAATAGATGCCCCAGCAAATAGCTACCAAAATTCAATTTGAAATGTCAAATTTGAAATTTAAAATGCATTAGCAGAAAGGCTTTTTAATTTCAAGGTTATGGCTGCATTATTTGACTCATAAATAAAATTTATAATAAATCGTCCAAACTGCATTTTCATTTTCTTCTTTAGGTTGCACATTTCATGACACAACTAAAAATAAAACAAAGAGGACATTGCTTTTTTGTTTTTGTGTTCGCCGCGCAAAAAGTGTTCCATAATTCAATTTGAACTGGCAATCCCGAACGGCGCAGGAGAGTGACGTCATACAATGATAGTTGTGTAAGATGTTGACCTACATTTCTCTATATTCGAGTCTGTGGATGATTCGCAGAGGAGGACTGAGCTGAGAAAGAGACAGACTCATCCTTTTTCATTGCGGCCTGCTGCTGCAGAAGAAATGCTTAAGAAATCCATAGATCTGTGAATTTTGTTATCATATCGTTAAGTTGCTAATAATAATAATATGTTGTCGCTGGCCATAGCCAGCCGTCGACACAGTGATATGTTTCGGCCAATCAATAGGTTGTTCATGAACAGTTAGATCGGTAGACTAATGTGATGTTAATTAGCTAGTTAACTACTTTCCTGCAAGATGACGAACATTTCAAAGAACTACTGCATAAAACGTGCTTCCAGTCCATTAAACTTGACCAGATTGCGATCAGTATCGCACGTGTTTTATGTGGCATCACTATCTTTGCAGCAGGATGCATCTCTCTCTCGCAGCTCAGTGTCCAGCGATTCATCCACAATTCTTCCAGCACTTTATTCCAAAGCTGAGAAGAAAGCCACGGAAGTAGCTACATATGCAGCCCCAGTGGGCAGGACCGTATGAACTTGCTTGTAAAACAGATCGTGCATCGATAATCCGTCCAACCATTCATTGATCTCAGAAGCACACGGTTTGAGTGGAGGCAGTGACTCTGCATGGACGCACCCCTGCACATGAGGGAGTATCAGTGAGAGTATAGCTAAAGTTTTTCCCTGAAAGATCCTTCTCTCGCAGTCAATTAGCCCCAGCATGCGCTTGGATTAGACCTGATTCCACTCAAACCATGTGCTTACACTCAGATCAATCAATGGTTGGACGCGATTTGTTTTACGAGCAGGTTCATACGATCCTGCCCACCGGGGCTGCATATGTAGCTACTTCCAAGGCTTTCTTCACAACTTTGAAATAAAAGGGCCGCTTTTATATTAATACATCAGTGCCTTTACTTTTATTCTACCTTATTAGCTGCTACATATACGTAATAGTTGCTGGGTAACAAACACATCGGCCTCCAGTTGGTGTGCCTCACTGCAATTTTGTGGATGAATCTCAGGGTTGCATGGAAAGAGATGCATCCTGTTGCAAGCGTAGTGTTGCCACATAAAACCAGGGCTTTGAACCAGAATTTTTTCCCAGTTGGTTTGTTCTGAACAGAAACAGTAGTTTAACATTTCCGGTTTTGGGTTCCACCCTAAAATGTATGTTCTCGAACTGGTTAGAACCAAAATATTTTGTTCCTGAACCGGTTAATATCGTTCCATATCAGCCATAGGACTTTCAATTGGTAAGTTTAACATCAGCACTTTCAAATGGGCTCTTATTTCCTTTATCCCACAACAAACATTACAATTCACAAGGCCTATGCTTTATACATGCTGCATCACTAAGTAATTATATGGCCACATTTGTTACATTATTATTGATGAATTAAGACAAGAATAACTTCTGCTATGTCATTTTTTGCCAAACAACAGAACAGATCCCATTTTGCTTCTCACATTGCTCAATATTTGCAAATGACAGAAATAGGACAGCTACAGCTGCCATTGAGATCATTTAACAAATGGCCAGACCTATCAGGACTAAATCAGTGCATTTCGGTAATTCTTAATATTCGTAGACAGATTTTGGCAACATATTCTGGCAACGGTGAAAGCAATTACGCTTTGCTTATCTCGTCTGCATTTGTGCAATGAATGATGATATGCATGGCCCAGTTTTATTAACCAAGGAGTCAACTGGTTGTGTCCGTGATGTCCCGAGAAACAAAACCACTGTCGGCAATCCTGACATTGAAACAAGATTTGGGCCAATAAATATGAATAGGCATTGAGAAACAGCCCAAGTGTCTGTAGTCACTTCCTGATGGTGACTCACCCCTGGGCGGGCCCAGCCCTGTGCCTCAGCTCCTGATTGGCTGCAGTGGCTGCCTCTTTGTTGGGGATCACAGTGTCAGGCTCCTCCCTGCCTGGCCCCCCCAGGCCCCCGGCACACACCGCTGCCTTTGAGTCGAGGATCTGAGGCACACAGACCACGAACATCATATGGACATTTTACAAATGCTGCACAGACCAGGCCTTCTTTCACAATACTTGCATGATACGTGCAGAACCAAGGCTACAGCCATGCTATTCAGCACACTGTTTGAATGTATTTACTATGACTCATTGCCACTTTTTTATGCTTCTCAGTGCAAAAAAAGTCTCTAAAATCTATCAACAAGTGTTTATTTTTTACTTTTAAAATATTTTTCCTCTCTTGAGTAAAAAATAACTTGTTCTAAGATTCCGTTTACTTACAATGTAAAGCTCTAACTTCATTAGCAAGATAACAAAGATTTTATGCCTTACTATGCAATTAAAATGCTTCCTTACATAGTTAAGGCCTTGACACCCCGCATGCTTTTTTTGGTGCAAATAATTTGAACGAAAAAAAATTTTTTTGAACAGCTGATTGGTCATGAGGTTTCACACACATTCGCACAGTACAGTGACTATTTATCGTTAGGCACCAAAGACAAGGAACAAGAACCAGCCGAGGTCCAGCTCCATGCCCAGCTGAACAGCAACTGAATGCACCTTTGAGGACTGGAGCTGGATCGGTTCCTGATTTTTTGCACGTGATTGTTTTGTGGGGGAATTTGCTGGCTTGGTTTACTGGTTTGTTGATGCTAGTTTTGTATGTATGTGTGATAACATATTAAAACCAGTCACTGCTGGTAATAGCGGCGTGAATGACAGTGGCCTCCAAAAGTATAGAACCAGTTAACGTATTGTACCAGTTAAAGTATGGTACCAGTTAATGTATGGCACCAGTTAAAGTTTGATACCAGTTAAAGTACGGTACCAATTAAAGTTTGGTACCAGTTACAGTACTGTACCAGTTAAAGTTTGATACCAGTTAAAGTACGATACCAATTAAAGTTTGGTACCAGTTACAGTTTTGTACCAGTTAAAGTATGGTACCAGTTAAAGTTTGATACCAGTTAAAGTATGGTACCAATTAAAGTATGGCACCAGTTAAAGTTTTGTACCAGTTAAAGTTTGGCACCAGTTAAAGTATGGCAACAGTTAAACTATGGTACCAGTTAAAGTATGGTACCAGTTAAAGTATGGCACCAGTTTAAGTATGGAACTGGCACCAGTTAAAGTATGGTACCAGTTAAAGTTTGGCACCAGTTAAAGTATGGCACCAGTTAAAGTATGGCACCAGTTAAAGTTTTGTACCAGTTAAAGTTTGGCACCAGTTAAAGTATGGTACCAGTTAAAGTATGGCACCAGTTAAAGTATGGCAACAGTTAAACTATGGTACCAGTTAAAGTATGGTACCAGTTAAAGTATGGCACCAGTTTAAGTATGGAACTGGCACCAGTTAAAGTATGGTACCAGTTAAAGTTTGGCACCAGTTAAAGTATGGCACCAGTTAAAGTATGGTACCAGTGAAAGTTTGGTACCAGTTAAAGTATGGCACCAGTTAAAGTATGGTACCAGTTAAACTATGGTACCAGTTAAAGTATGGAACTGGTACCAGTTTAAGTATGGTACCAGTTAAAGTTTGGCACCAGTTAAAGTATGGCACCAGTGAAAGTTTGGCACCAGTTAAAGTATGGTACCAGCTAAAGTTGTTATGGCCCCAATTTGTTATGACATATAAGACAGCAAGGGATGACAGACAAAATTTTAAAACTGAAATAGATTTAATTAAACAAAGACTGACAACTAACCTACAATTTATACTACTGACTAAGATTGACACAAGAAAAAAAATATTTACTGTCCCTTGAGAAGGGGTTGCTTGGGGATGTCCTGGGACAGGAAAATGCTCCAACACAGGCAAAAATCCCCCCACAAAAACTTCACAGGTCTTGAAAAGCGTGACAGGTCTGGTCAAATGTATCCTTCTCCTTGCAATTTCTCCTACTACTTTACTCTCTAAATTTTCCTCCTTATATACTCTTTTGCAGCCCCCTCCCACCTACTAGACTTTTTTTTGTTCTCTGGGACTTTCCCCTCTCACACTGCCCAGGACATGCCCAAACCTAGCACCAGACTGGACTTAACAAAAAAAAAGGCCAATACTGCCAGCTAGTGGCATTTTTTCACATTACACCTCCATTCAAAAAGGAAAAAATTTTGAATCATAAAGGCAAAATCTTTCTTTTTTTGTATTTGTATACATATAATACAATATGCTAGTAGACACGTGATATATATATATATATATATATATATATATATATATATATATATACACATAAACACGGGAAAGCAATCAGCAATTACATTGTCAGTACCTTTTAAATGCTAAATTTCCAAGTCAAACTCCTGTAAAATCAAACTCCAATTCAACCATCTTCGATTCTTGTTTTTAATCTTACTCAAAAACATTAACGGATTGTGGTCAGTATATACAATCATTGGCTTTTGCCCTGAACAAACATAAACTTCAAAGTGTTGTAAGGATAGAACCAGAGCCAACAGCTCCTTCTCTATTGTGGAATGAGTCTTTTGGTGGCGATAAAACTTCCTGGAGAAGGATGCCACGGGATGCTCAATGTCATCAGAGTCACTTCACTGTAGGAGCACAGATCCACAAGCTTGGTCGCTAGCATCGACCGCGACGGAGAACGGTTTGTTGAAGTTAGGAGATTTGAGCACGGGGAAGTGACACAGCAGACTTCAGGCGATCGAAGGCTCTTTGGCATGCTTTATCCCAAATGAACTTTACGCCTTTCTTCAGCTTTAATTCTAGGTTCATCATCTTAAAACTCCCCCTCATCTTCACAAGCCTTGGCCACAGGAGGATCTAAAATGACAGCTGCAACCCTAGCATTTCTATCATGATAAGGCTTCAGCATGTTCATGTGACACAACTGTTTTGGCTTTCTCCTATCTGGAGTCTTCACAATGTAATTGAGATCATTGAGTTTTGTCAGAATTTCATAAGGACCATAAAATCTAGCCTGCAATGGATTGGACTGCAAGGGAAACAACACAAGGACCTTGTCTCCTGGAATAAACTCACGGCTTCTAGCCATATGATCATACCAAGTTTTCATTTTTCCCTGGCTTGATTTCAAGTTCTCTTTAGCTAGGTCACTTGCGGCACGCAATCTTTCCTTGAACTTGCTAACATAGTCTAACAGACTGATGTGCGGCTCTTCCTCTTGCCGTTGTTCACTCAACAATAGCAAAGGTCCTCTCACTTCATGGCCAAACACTAGCTCAAACGGACTGAATCCAGTAGACTCCTGCACTGCTTCTCTAGCTGCAAACAACAGCAAATGAACACCTTCATCCCAGTCTTTCTCATGGCCATAACAATAAGTCCTCATCATTGTCTTGAGAGTGGAATGAAACCGCTCTAAGGCACCCTGACTCTCTGGATCATAGGCACTAGAAAGATGCACACATGATTGTCAACAAGTACTGATTTCCGGATCTAGTCTTATGTAATGGACCAACACAATCAACAATGACCTTGGAAAAGGGCTCCCTAAATGCTGGGATAGGCTGCAGTGGAGCTACAGGTGGGTCTAACTGGGGTTTTCCAACTACCTGACAAGTGTGACAGGTTTTGCAGAAGTTGGAAAAATCTTTCCTAAGTCCAGGCCAGAAGAAGTGTTTCATGATCTTATCAACAGTCTTGTTAACACCAAGATGACCTCCTTAAGGTGACTATGAGCCATTGTTACGATCTCATTCCTTTAGACCTTCAGAACAGCAATTTGCTTGACCACTGCCCAATCTGCATTGGCAGGGATATCAGGAGGACGCCACTTACGGATGAACACACCATCCTTGAGATAATACCCAACTGGAACTGCCTCTATTTCTTTATCAGGAAGGGCTCTCCTCTTTAGTACACAAATTTCAGGATCATTAGTTTGCTCCTCAATCTACCTCTTTCTGGACAGAGACAAGACCCCAGACACATCAGAATCACCAGGCCTATCTGGCTGGCTGAAAAAAGAACTGATAAAAGTATCTGATAAGTCCTGAAACGGAGAAACCATAGTAGGCCGAGCACTGTCATGAGGCGAACCACCTGAGTCCTGACTATTCAATGTGCTGGACGGCACCACATCATTTTCTTCTTGAGCCTTCTTAGCCATAGCACGGGTCACTGCACAGGAAGGATACAGAGATGGGTCTTTATCGCCATCTTCAGTACTCGGCTGTGAAGTAAGATGAACAGGGGGAACTACATTGCCCCCAGCCAGGACATTGCCTAGCAACAGAGAAACGCCCTTGATAGGTAGACTTGACATAAGTCCCACCTTTACCTGTCCTGTAACTAAATCTGACTTCAAGAATATAGAGCGCAGGGGTACAGATACAGTCCTCCCTTCAATACCTTGTACAAGTATGAAATCCCCAGAAGCGGTCTCATCACGTAACTCCAAAGAGTCCATCAACAAAAGTGACTGAGAAGCTCCGGTATCCCTTAGGATATATATGGGGACAGGAGGAGAATGCTCATTCAGAGCCACAAATCCTTCTGACACAAATGGAAGAAATTCCTCCCTCACAAAGTCAGCAGTATCAGGCTTCTTAGCCCCACAAGAAGCAGGCAATTTAGCAGATCAGTCATCTACTACAGGGGTTTCTAACCTTGTTTTCACAAAGGCATTTGGTTTGGTATCCTTTTCTTTTTCTTTCTTAGCTTTAAGGAACTAACAGTTAGTTGTAACATGAACAGATTTCTTGCAATAATTGCAAACTGGACCACTTTTGTCACTGTCAGCTGTCACACTTTGATCAGACCTGTGACTGGATTTCTGAGCCCCATCACCAGATTTGTCTTTGTCTTTGGGTGAGGAATCTTGGGTATCACCATTACCTTTCTTCTGAAATTGGAACCACCTATTTTTACTGCAAGACTGAAATTTGGACTTATGTGTGAGAACATATTCGTCTGCAAATTTGGCAGCTGATTGCAAATTCAGTGCTTGCTTCTCATTAAGGTAGGTCTTAATATCATCCGTAACACAGTTCTTGAATTCTTCAACTAACATCATCTCTTTTAGTGAGTTGAAATCATCCTTGACCTCCATAGAAGTACACCAGCGCTCAAAGCAAACCTTCTTCTCGTTAGCAAAGTCCACATAAGTCTGATTGTCAGATTTCTTCAGACCTCTGAATTTCTATCGGTAAGCCTCTGGAACCAACTCATAAGCGTCAAAATAACCTTTTTGACAACCTCATAATCAGACAAATCATCTGCAGACAAAACTGAATAGGCTTGTTAAGCTTTACCCTTGAGGACAGTTTGCAACATCAGAAGCCAGTGTTCCTTTCGCCACTGGCAACTCTTAGCTACTTTCTCAGTTTAAGTTTGGTACCAGGTAAAGTTTGGCACCAGTTAAACTATGGCACCAGTTAAAGTGTGGTACCAGTTAAAGTTTGGTTCCGGTTAAAGTATGGTACTAGTTAAAGTATGGTCCCAGTCCAGTGAAATCTGTCATTTCTCCTCTTCTTTCCAGTTCTTTTTCTTTCCTCTTTTGCCTCTTCGGAGTGAGCTGTCAAAAGTTCACTAATTCGTTTTCCCAAGTTTCTGTCGCAAGTTCGTGTCAGAACTGTTGTGAAGTTTTGATCCATACATTTCCCATCCGAAGGTTTCGCATTTTCATGTTGTTTATTCATTACCTATCTGGTGTGTAAAAGCCTTTACTGTCCTCAAATAGAACTAAAGAAGAACATGGATGATTCTCAATATCAGTGCTAAAGCTGTGCTTTGAAGTGAAAAGATACAACAGTGACCTCTGACCTTTAGCACAGCCCGTAGTAGGATCTCGCTTTCAGGCAGCGCTCCCTCTAGGCCCAGCCATCGATCTAGGACCAGACCTGGTTCTGACAGCAGGTCTCTGAGGGGCAGAACCAGCCAGCCCAAAGCAGTGCCCCAGCTGTGGGAGATCTGCGGAGAGAGAGCGGCCGGCTTAGTCCCTCTGAAACGTCCAACACAGAGGTTTACAGCAGAGCATGTCTCCATGTAGGGGCGATATGCTATGGATATTATACGGTATGGACTTGCTTGAACACCGTTGAAAATCTTACCTTTACTCTGAGCACATCCTGCTTGGGATCACGAACAAGGAAGTAGAAAGACTCGTCCCACTGCGGTGAGGTGGAGCGGTCACACACCTGTCGGGGGGAGAGTTTAGAGAGGCAACAACAGCTCGCTGCTCAACTCACTGTCACCAGTACACACCTCTCACACGGAAAGTCTCCCTGTTCTGATTTTCTGTTAACTGCACAGCATTTAGAAGTAAAACATGCAAAATTCCACTTATTTCAAAAAGCAGTGGTGCACTGAGAAATGCAGAGCAGTCCGTAAGCTTCTGAAAAAGCACATTGTATAATGAGGGCTGTCACTGTTACATGGCTTATACGATACAATGGTATATGGCATAAAATTTACACTTTTTTTTCATTTCAGCTTTCAACTCATTGTTTTTAAAAGATGTTGTATATTAGCTGGTCATCTCGGAGAAAGAGAGAGAAGAGGGTGACAGGCAACTGCCATTCCTCTCAAAAGTTTTATTTTATTTAACCAGGGACATCAGGACATGTTTCCTTTTTTCAATGTGATGCAGAACAGTCTCAAGCACAGAGGGATAAGGAAAAATAAGGGCGAAGCCCCAGGATTAGTTTTGGGGTAAAGGGCTTTACTCATGAGCTCCAGGCTGAGTTATTCCCACCTTTTTCTCCCCAGATCGAGTGAGAATCCCTTGAAGCAGCAGCTCTTTAGTTACAAGGCCAACACCCTCCCACACGGCCACCCAGCCAGCCAACTGACTAACGGTCAAGCCCCAGTGCTCAGGCTACAAAACACTGGCATTAATAATGACTTCCTTATAAAATGGTTTGACCATTGGAATGGTCACAACTGGAATGCTGACTAAAACTTGTTCAGTTTTATGTTTCTAGGGAGATGGTAATGGGTGTGTCTCACCTTGGTCCTTTGGGAGGAGCCTTTCAGAGAAAGCTCCACCCCTGCCTTTGGCTCTTTACCACTCTTCTTCAGCTGTTAACATCAAACACAGTGAATCAGGTTAACATTACTAATCATTTACTTTCCAGCAACCTACCTCATCAGCTGATTTCCTAGCACTACAAGTCATAATGGACTCATATATCACTGTTCAGAAGTTATTGTGCACCTTAGTCCTGTTTTATTATGAGAGTTTTATCTCATGTCCTCAAATGATGCAAAGGTGAGATTCAAAGATGTAAGAAAAGATCATCATTCCATAGGATAGCGGCATAAATTTGTGTGATGGTGTAACTTTCAGAAATATATCACAGGCCTTGTGAAAAAATGCCAGGAATGTGCTCAGCAACTTTTGTGGCCAAATCGGGCTAAAAAGTGTTTATATTATTTTCCATCTCTAACTGCACGAAAATTGTGGGTGTATTAAAAGTGAAGACTGGCAGAGCACCAATCCCCTCTCAGGTGAAGAAAACAGACTCACAGGTAACCCATGATAACAAACTCACAGGTAACCCATGATAACAGACTCACAGGTCACCAATGATAATAGACTCACAGGTGACCCATGATGACAGACTCACAGGTAACCCATGATAACAGACTCACAGCTAACCCATGATAACAGACTCACAGATAACCCATGATAACAGACTCACAGGTAACCCATGATAACAGACTCACAGGTAACCCATGATAACACACTCACAGCTAACCCATGATAACACACTCACAGATAACCCATGATAACACACTCACAGATAACCCATGATAACACACTCACAGATAACCCATGATAACACACTCAGATAACCCATGATAACAGACTCACAGGTAACCCATGATAACACACTCACAGATAACCCATGATAACACACTCACAGATAACCCATGATAACACACTCACTGATAACCCATGATAACACACTCACTGATAACCCATGATAACACACTTACAGGTAACCCATGATAACAGACTCACAGGTAACCCATGATAACACACTCACAGATAACCCATGATAACACACTCACAGATAACCCATGATAACACACTCACAGATAACCCATGATAACACACTCAAAGGTAACCCATGATAACAGACTCACAAATAACCCGTGATAACACACTCACAGGTGACCCATGATAACAGACTCACAGGTAACCCATGATAACACACTCACAGATAACCCATGATAACAGACTCACAGATAACCCATGATAATAGACTCACAGATAACCCATGATAACACACTCAGATAACTCATGATAACAGACTCACAGGTAACCCATGATAACACACTCACAGGTAACCCATGATAACAGACTCACAGTTAACCCATGATAACACACTCAGATAACCCATGATAACACATTCACAGGAAGCCATGATAACAGACTCACATGTAACCCATGATAACAGACTCACAGGTAACCCATGATATCAGACTAACAGACAACCCATGATAACAGACTCACAGATAACCCATGATAACACATTCACAGGAAGCCATGATAACAGACTCACATGTAACCCATGATAACAGACTCACAGGTAACCCATGATAACAGACTAACAGACAACCCATGATAACACACTCACAGATAACCCATGATAACAGACTCACAGATAACCCATGATAATAGACTCACAGATAACTCATGATAACACACTCAGATAACTCATGATAACAGACTCACAGGTAACCCATGATAACACACTCAGATAACCCATGATAACACACTCACAGGTAACCCATGATAACACACTCAGATAACCCATGATAACAGACTCACAGGTAACCCATGATAACACACTCAGATAACCCATGATAACAGACTCACGGGGAACCCATTATAACAGACTCACAGATAACCCATGATAACACATTCACAGGAAGCCATGATAACAGACTCACATGTAACCCATGATTACAGACTGACAGGTAACCCATGATAACAGACTAACAGACAACCCATGATAACAGACTCACAGATAACCCATGATAACACATTCACAGGAAGCCATGATAACAGACTCACATGTAACCCATGATTACAGACTGACAGGTAACCCATGATAACAGACTAACAGACAACCCATGATAACAGACTCACAGATAACCCATGATAACACATTCACAGGAAGCCATGATAACAGACTTACATGTAACCCATGATAACAGACTCACAGGTAACCCATGATAACAGACTAACAGACAACCCATGATAACAGACTCACAGATAACCCATGATAACACATTCACAGGAAGCCATGATAACAGACTCACATGTAACCCATGATAACAGACTCACAGGTAACCCATGATAACACACTCACAGATAACCCATGATAACAGACTCACAGATAACCCATGATAACACATTCACAGGAAGCCATAATAACAGACTCACAGATAACCCATGATAACAGACTCACAGGTAACCCATGATAACAGACTCACAGGAAGCCCATGAGCGCGATCCACATAGACAAACAACACCGAAGCAGAGGGCAGGGCCTTGTTCTGGTAGGACTGTTGTGATTGGTGCAGCAGGATCTGGGGAGGAGCATAACATGTCATTAAACATCACCAAGCAGCTAAGGGGTGTAAGTGTGAATGGGTCACTGCAGGAGGAGGTCGGGCCCTTAGAGAGTCAGTACACACCGAATCCAATCTGGCTGCATCCGAAATCCTGGGCAGCCACTCCAGAACCAGATGGACCTGTCCAGACTTCACGTCATTCAGGGTGTACCACTGCAGCAGAGTTAAACAGGGACACTCACACACGCACACTTAAACACAATCATGTAGGCGTACACACACAAAGATACACGTGCACAAGCAAATTCTCTCTTGTGAACTATAAAATTCTCAAGCATCGTCAAACTCCCGTACACACTAAAACTATCAGCTGTCAAAGTCAAACACTGTCAAATTCATTCATACAGACTTTTTCACAATTCTTGATTGGCATAAATTATTTTCATTCCTGAAACCCTCCCTATTTCCCCAACTGCACAGAGACGGAGCGCATCGCATCATACTCTGAAATCCGCTCCCATCGATGGGGAAAACAAGCCGTGATCCTTCACTGATCGGATCCTGTGATGCTGCCTTCCGATCTGGCTTTTTGATGGACTACACAGATGGACACTGTGTTCTATGACTATGACGGTCACAGTATTTATTGACAGACTGTTTCTTATTAAAATAAGTGTGGGCAATGGAGCAATGTGCATCTTTGCCACATTTGTAAGTGCGTCTAATGCAAATTTTGATCAATTTTTGTGCTTGGAAGCACTTGAATAAGTGTGAATAGTCACTTGGTTTATTTTATTTTCATCTTTTTACTACTACGTGAAAGTGATTATCAAGCTTTTGGTAACCAGTGCATTTTCTCAAACATAAGCTGATGCAGTAGGCAATGACTGTGCCCTCTGGGCGGTTTTCCTTCAAGGCCCAGGAATTCGGACGATCCAAATTAATTCTACAACATTGTCCCGGCAGTATATTGATTCCTAGCTGCAAACTACGACAGCATAGCGCTGATTAGTTCTTTAAATCATAGCGAACACATGAAATGCATAAAAGTGCAGGCCTGACAACTTATGCTGACCAAATTTTTCTTTTGCCTTTTCCCAGTTGCTCAATCCCCACGTAACAAACTGTCACCGTGGTTGTGCAGATAAATCAAAGAAAACCGTCGGTTTCCTTAACACAATGCAACTTTCGCCATTTTTCAAACAAACCTCATTGAAAGGATCTGTCAAATCACACCGTGCCGAATTTTCTTCCAGGAAATTCAATGCTTGGTTGGAAGGATCCCGAGTGCACGGCAGCGCTAAAGTTACTGATCCACTGCTGATGCTCTTCATCAGGGCGACAAGATAACTGGTGCTCGGTGCAAGCTATTGCGGTGACAGTATTATCGCTTAATTCTTTTTAAGATAATTTTTCCTTTATTTCACAGTTGTACAGTGACAGGAAAGTTGGGGAGAAGACATGTAGCAAATGACCTGAGCCAGAATCGAACCCAGGTTGCTGTGGGAAGGACAAAACCTTTCTGGTACGTACACTTACACCGATGAGCCACCGGGGACCTTCTTATTGCTTATTTCTATCACCATTAAGTATTGTTTAGAGGGGAAAACATATCCCTCTCTGTTTGGTGTCGTTCACCGTTTTCGCTTCCCACTGCGTTTGTGCCAGCACCTTCCACTTCTTTGAGAAAGTGTTCCCTCAATACATAATTAAAGATGTAAAAAAAAAATTCAACCCAGATTTCATAAACAAAGGTTTTAGATATAGATTGTACAAAACCCAAAACCAGTGAAGGTGGCACTTTGTGTAAATCGTAAATAAAAACAGTATACAATGATTTGCAAATCCTTTTCAACCAATATTTAATTGAATACACTGCAAAGACAAGTTACTTAATGTTCGAACAGGTAAACTTTGTAATTTTTTGCAAATATTAGCTCATTTGGAATTTGATGCCTGCAACATGTTTCAAAAAAGCTGGCACAAGTGGCAAAAGACTGAGAGAGTTGAGGAATGTTCATCAAACACTTATTTGGAACATCCCACAGGTGAACGGGCTAATTGGGAACAGGTAGGTGCCAAGATTGGGTATAAAAGCAGCTTCCCTGAAATGCTCAGTCATTCACAAACAAGGATGGGACGAGGGTCACCACTTAGTGAACAAATGCGTGAGCTGATTGTTGAACAGTTTAAAAACAACATTCCTCAACGAGCTATAGCAAGAAATTTAGGAATTTCATCATCTACGGTCCGTAATATCGTCAAAAGGTTCAGAGAATCTGGAGAAATCACTGCACGTAAGCGACAAGGCCGAAAATCAACATTGAATGCCCGTGACCTTCGATCCCTCAGAGGGTACTGCATCAAAAACCGACATCAGTGTGTAAAGGACATCACCACATGGGCTCAGGAACACTTCAGAAAACCACTGTCAGTAACTACAGTTCGTCGCTACATCTGCAAGTGCAAGTTAAAACTCTACAATGCAAAGCGAAAGCCATTTATCAACAGTACCCAGAAACGCCGCCGGCTTCGCTTGCCCCAAGCTCATCAAAGATGGACTGATGCAAAATGGAAAAGTGTTCTGTGGTCTGACGAGTCCACATTTCAAATTGTTTTTGGAAACTGTGGACGTCGTGTCCTCCGGACCAAAGAGGAAAAGAACCATCCTGACTGTTATAGGCGCAAAGTTCAAAAGCCAGCATCTGTGATGGTATGGGGGTGTATTAGTGCCCAAGGCATGGGCAACTTACACATATGTGAAGGCACCATTAATGCTGAAAGGTACATACAGGTTTTGGAGCAACATATGTTGCCATCCAAGCAACGTCTTTTTCATGGACGCCCCTGCTTATTTCAGCAAGACAATGCCAAGCCACATTCTGCACGTGTTACAACAGCATGGCGCCGTAGTAAAAGAGTGCGGGTACTAGACTGGCCTGCCTGTAGTCCAGACCTGTCTCCCATTGAAAATGTGTGGCGCATTATGAAGCGTAAAATACGACAACGGAGACCACTGACTGTTGAACAACTTAAGCTGTACATCAAGCAAGAATGGGAAAGACTTCCACCTGAAAAGCTTCAAAAATTGGTCTCCTCAGTTCCCAAACGTTTAATGAGTGTCGTTAAAAGAAAAGGCGATGTAACACAGCTGTAAAAAGGCCCCTGTGCCAACTTTTTTGCAATGTGTTGCTGCCTTTACATTCTAAGTTAATGATTATTTGCAAAAAAAAAAAAAAGTTTCTCAGTTTGAACATGAAACATCTCGTCTTTGCAGTGTATTCAATTGAAAATAGGTTGAAAAGGATTTGCAAATCATTGTATTCTGCTTTTATCTACGATTTACATAACGTGCCAACTTCACTGGTTTTGGGTTTTGTACAAAACTGTTTTAACCCAATTCATGTTTTTATTTTTCTGTCTAAATATTTCTATTTAAAGTTACTGGTTCATTGAGAATGCAGCAAATGCTGCAAAGGGAGGGGCACCGTTGAACACATAAACATATTAAATACGAATGACGTGAACGCCCGGCCAGCCAGCCAGCCCATTGTCAGCCAACCAATGGTTGAAGTTCTTCCCTGCTGGCCGACCAATTGCTGAACAGCCAGCCAGCCAATCGTCGACCAAACAATGGTTTAAGTTCTTCCCCGCCAGCTGGCCAATGGCTGAACCTCTTCCCCGCCAGCCAGCCAATCATTAAACTTGATCACTCAGGCAGTCAGTCACTCACTCACTCACTCACTCACTCAGTGACACTCGCGTTTATCGAGGCCTGGCCACTATTGCGGCCCAGCCCAATAAACAGCATTGACAAAGATGAAGGCGTTTGTGCATGAAATAGCACATTGTGAAAAAACAATCATTGATTCAGCAAATTAAACTACTCACACAGTGTTTTCTTGGGTACACATCTGCATGTTCATTTCAAAATACAATGAAACCTTTAGTTCGGTGATGTGCGCGTGATATAGTCAATCAAATATCCATTTGAGGTAAGGTAAAGTTTTACTTATCTTTCGGAAATAGCTGCATGGAACTGACATTTGTAGATATGCAGCATTTCTTCCATCCCGGACACAAAATATGTGCTGCACTTGAAAGGAGGGGGTTTATAAGCTTGCATCTCTGTAGACTCATTGCGGAGGGTTAAATTAGCCACGTACACTCCACGGGGGTTGGTTTGGCATGGCACTCAATGTGGCGGACCCTCCGCGGGAACGCGCAAACGGAGGGGGAGTGGATAGGGCGGGTGGACAGGGACTGGTTTGGGATTGGGCCTTTATCTTCACTCCCGCATGTACTCCTCCTTCGTTCATTGTTTCATTAATTGATTGTTTCCCCATTTGGAGCCGCATCTCCCCGGACCCTTATCTCCCCCTCTCACCTGTAGCCCATTTGATTTTCTCCCCTGTTGACCCTTTATATTTCCCTTTGTGTGCATTCTAATTTTGTGAATCTTATAGCAAGTTTATCTCTGTGTTGCCTATGAGCAGGTCCTTGATCTTCTAAGTCTTCGTTACAGTCCTGGGGCACGTTCATGGTCGAAGTGTTTCCCACCAAGGTCTCGCAAGGGGAGACACCCGTGTTTTAAACTACTCATGAGGTCTTGCACACTTTTCAATATGGCTGTCAACTTGGGTTTGCATCAAACTCTATCAAAAACAAGCAATGCAGAGGTGGACATCAACTTGAAAAGCCATGCAAGATGACTTGCGTATGTTCTCGCTCGTCAATGTAATTCAATCGTTCATGAGGGAAGAACTTGTGAGCTCTCAGTCAACCTCACGATCTTGAACATGCCAAAGGTTTGACCTTTTTTTCTTCAATTCTTGCTTTGCCCACAGTGTTCTGTGTTGGATTTCTGCTGTCTTTTTGATTACGAATTTGTTTTGTGATGAGGCTATGGTATACCTACTCCCTGGTTTTGACTTTTTGGATGGTCTCGTGATTACGACTCAATTAACCTTTCGTGCTTAAAGATCAACACTTGCGTTTTGACACTGCCTGAGAGACAGTCACCAAACTGGATTCAAGTCTGCACATGAGTTCCGTTGCTGCCCCTTCCCATCGGCAATTATTCAGAACATGAATTCATCATGAGGAGGAGCAATGATGAACCTCACCATAAAATAAAAGAGACTGCAATGGCACTTCAACGCCACTGTGGCTGGTTCAACAGGAAGTTCATGCTCAAAAACCCTCCAGTACTGCTCAAGAAACAACTCTTGCAAAGAAGAGTGGACCAAAATTCTTCCATAGTGATGGAAAAACTCTGTGCCAGTTATATGTAAACATCTGACTGCAGTTCTCGCAACTAAGGGTGGCACAACCAGTTATAAATTTTAGGTTGGGCGATCCCCCCCCACCCTCAGAGTATAGCTGAAGATTATGGCCTCACATAGCGATCCACGTGCACTGACATACATATATTTGACAGACAGGCCACACCTGATCAGTGTACTGGGAGTTAATGATGTCACGAAGGCTGATCTTGAACCTGCAACAAACAAAAATTTAAGAGTTTTTTTTTCATTAGTCAATTATAGCTCTAAACATGGTCAGACATTTAGAAATGGCATTTAATCCTTTGCAGACAGATGTCAACAACTTTTATCTGTGTGCTGATTTTTGCCTTTAGTACTTCATATTGCCAAACAGGTTCTATTTATAACATAACATAACATAACATAACATAACATAACATAACATAACATGAATGGCGAGAACAGGCCGTTCAGCCCAACTACACTCGCCAGTTTCTTTATACTATTGTGAATATATCCCTTCAGATACTCAATGACTCAATGGTATCTAGCTTTAAGTCAAGCCTTCTCTTGAAAACCCCCAAGGTCTCTGCCTCAACAATATGGTCAGGCAAGCTATTCCACATCGAAATTACTCTTTGGGTGAAGAAATATTTCTGAATATCAGTGCTAAATTAACCCTTGGTCAACTTCCATTTGTGACCCCGAGTTCTATTCACAACATTTGGTCGAAGGAATCCTACATAATTCACTTTGTTAATCCCTTTAACATATTTAAAGACCTCAATCAAATCACCCCTTAGTCTCCTTTTCCTAAGACTAAAGAGATTAAGTATCTTCAGCCTCTTCTCGTAGCTTTCATCTTTTATGCCCGGAAATAGCTTAGTGGCTCTTCTCTGAACTTTCTCTAGAGCCTCTATATCTTTCTTATAGTATAGTCCCCAGAACTGTACACAATACTCCAGATGTGGTCTCAGGAATGTGTTGTACAAAAGAAGTATCACCTCGTTAGATTTGTACTCAATACTTTTTGCAATGTGTCCCAGCATCCGATTGGCTTTTTTAACTGCTACGGCACAATGGCTAGAACCTGTGAGGGTTTGGTGAACAATCACTCCCAGATCTTTCTCGTGTGGAGCACATTCCAGTTTAAAACCTCCCATGAAGTAATCCCGTCTAATGTTTTTATTACCTACATGTACACCTTAACATTTCGCTACATTAAATTTCATTTGCCACATTTCTGCCCAATTCTGGATTGTACAAACCCAAAACCAGTGAAGTTGGCACTTTGTGTAAATCGTAAATAAAAACAGAATACAATGATTTGCAAATCCTTTTCAACCTATATTCAATTGAATACACTGCAAAGACAAGTCACTTAATGTTTGAACAGGTAAACTTTGTAATTTTTTGAAAATATTGGCTCATTTGGAATTTAATGCAAGCAACATGTTTCAAAAAAGCTGGCACAAGTGGCAACAAGAAGAGCATCGCCAACGGTGCATAATACGCCCGTCATGAACATGGATCAGGAAGTGGACAGACAACATGATACCAATATCCAACAGAAAACAGCCCCATGTGAGCTTTGACCTTTGTCCGTGACCTTGACCTTGGAGGGAGGCCCGTAAACATGGTACGCGACACTCCGCTCAGTGATGGTACACGTGTGTGTGAAATATCATGGATGTATCTGAAGCGGTTGAGAAGTTATGCTCCGGACCAGCCCCATCTGGGCCCCATGTGACCTTTGACCTTTGCCAGTGACCTTGAACTTGACCGGGTGAACGAAATCATGGTGCGCGACACAGCGCCTAGTGATGGTGCAGATGTATGTGAAGTATCACAAATGCAGCTGAAGCGGTTCAGGAGTTATACCCCGGACAGGAAATTGCTAACAGACAACAGACAGACGGACGGACGGGGGTGATGACATAATAAGTCCCGTCTAAAGACGGGCGTATAATAAAAAAGACTGAGTGAGTTGAGGAATGCTCATCAAACACATATTTGGAACATCCCACAGGTAAACTAATTGGGAACAGCTTCCCTGAAATGCTCAGTCATTCACAAACAAGGATGGGGCGAGGGTCACCACTTAGTGAACAAATGCGTGAGCTGATTGTCGAACAGTTTAAAAACAACATTCCTCAACGAGCTATTGCAAGAAATTTAGGGATTTTATCATCTACGGTCCATAATATCGTCAAAAGGTTCAGAGAATCTGGAGAAATCACTGCACGTAAGCGACAAGGCCGAAAACCAACATTGAATGCCCGTGACCTAAGATCCCTCAGGCAGTACTGCATCAAAAACCGACATCAGTGTGTAAAGGACATCATCACATGGGCTCAGGAACACTTCAAAAAACCACTGTCAGTAACTACAGTTCGTCGCTACTTCTGCAAAGGCAAGTTAAAACTCTACAATGCAAAGCGAAAGCCATTTATCAACAGCACTCAGCAACGCCGCTGGCTTCGCTGGGCCCAAGCTCATCTAAGATGGACTGATGCAAAGTGGAAAAGTGTTCTGTGGTCTGACGAGTCCACATTTCAAATTGTTTTGGGAAACTGTGGACGTCGTGTCCTCCAGACCAAAGAGGAAAAGAACCATCCTGACTGTTAAAGGCGCAAAGTTCAAAAGCCAGCATCTGTGATGGTATGGGGGTGTATTAGTGCCCAAGGCAAGGGCAACTTACACATATGTGAAGGCACCATTAATACTGAAAAGTACATACAGGTTTTGGAGCAACATATGTTGCCATTCAAGCAACGTCTTTTTTATGGACACCCCTGCTTATTTCAGCAAGACAATGCCGAGCCACATTCTGCACGTGTTACAACAGCATGGCTCCGTAGTAAAAGAGTGCGGGTACAAGACTGGCCTGCCTGTAGTCCAGATCTGTCTCCCATTGAAAATGTATGGCGCATTATGAAGCGTAAAATACGACAACGGAGACCCTGAACTGTTGAACAACTTAAGCTGTACATAAAGCAAGAATGAGAAGGAGTTCCACCTGAAAAGCTTCAAAAATTGGTCTCCTCAGTTCCCAAACGTTTACTAAGTGTCGTTAAAAGGAAAGGCGATGAAACACAGTGGTAAAAAGGCCCCTGTGCCAACTTTTTTGCAATGTGTTGCTGCCTTTATATTCTAAGTTAATGGTTATTTGCAAAAAAAAATAAAGTTTCTCAGTTTGAACATCAAACATCTTGTATTTGCACTGTATTCAATTGAATATAAGTTGAAAAGGATTTGCAAATCATTGTATTCTGTTTTTATCTACGATTTACATAATGTGCCAACTTCACTGGTTTTGGGTTTTGTATTCAAATCATCCTGACTCACTTTAGTGGACTCTAAACTATTTGCCAAACCCCCCAATTTAGTATCAACTGCAAATTTAACTAATCTGCTCTCAATATTCCTATCAAGGTCATTAATGTAGATGAGGAGCAGCAGGGGTCCCAACACTGATCCCTGGGGAACGCCACTCCCCACCATACCCAGCCCAGATGAGACACCACTGACCACCACTCTTTGTGTTCTGTCCTGTAACCAGTTTTGTATCCACTCCAGAATACCTCCTATAACTCCAATGGAGCTCATTTTAAAAATTAGTCTCTAATGTGGTACTCTATCAAATGCTTTCTGAAAATCTAAGTATATGATGTCATAAGCCCTGCTCTGGTCATAAGTCTTGGTGGCCTCTTCAAAACATTCCAGGTTTGTCAGGCATTACCTATCCCTCAAGATATTGTTACGTTCAATAAATAAGTCCAGCCCGTCTTTTATGATAGATTCCAATATTTTGCACGCAATGCAAGTTAAACTGACTAGCCTATAATTTCCTGGCTCAGTACAGTCCCCTTTCTTATATATTGGTATTACATTGCCCTGTTTCCAAACACTTGGTATTTCTCCAGAGTCTAAAGACCGTCTGAAGATGGCGGATAGCGGCTTAAAGATGATCTCACTAACTTCCCTGAGCACTCGAGGATATAAGCCTTCAGGACCCGCCGCCTTATCTGCCTTTAGTTTACGCAACTTGTCCAATACTTCGTTATCCCAAACCTCAATTTCCGCTAAATAAACTTGAGCATTGGACATGCCCTCTGGCCGAATAAAGACCCCCTCTGAGGTTAAATTCTCAACAAAGTAACTGTTTAAGGCATCCGCACTATCCTTGTCATCATATAGCAGTAATCCATTCCTATTCTTTATGCACCTAACCTGCTCTTTGACTTTCCTTTTTCTGCTACAGTACTGAAAGAAGCACTTAGGGTTCATTTTTGCCCCCTCTGCAATTTGTCTTTGACAAATTTGTCAATTTGTAATACAGTCTTCTGGCATTCCTCAGCTCTTTTTTGACCACAGCCCACATTTTACAGTATTCAGCCTTAGTGTTCTCATTGTTATCCTTCAAGTACATCTTATAAAGATTTCTCTTTTCCCTCAAAATCCTATGAATACTTTTGGTCATCCACTGAGGATTCTGCTTTTTCAGCTTACTTTTGGACACCTTTGGAATGAATTTGCATTGTGATTCAAGTAAAACCCCCTTAAATCTTTCCCACATCTCATTTACGGACTCACAGTCCAGGAGCCTCTCCCATTTTATTTCACTTTGATGTGAGCGCATCCTATCAAAGTTTGCTCGCCTAAAATTGAAAATTTTTTTTTTGAAAACACCTTTTTAACATCCCACGAAACATCAAAATTGACAGCAGAGTGATCACTTGTCCCTAGTGGCTCCAGTACTTCAACATTGCTAATTCTATCTGGGTCATTACAGAGCACTAGGTCTAAAATTGCCTTCTCTCTTGTAGGTTTATTAACATACCACACCAAAAAATAATAATTTATAACATCTAGAAATTCATCCTCCCCCCCTGTCCTTTCACCATTTCCTAATTGAGACCAGGATAATTTAAGGAATTGTGGCAGGGAAAGTACCATCCAAATGTAAGAATTGTGTACGAGTGGTGTTTATGCAGTTATATGCAAATATATGCAAAGTTTGAGGGTGAGGCGCACCGGTTTCCCATTAGGCAAGGGTACCATACACAACCTCCACTTTTTTGGGGTTTTTTTTTTTGGCCAGAATAATTTTAAAAGGGGGCACAAATTTTGGGGGGTTTTTATGATTGAGACGGGGGTTTAGAATGATGGGGGAACAATTTTAAAAGAAAGGGGTAGAAGCGGCGCGAGTAAAAAAAAATTTTTGCGCCAATTCCGATTTACGCATGTGTATTGTATCCTCGTGCCTTTCACTCTATGTCCTATCTCTTGAACTACTTTTGTTTTGTTTTTTTAGTCTTCTTTTTTTTCTCCTTTCCATCGATGTTGCTGTGAACAAAGGTTTACATGTTAAGTTAGACATTACATTACTGACTGCAGGGGGATTTGAACCAGGAACCCTGTGGAGAATACAATGTTAATCACACCATTCACTGTGGCCTTGACCACTACACCAACTGAGTTTGTTGCCAGCTGAAGGTTGAAAGACAACCAAAAGATTTTATATATATATATTAATTCATTCATTTATTTTCTCTTTTATTTGTTGTTGTCAATGAGGAGACGAGTGAATATCCATTTTGATGTCTTTCATGCTGGTGGCCGATCTGGAGACACTAGGTAGAATAATTTGAGCAGAACAAACTATTGTTTGTGGCTGAGTTGGGTTAAGGTGAGGGTTAGGGATAGGGATAGCATTCCCTATGATTCCCAATGAGTTGGATAGGGATAGAGATAGTTTAGTTCGTTTGGTGATAAGTGTGAGCGCGAGTGTGCCATGCGGCACGCGGCGAGTACGGATGGCAGAGGAGGAGGAGGAGGGGGATTCGGGCACGATCCATCCATACAAGTATCAAATGTAAAAGCAACCGTACTTCAGAGCAGATTACCTTTATGTGTCACGCTTGTCTTGTTCTTAAGAAATGCCGCAGCAGCGAAAGGATCTCTCTGTTCAAACGAAGAAATTCAATTCTTGCTCAAAATGTAGGCGCGCGAAAACGCAATCCACCACTGGGTGTACACATATATATATATATATATATATATACTAAACTTTTCGCCTGCTTATGACAGAACAATAGATCAGTGTCGTGACAAATTAAAGAAAATGTGCGCGGTGCCAAAGTCTCGCAGCTCAAATTATGAGGCAGAGAGACATATTTTTCGCGGTGTGAGGCACGGATAACATAATCAGAGAAATTATAGATAAGGTTGCAAGATGTGTGAAACTTGTGGCGGCAGTGTCGGCAGCTGCGGACTCCAGAGGCCACGATTGCATTCTGCAAGGAAAGGGGTCTTATTGCTCGCTCTCCGCTTTGTCGGCGGTGTCGCAGAGCTCTCTCATGGTTTGCGAAGGCAGACTCTTGAGTGGGCTTTGTATGGCGCTGCCACAATCGGAGATTCAGCACTCGGACTACACTCCATCTGCAGTGGGTAACTCCCCCTACCCACTGCAAGCCTTCGTACTCTTTCATAATAATGGTCACTAGGTCACATGATCACAACCATCCAATCAGCGCGCTCATCCTGCTTTAAGCTGAGAATCTAACACATCGTTTGTCATTGGCTCCGGGCGACCCACGTGATCCTAATCTTATATCGCACGGACATACCACGCACAAGCATGAAAGCCCTTCAGCACAACGATATACCCTTTTTTGGGAGTATTTTCTGCCATGATCATCGCGAATTGTTTCAAAAGGGTCTAGCTTTTTACACGTGGTTTCCGCCATTCCGTCTGCTGCTGGCGACGCATTTGTAAGCTCGGCGCTGATTGGTCCTCAGTCGTCGTCGACTTGCGGTTGCCACCTCGTGGCCATTATTATGATAAAAGTACAAAGGCTCGCAGTGGGTAGGGGGAGTTACCCACTGCAGATGGAGTGTACACTCGGACCTATGGCCGCAGCATTTGTCGTGGCACTCGGTTCGCTGGCAGCAGGATATCGCTTGAAAAAGTCCTGGTGCTCACCTACTGCTGGGCGGCGCAGATGTCAAACAAAGCGGCAATAAAGGAAATCCAGCCTCGCGATGGCAAGTGGCTTTTGGGGGGGGGTATTTGGTGTGAGACGAAGGAGGTTTTTTTATCTTTTTTTTCTCGTCGAGGTTGAGAACCGGAATTCGGCGACGTTAATAAGTAAACACAGCGGCGTCGACCACTTTGCTCAAATTTTAGCTGATATCCTGTTTCTGTACGCGCCACCGAAGGGCACGTAACATCTTGTCGCCACCAATCTCTAGACTTGTGCTTCAGCAGAGGTCTCCTACGAGGTCCAAAGAAAGAACAATTAAACTTTGCGCCTGGAACCGCATTATTTACGGTTCCGGGCACCACCACACAGCACACCAAAGACGACATCCATAGGATTAATATCATAAAGCCAACTTGGCGTAAATTCCAAACTTACTGTTGTTAGGCGCAAAGCAAACTAAAGCACGCAAATTATTACTCAAACAGGGGTCCAGGCGCAAATAAATAAAACCCCACAATGACACAAACGGCTGGGTGTCGAACACACTAGCGCACGGAAAGTGAGCGCAGGATGCGCGTGCCTACACGATATCGCGAACTATGCATACGCTGCTTAAAGTGCGCATGCCCCAGTATTGTCAACAGTGTCATGGCTGCTACCTTTATAAGCTAGTAGCACGTATAGCCGCTGTAGAAATTAAAGTGTAAATAATCTTTACTGGATGTACGGTCGACGGTTTTCCACACCCGAATACTTTACTTGGTATCTAAACATTAAGGTAAGCCGAAAAAGTTGTGATATTTTTCGATTTTGCTGGAGGTTGTGTATGGTACTCTTACCCAAAGGGGCGAATGCACGCGAAACACGTGAAACACGTGAATCTGCGTCTTTGCATTGACTTTCAATGCAATATGTCGTGCAAAAAATTTGTTTCGTGTCTGGGGTGAAAGCAGCTTTATTTTCCCATACAAGTCACAAGTGCCGCAGCAATCAAACGAGCCGCCGTCTTCTACTGCCATAAACATGTGATACGCTTCCGTGTGAGCTGTAAAAGGTAAAAGTAAAACATACAGGCAACTAACTCAGTCGGATCCATGGTAACACAAACTTCCCGCTGGCTTGTTGAGAAATGTCGTAGTGTGGAAGAAACGCAGCGAGGGTTGTTCCAATCCGATTTCCCACAACCCTCCCTCGAAGTCCCCTCTATTGCCCTCCCTCACTTGGGGAAGGGCTAACTCGCCTGCTACGTCATTCGGAGGGCTCGGAGGGTGAAGGAAGTATCTTATTTCGGATTAGAACGCAGCCCAGGATGTCAGTTACAGTTTCACGTGTAACATTGCAACAGGTAGCCCCCACACGGTAAGTAATTTCCTTGAATTGATGCAAAAATATCAAGCAGGCTAAATACGCTGCTGCACTGTCACACAAGGAAGTTACACCGCAGAAACCATCCCCACATGGTGCAACGTTGCCTGATGCAGTATAGACGAGTGTCACTTGCCTCAGGCTTGGGCAAGGCTTTAGGTCTGGGGCAGGCTTTAGGAAACAGCCAAATACTTTTTCAAAGAACTGCATAATTTTGGTAAATAATGGGTCAATTTCACATATACAGCTGTTTTGGACAGAGTCTTAGATGAAGAATCCCCATGAAAATTGAATTTAATCTTAGA
The DNA here is from genome assembly GCA_029721435.1 of Gymnothorax reevesii. Taxonomy (NCBI): domain Eukaryota; kingdom Metazoa; phylum Chordata; class Actinopteri; order Anguilliformes; family Muraenidae; genus Gymnothorax; species Gymnothorax reevesii. Next base: position 89,181,074 of record CM056585.1, read on the forward strand.
CTAATCAGCGCCTATGAAACCAGCCCAGAATACTTCAAGGTTGCCTATTATGCTAATCCTTCTTTTTAGCATTTTATATATACATATATATATATAAATAATGTCATACTGTTGGATGTACATACTCAACCTCTGCAAAGTTTCTAAACATAACAAACCAAGGTTTTCCCGTAATCCAAGAACGTGATTTCCTGAACGTGATTTCATCTCTGAACAGCTCATTCCAAGATCTTCACGAGATCAGGGCAAACCCTGACGTCAGGTTGTCACGTCCAATCTGGACCGACCTGGCCAGAGCTAGATAGATAGATAGATAGAATTTATTCTATCAGACACAAACGAAAACAAGTCATTTAACGTGTAGATTTATCAGTATGTCTCCCAAAGCTCTTTGTATGTGTATTTTTGGATGTGAAAAAAAAGCACAAGTATTTTCCCTTCCTAAAGGCAATGCTACCAGAAATCAATGGATAGCTTTTTTGTTTGCCGGCAGCAAACAGACACACTCAAAGGGAACGTAAGCTGTTTGTGCTGGGCATTTCACCGAAGTCAGCTCCGTCAAGAAAGGATAAGGATAAGCTGTGAGTAGCGATACAACATAAAATAATGTCAGTAAAGCTAACGTGTTAGGGATGGCTAGCAGGACCGCTAACGATAGTTAGCACTCACAACTGGCCTCAAACGCAGGCTTTGTAAAATATCTGCAGATAAAGCCAGGATCGGTCACGACTGTCCCTGACTCACAGACAGACGAGGAAGCAGTAAGTTTTACCATCTTCTGTTGCTTTACTACATAAGCCAACTTAACGTGACGGCTTGTTGAACGTGGCTGTAGCACTGCGGCTAACACAGCTAAGTTACTGTTGCTGATGTTTGTGTACTAAATATGCAAGAGTAAATAATATCAAGGAGACATTCAATGGAAGGTGTGTGAACATAAAACTCATTTGAAGCTAACTTTTTATACTTGTTTGTAATTTGGATGCTTTGTACAACTGTTCATGGTAATGGAACTTACAGTCTGTAAAACCTGTATTGCAAGATAACGTTTGTCTCTGTCTGATGACCGCTCGGTTAATACCACATGTTAGTTCACATTCCTCGCTGCTTAAAAACTCCTCCTATTTAACTTATATGCAGTAATTCAGATTGGTATGTTTATGTTACTTTCGTTAGCATCAAGGTGATAGTTTCATCATAAAGTTAACGGACTATAGCCGCTACAGTTGAAGCTAACTAGAGAGGTTTTGTCCATGTCTGCAAAGTTGGGCTGATAAGGCTGCAGTTAGACCAGATGTAGGTTTTGTGGAGCTTAGGGTACCTGTTTGGGTTTGTTTACTGCTGCTGTGAAACGATCGTTTTACTTATCCATGACCAGGGTCAGCCGGGTACTTTGCTGTGGTGTGGGCTACCTCTCTGATCCTACCACAGTGAAAGCAATTGTGAAATGCACTTTAACATGTCTGGTATAACAAACGATTTCACTGCATTGCCGTGGCGGAATTCCAACCACCTTTGAAAATTGTTCTGGCTAATAAAAAGCCGAAAAAATGGGCCTCGCTGAAGCGGCCCATACCCCTCAGCCCCGAAGGTCACTGCTGCAAGGTCAAAGGTCAAACTGGGACAAAACCTCGAAAAGGCACACCTACCCCCAATTGGGAGTCCAGATATGCTGCCTGGAAATACCTGCCATCTTGGTTTCCTGGTTTTTCAGGTCTGCACCCTCCCCCGGCATTGTAGCGGCCAGGCAGCCAATCAGAGCAGCGCCTCATTAGCATAGCCTCCCAGCCCACTCAAAACAGCTCGTGTTTCAGGCCGGCACAGATGTGGTGAGAGTAGAGGTCTCACTAGGCCTGGATGTCTTTGTATTTTTTTTTTTTGTAACTGAATTCTAAACATTATTTTAAAGACCCATGGGACATGTTTTAAACGATCAAATACAGCATAATATGGGACCTTTAATACAAGTTCATATCTACAACACTATTTACAGAAGCATTTCTGCTTACATATGTTGGCTCCATTCCTCACCTGCCCAGGAAGTCGTCCTGGTCCAGGTCTTTGTCATAGGCTTCAAACTGGATCTCCTGTCCAGGCAACTGGGTTAGAACCACCTGTACAGTCACAAAAGAATCTTACCCCTCCTGTCGTCCTCAGGGATAAAACTCAATCCTGAGTGCAACAGCAGTGAACACAGACATTTTATTTGTCTTGCATGGAAACTGATAACCTTTTCTGGACTCACCACAGCATCAAGAAGCTACAATGTCCCTTTTTAAATTTTTTCATATCACGTATTACAACCTCAGTGTACAAAGGTAGACTTATTTGTCTTTTTACCCCTCAGCTCTGAAAGCTGCACGGCGTCCGCCTGTCCGTCCGTCCGTCTACATTTGATTCCATGTGATAACTGAAAAATGCCATCACCAATCATCACGGTTTCTGGGGAGGACGCCGGGGTAAAGTTACCACACAAGCCTATCCATTTCGGACGCGATCCAAAATCAAATATGGCTGCCAGAGCCGCCATCTTGACTTTCCATTCTCTGTGATTGTGTGCTTCCACTAGCTGTGTTTAACACGATAGCTACACATGCTTCAACTATGCACAGGCCTGAGGGGTCCCGCCCGCGCTAGCGTGGCTATTCCTTTTTTTTTGAGCATTGCAGAGATGAAATTAAAAGTTGTAATCAAACCAAACATGCATATGTCCTTCTCCACATTGAAACAGGAAGATAAAGTTTACGTTTGATTTCAAGCATGGCTTTTCCAAACATGGAGTTCAAGGTCAGACAATGTTGTCCTTCTCATAAGATGTATTGGCTGCAAGGAAATTGTAAGCTGCATTTCAAATGAAGAAATACCAGATGATCTAGTTGCCAAGCAGAACACAAGCTCATCACTCAGCTGAACATAACAGGCTTGTTCGCTGGTGTTGTTTTATTTTTTTATTCTTTCTTTTCTTTATCATGTAATGTGAATATAGGCCACTAGATGGCAGTATTTACCTTTTTTTTGTTAAGCTCAGACTGGAGTCATGTTTAGACATGTCCTGGACATGTCTGGGGCAAGTCTCAGAAAATAAAAAAAAGAGGTCTAAATGTGGGTGGGGTCTTCAAAAGAGTATATAAGGAAAAGAATTGAGACAGTAAGGTAGTAGGAGAAATTGCAAGAAGATGACCAGACCTGCCATTCTGTTCAAGACCTGTGACGTTTCTTTTGTGGATTTCTTTGCCTGTGTTTGAGCATTTTCATTATCCAGGACATTACCAAGCCACCCCACAAAAAGGGACTGTAAATATTTCTTTTTTTTTCCTATTCAATCTTGGTCAGGTTAGTTAGTCGTTATTAGTCTTTGTCTGTTTCATTAAATGTGTTTGAGTTTTAAAACTGTATCTGTCATCCCTTGCTGTTGCTGTTGCTGTTGTGTTATAAATGTAATAACAAATTGGGGCCATAACAAATTGGGGGCTCAAGGTCCGGGATAGACCATTTTGTGAGTCATTTATTAAAAATCTAACATTTCAAATTGTAAAATTGATTTTTTTTTAATTGAATACATATATATTGACAACAGCAATGGATGATTTCATGGCATCACCAACCGTAGGGGTTTTGAAGTCTTTTAAAAAGACAGAACTGCTAGAAATTTGCAGACATTTAGAGCTGACAGAGGTGAAACCAGCCACGCGAAAAGCAAGACTGGCTAGAGAGATAGTTGAATATTACATTGATGAAAATGTGTTTGCACCAGGAGATCTGGAACAGTTTCCAGTGGAAAATCCAAATATAGAAATGGAACTTAAATAAAAAATGATAGAGATTGAAAGGGAAGAAAAAGAAAAACAAAGGCAGTTTGAGTTGGAAAAATTAGCAAGAGAAGAAAAAAAAGAAAGGGAGGAAAGAGAAAAAGAAAGGGGGGAAAAGAGAAACAAAGAGAATTTGAGAGGGAAGAAAAAGAAAAACAAAGAGAATTTGAGTTAGAAAAATTTGCAAGACAGAGAGATTTTGAATTAGAGAAATTGGATAGAGAAGAAAGACTCCAAATGGAGCAACTAAAAATAAAAATTCAAACTGAAAATAAATTTCGGGCTAGCCAGGAGGTAAAACTGGTGCCTCCATTTTCAGAAAAGGATGTTGACAACTATTTCCAGTGTTTTGAAAAGGTAGCAAAGAGTTGCCAGTGGCCAAAGGAACACTGGCCTCTGATGTTGCAAACTGTCCTCAAGGGTAAAGCTCAACAAGCCTATTCGGCTTTGTCTGCAGATGATTCCTCTGATTATGAGGTTGTCAAAAAGGTTATTTTGAGAGCTTATGAGTTGGTTCCAGAGACTTACCGACAGAAATTCAGAGGTCTGAAGAAATCTGAAAATCAGACTTATGTGGAATTTGCTAATGAGAAGAAGGTTTGCTTTGAGCGCTGGTGTACTTCTATGGAGGTCAAGGATGATTTCAATTCACTAAAAGAGATGGTGTTAGTTGAAGAATTCAAGAACTGTGTTAGTATGATGTTAAGACCTACCTTAATGAGAAGCAAGCACTGAATTTGCAATCAGCTGCCAAATTTGCAGATGAATATGTTCTCACACATAAGTCCAAATTTCAGTCTAGCAGTAACAATAGATGGTCCCAATTTCAGAAAAAGGGTTATGGTGATACCCAAGATTCCTCACCCAAAGACAAAGACAAATCTGGTGATGGTGCTCAGAAATCCAGTAACAGGTCTGATCAAAGTGTGAAAGCTGACAGTGACAAAAGTGGTCTAGTTTGCAGTTATTGCAAGAAATCTGGTCATGTTACAACTAACTGTTGGTTCCTTAAAGCTAAGAAAGAAAAAGAAAAGGATACCAAACCAAATGCCTTTGTGAAAACAAGGTTAGAAACCCCTGTAGTAGATGACCGATCTGCTAAATTGCCTGCTTCTTGTGGGGCTAAAAAGCCTGATATTCAGCTGACTTTGTGAGGGAGGAATTTCTTCCATTTGTGTCAAAGGGATTTGTGGCTCTGAATGAGCATACTACTCCTGTCCCCATATATATCCTAAGGGATACCGGAGCTTCTCAGTCACTTTTGTTGATGGACTCCTTGGAGTTACGTGATGAGACCGCTTCAGGGGATTTCATACTTGTACAAGGTATTGAAGGGAGGACTGTATCTGTACCCCTGCGCTCTATATTCTTGAAGTCAGATTTAGTTACAGGACAGGTAAAGGTGGGACTTATGTCAAGTCTACCTATAAAGGGTGTTTCTCTGTTGCTAGGCAATGACCTGGCTGGGGGCAAAGTAGTTCCCCCTGTACATCTTACTTCACAGCCGAGCACTGAAGATGGGGATGAGGACCCATCTCTGTATCCTTCTTGCGCAGTGACTCGTGCTATGGCCAAGAAGGCTAAAGAAGATGATGTTGTGGTGCCGTCCAGTACATTGAATAGTCAGGACTCAGGTGGTTCGCCTCATGACTCTGATTGGCCTACTATGGTTTCTCCGTTTGAGGACTTATCAGATACTTTTATCAGTTCTCTATTCAGCCAGCCGGATGGGTCTGGTGATTCTGATGTGTCTGGAGACTTGTCTCTGTCCAGAAAGCGGTTGATTGAGGAGCAAACTAATGATCCTGAAATTTGTGTACTAAAGAGGAGAGCCCTTCCTGATAAAGAAATAGACGCAGTTCCAGTTGGGTATTATCTCAAGGATGGTGTGTTGATGCGGAAGTGGCGCCCTCCTGATATCCCTGCCAATGCAGATTGGGCAGTGGTCAGGCAAATTGTTGTTCCGAAGGTCTATAGGAATGAGATCTTAACAATGGCTCATAGTTTACCTTTAGGAGGTCATCTTGGTGTTAACAAGACTGTTGATAAGATCATGAAACACTTCTTTTGGCCTGGGCTTCGGAAAGACGTTTCCAACTTTTGCAAAACCTGTCACACTTGTCAGGTAGTTGGAAAACACCAGTTAGACCCACCTGTAGCTCCATTGCAGCCTATCCCAGCATTTGGAGAGCCCTTCTCTCAGGTCATTGTTGATTGCGTTAGTCCATTACCCAAGACTAGATCTGGAAATCAGTACTTGTTGACAATCATGTGTGCATCTACCAGATTCCCCGAAGCCATACCTCTACATAACATCAAGGCAACTGCAATCTCGAAGGCTTTGATAAAGTTCTTCACGTTGTTTGGCCTTCCCAGGGAAATTCAGTCAGACCAGGGTAGCAATTTCACTTCAGGATTGTTTCAGCAGGTTGTGTATGAACTAGGTGCAAAGCAGATTCTTTCTAGTGCCTATCATCCAGAAAGTCAGGGTGCCTTAGAGCGGTTTCATTCCACTCTCAAGACAATGATGAGGACTTATTGTTATGACCATAAAAAAAGACTGGGATGAAGGGGTTCATTTGCTGTTGTTTGCAGCTAGAGAAGCAGTGCAGGAGTCTACTGGATTCAGTCCATTTGAGCTAGTGTTTGGTCATGAAGTGAGAGGACCTTTGCTATTATTGAGTGAACAATGGCAAGAGAAAGAGCCGCATATCAGTCTGTTAGACTATGTTAGCAAGTTCAAGGAAAGATTGCGTGCAGCTTGTGATCTTGCCAAAGAGAACTTGAAATCAAGTCAGGGAAAAATGAAAACTTGGTATGATCATAAGGCTAGAAGCCGTGAGTTTAAACCAGGAGAAAAGGTCCTTGTGCTGTTTCCCTTGCAGTCCAATCCATTGCAGGCTAGATTTCATGGTCCTTATGAAATTCTGACAAAACTCAATGATCTCAATTACATTGTGAAGACTCCAGATAGGAGAAAACCAAAACAATTGTGTCATATTAACATGCTAAAGCCTTATCATGACAGAAATGCTAGGGTTGCAGCGGTCACTTCAGATTCTCCAATGGTCGAAACGTGTGAAGATGAGGGGGAGTTTCAAGATGATGAACCAAGAATTAAAGCTGAAGTTCTTTTATGTAAATTGTCAAACACTGAAGTGTTGCAAAATCTTGATGTTAAACTCTAGCACTTAGAACCCTCACAGAGAGATCAGTTTGAAAGGTTGATCAAGAAATATGAGGATTTGTTTCCTGATGTTCCAAAGAGAGTTACTATAGCCTCTCATGATGTAGATGTTGGTGATGCCAAACCAATAAAACAGCATCCATACCGGATGAATCCTGAAAAGAGAAAGATTGCTGAGAAAGAGGTTGAGTAAATGTTAAAACATGATATTATCAGACCCTCCAACTCCGATTGGAGTTCACCCAGTGTGCTAGTTCCAAAACCTGATGGAAGTACTAGATTCTGTACAGATTATCGCAAAGTCAATGCTGTAACTAGAACTGATGTGTTTCCAATACCTAGGATTGATGATTGTATTGATAGTGTAGGGCAAGCAAAGTTTCTGACCAAGATTGATTTATTGAAGGGTTATTGGTGTGTGCCTTTAACTGAGAGGGCCAAGAGCATCTCTGCTTTTGCCACACCATCTGGATTGTACCAGTATGAAGTCCTACCCTTTGGCATGAAAAATGCCACGTTCCAAAGGATGATACAGACTACAATCGCCGGATTGCCACACACCGGTGCGTACATCGATGACCTGATCACATGGAGTGACTCCTGGGAAGAACATCTAAAAGATGTAGAGACGTTGTTCCAGCGCCTGACCCAGGCTAACCTGACTGTTAACCTGAGCAAGAGTGACTTTGGTTGTGCTACTGTCACCTATCTTGGCTACGTCATAGGCCAGGGTAAGGTGGCACCCATAAATGCTGAAGTCCAAGTCTTCATGGACTTTCCAGTTCCTGACAACAAAAAAGCTTTGCGCCGCTTCCTTGGAATGATCGGGTACTACCGCAAGTTCTGCAAGAACTTTGCTGAGATTGCTCTCAGTCTAACTAACCAACTGAAGAAAGGCGTAAAGTTCACCTGGGATGATGCATGAAGTCCTGAAGTCTCTGCTGTGTCACTTCCCCGTGCTCAAATCTCCTGACTTCAACAAACCGTTCTCCATCGCGGTCGATGCTAGCGACCAAGCTTGTGGATCTGTGCTCCTACAGAGAAGTGACTCTGATGACATTGAGCATCCCGTGGCAAACTTCTCCAGGAATTTCAATCGCCACCAAAGGAACTATTCCACAATAGAGAAGGAACTGTTGGCTCTGGTCCTTTCTTTACAACACTTTGAGGTTTATGTTAGTACAGGGGAAAAGCCAATGATTGTGTACACTGACCACAATCCGTTAATGTTTTTGAGTAAGATGAAAAACAAGAATCGGAGATTGTTGAATTGGAGTTTGATTTTACAGGAGTTTGACTTGGAAATTAAGCATGTGAAGGGTACAGACAATGTAATTGCTGATTGCTTATCCCGTGGTTGAATGTGTATATATATATCATGTGTTTGAATATTGTATGATATGTATATATAGACAAGTGTTCACTTAACCATTTTGTATTGAAAAGAAAAATTTTGCCTTTATGAGTCAAAATTTTTCCCTTTTGGAATGGAGGTGTAATGTGAATATAGGCCACTAGATGGCAGTATTTACATTTTTTTTGTTAAGCTCAGACTGGAGTCATGTTTAGACATGTCCTGGAAATGTCTGGGGCAAGTCTCAGAAAATAAAAAAAAGAGGTCTAAATGTGGGTGGGGTCTGCAAAAGAGTATATAAGGAAAAGAATTGAGACAGTAAAGTAGTGCAGAAATTGCAAGAAGATGACCAGACCTGCCATTCTGTTCAAGACCTGTGACGTTTCTTTTGTGGATTAATTTGCCTGTGTTTGAGCATTTTCATTATCCAGGACATCACCAAGCCACCCCACAAAAAGGGACTGTAAATATTTCTTTTTTTTCCTATTCAATCTTGGTCAGGTTAGTTAGTTGTTATTAGTCTTTGTCTGTTTCATTAAATGTGTTTGAGTTTTAAAACTGTATCTGTCATCCCTTGCTGTTGCTGTTGCGTTATAAATGTAATAACAAATTGGGGCCATAACAATCACATGACTTCATCAGATAATGGGGTCTTGTATGGTGTTCAGCTTAGCGAATAGCAAAAATGGCGACTATCCAAAAGGGCAATTCTAGCATTACTCGTTATATTTCTTTAGCTATAGCACAAAGTTATTTTATTATTCTGTATGTGGATTGAACTTTCTCACTTCTACATTATGATAAGGTAAGATAAGATACACTTTATTGAACTTAAGGGCAGCCTCTTACCATCATCAAATTATAGAAATGAAAATTCAAACAGAATCCTCAATCATAATGTAGGCAGATTAGATTTCATGAGGGTTACTTGGTTACACAAAAGTTACAAGGCCTTTTTTTGTTTTCCTAACTTTGGTTCTATAACCTTGTTAAATTACACACTGCTAAATAAAATTGATTATAAATGTTTGAATTTTTTTATGAACTTTAGAAGGCAACCAAGATTTTAAAAAATGAAAGAGCAACTTTGCATGCACAGCCTTGAAAGAAAAAATGTTACGTCAGTCATGTCACGTTACTCACGTTACCAGTAGATTGCAGTGTTGGACGTTCACCATACTGTGATGTTCACAGCCTTTAAAACCATTTCTGCTCAACAGAATAGTAGGCCGTGATGCTTTAGGAACCATTAGCTACACATTGGAGACCCCTTACATGCAACTTTACTGACGCCGCCCTCCCAGAATGCTGGTGCCACAGCCCTTTTCCCGATACCAATACATGAAGGCTTTACTTTTTCATCATTATACAACCCATGATCCAACAGTCCGTAATCATGGTAAATATCGCACTGTTATGTAGTGATCACGTCATTTTCCAGAACATTGTGTCACCCAATGACACATGATCTCAGTTCACTGCCTACATAACCCTACAAGTCAAACCCCACTCTGCTCATTGGAGCCGCTTTCTCAAACTCTCATAACACTTCTGCATGTCCCATACACTGATGCCCTTAAGTTTCACATTACATAGGTCATGGTTAATGACAGTGAGGGCACAAAAAAAGATTCTTGGCATGGAATCATTTTTGCTTTTCAGCATTGGACAGAGGGATTACAAAACGGACAATTTGAGAATTGTTCTTTTGGTCCACAATTTTAAAATTTGACCCATGATGAATGGTGGGAAGTACATACATACTGTAGCATACCAGGCAGGCCAGTTACTTTTAACTGAATTTAAACATATTTCCTGGCATCACTATAATTTGGGCCCGAGCAGTAACAGTGCGAGGACCCTATTTCTTTCTTAGTTTTAACCAAGTATTGTTGAATGTTTGGAGGCCTTAACATGCTCAAAAACTCACCAAATTTTGCATACTTGTCAGGTCTGGGGAAAATTGACATATTTAAAAGTTGTTGCAAAGACGGGGCAAAACGGCGAAATGGCGCCCCCTAGAAAAGTTCAAAAGCCCTCCTCATTGGGATTCATTTGTCATAGGCCAACAAAATTTGGTACGCACGTGTATAATATCAAGACGCACAAAAACGTCTCTTGACATGTATGGTCCAACCCCAACAGGAAGTCGGCCATTTTGATTTCAATTTTTGATTACCAGCGATTTCCTCACCTCGTATTTTAACAAACTCCTCCCAGGGATTTTGCCTGAATTACATCCCATTTAGTATAAAAATGGATGGCGTTGGAAATGGATGGCGAAATCACAAAAAGTTGCCAACGTTTGTCACGCCCGAGCAGCCAAGCAAGCTTGACCCACAGACATTCCTTACACAGCTTTTGACCAGCATGGTCTCTAGAGGTAGAGGTACATCATAAGATATGTTCATTTATTTACATATAAATTCTGCCCTCTGTTGGTCTGAATGCTGTCGTACCAATTGGGCGTCTTTTCTAAGGACTTGACCAGTGTCCTCTCAATGGCCAGCAGAGCCAGTCTGCTTAAACGCCAATTCTGTAGCGGGTGTAAGACTTGAATGACCAAACTAAAAAAACTATATTCAACTCAAACAAGGAGATGTGAGAATTAAGTTAAACTAATACAAGGAAATGCTAGAATAGTGTTTTATTTACAGGGTGTGATGTTTACAATGAGCTATATCGCCAAGTAAACACCAAGAAATCAGCTGCATAGTTTGTCTCTCGAATTCTCTTGCAAACTCTGCAATGAGACTGAACCAGAAAATGCTTCTGTGCTGGTGTATAGTTCAAAATCACTGTCAATCAAAAAGGAATTCAGTCTTTGGTCATATCCTCCAATCATCACGCAGAAGCCCAACGTCCAGGCCCGCCCACTGCTCCATTGACTCTTAGAGATGCTGAGTGTCCGTGGGAGGGACAAAATCGTGGCATTTATCCAATGACAGTCTAGTTTCGTTGCAGTGAAAAAAAATAAATACAAATTGCCACGCTAACGCAGGTGGGACCCCTCAGCCCTGTGCATAGTTGAAGCATGTGTACCTATTGTGTTAAACACAGCTAATGGAAGCAGACACAATCACACAGAATGGAAATTCAAGATGGCAGATCTGGCAGCCATATTTGATTTCGGATCATGTCCAAAATGGATACACTTGAGTAGTAACTTTACCCCGACGTCCTCAGCAAAATTCATGTTGATTGGTGATGGCCAATTTCAGTTATAGCACGGAATGGACATTCAAGATGGCGGCTCTGGCAGCCGTACTTGATTTCGGATCGCGACCGCAATCGATAGGCTTGTGTAGTAACTCTATCCCGATGTCCTCACCAGATACCGTGATGATTGGTGATGGCGTTTTTCAGTTATCACAAGGAATCAAATGTGGAGGGACAGACAGAAGACAGCCAGACAGACGGAAGCTGTGCATGATGACAATACCCCACGGCCTCTTTCAGGGCTGAGTGGTAAAAACCATCTCATCGAAGCTCAGAGACGCTGAGCATCAACAGGTTTAATGTACTGTGGCGCTAAGGGAATGTATGAGAAGAGAATCGCGTCAGTCGACTGGCGATAAGTACCTGATTCTGAATGTACTTTTCTTAGACTTGAACGTGTTCTAATGCATTTCTAGCCAATGAAATTGAGCTTCCCTTGCAGTCTTAAACAATCGCCACTGGCTGCCACCTATGTCTTTAGACATTGACTGTTTAATTTCCCATTAGGAATCAATGAATTGTGATCATTTTTAGATTTCTTGGCATATACTGTTACTCTCATTACACCCCTGTTCATTGAACATTACCTACATTACGTTGTTACTCATATGACTAAGTACACCACAATTTATGACAGAAACAATTCCCTGCTTCCTAAATTTTACATCTTATACATGTGGGATGGACATACAAAAGGGATGTTGCCTGGATTTTGTAATTAATATTCAGAAGCATTATAGAATGCGGCAAAACTTTAACAGATGAAATATTAAAGTTCCTTCCAATACTGCAATAAACATAATCATAAAATGAAAATGTTTCATTGGCTAAAGGAACACATTTGTTCATGGCCCAAGTTTTAAAACTACATGACTTTAGGAGGAAAAACCATAGGTTTTCATGCAAATATTTGCATGAGAACCAAAAAAATGTAATTCGTCTTAAACCTTCAAATCCTTTACATCCTTACACCTGACTATACAAAGCCTACGCACATTTAAAAATTTGATTGCCGTTTTGTTTTTCTCATTTTATGCAGTCACGTAATCCTGTAACTGCATCAGCGTTATAACAGTAACAGTATATAACAGTATTTGGGTTGTGGCCACAACCATCCAAATAATCATCCCCTGAGTTAAGGGGATAAGCTCATTTTTCTCTCCCATTCACCTCAGCTGCTGTGTGGTGAGCGCTCAGGTACAAAATGGCTGCCGTGCAACTCGGTGGGTGCCATATACTGGTGGCAGTGAGGTGAGATTCCCTCATATGACTGCGCAGCAGTTTGATTATTATCAATTATTATAATTAATTCATTCACACATAAGCATAAATATAGTCCTTCTGGGCTCTACCCCAGCACAGTGGAATTCAGAACAGCAAATATGAAACTGAAATATAGACTGTCAGCTTTAACTTGCAGATGCTGGCATCGATTTTGAGTGAACCATGTAAAAATCGAAGCCTTATTTAACACAGGGTCACAGGACCAAACATCAGAATAAAAATAGAGATGGACACTGTACCTCATACAGTTCGTTCCAGGTAGGGTTGAGGTTCTCCTTGATCACATGACTGCGAAAGGTCACGCCTGCGACTCGAGTCTTCACGTAGGGGTCACTCTTCCCTTTCACGATACCTCCCATGAAGTTGTCCTTGGCAATCAGGTTTCGGGCCTCCACCAGATGGATCCGCATCACCCCCTACAGGTTTGCACAATTTAGAGAGTTGAACATAATGCCAGAGCCTTGTGGCACAGAGTAACTGTCGGCTGTATTTGGATGGACATGCGGGACATGGTCACACAGTCAAACTATTAATTAAACTCAAGTATGTTGCATTTTATGATGGGTAGAGTTTGATTGTGATTAAAATAGCTTAGATGATGTAAATAGCATGTAATGAGGTTTATGCACCTCTCAGGGTGGGGTGCGACTGATGAGGGGGGTTGGGGGGGGGGCATTTTACAGCACTTTCTTGATCTTTACCCCCCAACTGGATAGAACAAACCACTCAGAAAAACACAAGATTCCTATTTGTAATTACAAGTTGGATGTCAATCTGTAAGCTATTTACAAACCTGAACTTGGTATTTACAGCATGAAACCCAACATGGGTGGAGCCATCTTGAACCAATTTGAGCCAAGTGAAACAATCATACTTTTGGCTTCGGAAGGCAATGCTTATGATTGGCGTGGGCCCCGAGCCACTGTCATGAGCAGCTGATGGAGCGGTAGGTGATGCTTGCCTCAGTGGCAAAGCTGGGGTCCGGCAAGGTGTGTTGGGGTCGAGATTTCGGGGTGCAAGGGGACATGTTGACGGTGCCGGGGACTGTCTCTACAGCCACCCCGCCTTCACATTCCCCTGATGCAGTGGCCGAGGAGGCTGGGGATGATGGACCGACGGGAGAGGCATCCTCGTTCAGCCACAAGACCTGAAACACAGTGAGCAAGAAGCCATTTTAGATTCTCACTCTCCAGCAGAAAAAGCTTTGGCATAGTAATATCCCGGGGAACAGGTCCAAAGTACTGTCAGCCTGAGCAGGAAAAAGCAAATTTATTAACTCCCCAGATAAATGTTGTGCATGTACCAGTGAGTGTAATTCAGTGTGCAAATTTCTTTGGACTACTTTATTACTGAAATGTGTGTTTTACCATTACAGATTTGGATGAATACTGAATGAAGTAAAATGAAAGTATATTATGTCATAATGTCAACACTGTTTTTTTCATAAGAATAAAAAAGGAAAAAATAAAATCTTCAATATTTACATTTTCATGTTCAGCGAGATCTTCTGCATTATGTAGATATCAAACTGTTACAAATTCAGGATAGAAGCCAAACACATTTCACAGGCCAAGCACACTGCTGCACTGTTAATAATAATAAAGTGTAAATGATGTGTTGAGCAAGATCCTCTCTGGTGTCAGTATTACCCGCAGGATGATGGTGATGTAAATGCGGCTGGCAGAACCCGAGTTCTCCAGCTGGAACCACTGATCCAAGGTCAGCTCCGGACAGCTCAGGAGGCGGGACAGGGGGATAGAGAGACTGCCCAATGACAAGGCCCGGTCATCGTCTTTCACCTGAGGGAGAAAGGACAGCACCTTACCTCACTTCCTGTCATAACCGAAAAGCCTGCACAATCAGGTTTTATCCTTTGGCGAGGAGGGTTTTTCTGAACGTTTTCACCATTATTAAGTTAGTTTCAGGAACGTCACAGCCTTTGGTAACTAGTGGTGATGGTTAAATTAGTTTCAGAATGTTTTGATGAGAAAATTTTCATCGCATATTTGTTACTGTAACCTGCTAAAGAGAAACAACTTTGTTTGTCACAAACAGCGTACGAATCCGTCTTGTCAAGTTTGGTAATTTCCTGCTCAAAAACAAGCGTTTGCTTCTCAAGGGGTTGGACAATACAAAAAGCACAAAGAGATGAGTCAGTGTATAAAGCAGGTTTTGTGCAATTTTTGTAGCCCAAACCTTGACTGCGTTTTGACTCACTCAAAACCCCCTTGTAATGCAAACACTGTCGCTCCATGATACTTTCATGGGACTGAATCCCAGCCAGCGGACCTGTTTGCAATAAACACACACACACACACACATATATATATATATATATATCAGAGGTGTAGCCAGCGGGCGTGCGAAAACGCGTGCCTTTTTGACTGCAATTAGTAGTTCTCAATCATTTTCCTTTATTGTCGCGTTTTCCAATCATCTTAATTGGCAACCGAAGACACGGTTTCTCTCCATATGCGATCCAATAGGGATTAAATCATGGGCTAAATTCAGTACAGTTGCAGAACAAGAACAGAGAATTGGGTTGCACAAAACTTCTGTTTAAAACAATTATTAGTCCTGACCTGTTCTCTTGTCATTTTCATAATTAACAGAAGGCTCACTCCAAGAGCACTCCTCACTTAACAGGTGCTGCTTGTTCTCCCCGCTAAGGTAAGACGAAATTCATTAATCTGGACGCGTATTTGCGAGAACAGGATTTGCGATAATTTGCGTATTGGAAAGAAGCCGTGTCTTCGGTCGCCAATTAAGATAATTGGAAAACGCGTCAATAAAGGAAAATGATTGAGAACCACTAATTGCAGTCAAAAAGGGACGTGTTTTCGCACCCCAGCTGGCTACGCCACTGTATTTATACATAAGTGTATATATATATATATATATATATATATACACACATAAGTGTATATATGTAAGGGATAATTAACGAGAAGGTGTGCATTCCACGGTTTTAATGCACGACGCGGAGGCAAATAACCACCCGACGTGAAGCGGAGGGTGGTTGCCTCCGCGAAGTGCATTAAAACCGTGGAATGCTCACCTTCGAGTTGATTATCCCGCTTATACCATGGTCATTTGCCAGCAATATCAAATCGCAGCATTCAGAAATTTTGGTGAAAGTTTTTCACTAAAAAAAAAACGAGCTGGTAATCATTAAACAGGCGCCGCGCTTTCTCATACCCAATAGCCTACTATAGGCCAAGTCAAATTGAACCAGCTATCGTAGTTCATCTTACGTTCATGGAGAAAGATTTTTTTTGCACACGCTTACATCCGTTTACCAGCTGATTTGATAACGGATTCCAGCTGAAATGGATATTATGCATAACGCAACATTATGACTGTAGCTAACTTGCTACCCACAATTACAATGAACTTATGATGGTTTCCGCAGTCAGCGAGCTGAAGTCTGCTGGCACATCACGTAGCTAGCGAACTGTCAGCAGTTGCTGACACATGAAGTGGACACGTTAGCTTCCTTTGTAACCGTACACAATTACAATCATTTAATGAATAAAGCCTGATTACTTCGCTGCTATAATATTTCCGGTCATTATCGCTCGAGTACCTATAGTTAACCGCCCCGCTGGACGCAACTTGTATGACGCCGCTAAATTTACTGGAGATAAATTTGCAGCTAGGTTTCCGTTGCACCCAGACGAATACCACGTTTAACGTTGCTCGGGTTACAAGTTGGCTAGAGGATGAATTTCGAATGGTGAAATGACCGTGGCCGAACTACCTGTGCGGTTCCACGGTTTTAATGTATACCTGCCAGCCAATCAGAAAAAAGTATTCACCCAGACCATGGTATATATATATATATATATATACCTGGGGAAACGTTTAGCCTCACCAAATACAAACTGATATTTTCTTAAAATTTTATACATTTGCATGTACATTTTAGCATGCAGCCCACATGAATTTCACATTCAAAAGGCTTTGTCATGAACGATGCTTAACTGCAAGTGGTGAATGCAAGCAGCAATGGTACTTCTGTAATCTTAAGTTTCATCTAAGACAGATATTGATGAAGAGGTTAAAAAAATTCCTGTCTTACACTGAAAAAATGCAAAAATTCATGAAAATATCGTCCAGTTCATCCTCTGAGATTTGTTTTCATCTTTCAGAGTAAACAAAGCAAAGTTATGGTATTTCAATATAAAATACTGGTGTTATACTGTATGACGACATTTTGTCAGCCTGAATGACACATAGCGCTAAGACCCAAAAATACAGATGAAATCTTATTCCCTCAGCAATAATGATAATGATCCTATGAACTACTATTATTAGCAGCGACTGTGTTGTTCTTTTCACTATTGTTAAGTTATTAAACTAAAAATTTTTAAGTTATTCAAAATAAGGGTAAAGTGTTTAATGTGGTGAGCTAACTGAACATTGATTGCTTTCATACAGGAGGGAGAGAGAGAGTGAGAGAGTGTTCGAATGAGAGAGAGAGAGAGAGAGAAAATGATCACCAAGAAAACCAGAAATATAGCACAGGAGTTTTATGCAACACATTTAGTGTGTGTGTGTGTGCGCGCTCGTGTGCGTGCATGATTTTACAGCCCCATTTCCAAAAAAGTTGAATGCTATGAAAAATGTAAATAAAAATGGAATGCAATGATTAGCAAACTTTAAACTGAACAAAGACAACATATCTGACATTGATTTTTTTAAATAGAAGATGTTATGCCAAACAAAGCTGCAATCATTGATGAAGACCTCATCTTTTATTTGCATATGAAGAACATCAAGACTGCTTTTTTACTTGTATTATATTTACTGCCAAAATTAGGAAATTTTTGTCTCAGCATGATACAGAGAAGAGGTTTTATGCTTTTGTAAGATGGATTACTGCAAGATCTCCTATCTGATTGCACAAGTATGTCATTAAAAACCCTCCAGTTAGAACAAAATTTGGCCAATTGCATAGAAACCAGAATTAGATGTTTTGAAAATTCTGCATTTCCCCACTGCTGGCACTAGCAACCAGTAAAATACAGAATCGATTTCAAAATACGGCTGTTTAAGGGCTGTAAAAGCCAAGCACTAGCATATCTGAAAGATCTAACTGCTCCCCCATAGTCCCCAAATTTTCCTCTGTTAAACTGGTTTTTAAGTGTTTACAGAACTTGGCACCAGATGTTTTGTGCAGTCTTTTTAGTAGACTAAACAGTGGCAGGATCACCAGGGGTACAGCAGGTGGTAACTGTAAAATCTTTCGGCGTAAGACCTCCTTTTGGCAATCAGCCTTCTCTATGAAGGGTTCTGATAAGGAATCAGGTAGACACCAGATGCGGGGAGATGGGAATGAGGATTTATTAAACAAAAAACAAAACAGGCACGAGGGCCAACGAAAAACTTGGCCCAAAGGGTTGCAAAAGACAAACTAAAGTATGCTGCACAGAGCTATAAACAATAAATGCAAAAAGGCACTGGAAACTCCAGGCAAGATACTCAAGAAAAATAAATAACAATACTAAATATATATATACACACACAAGACGAGAGGCTAGGACAAATACTAGGGAACTTGACAAGAACTTGGCTAAACGAGACGCGACTAGAAACAAACTTGAGACACTGTCTGCCAGCCAACTTCCACCGCAACCAGATAAAGGCTTGGTAATCATGACACAAGGGGTAACACCTGGAGAGAGAGAAACAAGAGGCATGGCAAGATCAAGACATGGACAGAGATTGGATGACATGACCTGCTCATTAAGAGAATGAGCGTGCTCAGCTTAAGTACCAATTAAGTATGCAGCCTGGAAGCAAGCATGAATGTTCAGAACAGAAAAGCACAGCAAGATCTTGAAATAGCAAAGCAGGAATCATGACAATAAACTCCCTGTCTAAATTAGTAATATTAGTAATGTGCCTGTCTAAGAATTACACCACCCAGTGAGTGTTAGTAAATGTTAGTAACTTAAAAACAGTTAATTGCCAATTAAGCTTAGAGAGGCCCGAATCCAGCACAGCACAGAAGGAAGGGGGAAACCACAAAGCCAACCAGAGCTCAGAAATGTGCAGCAACGAAGGCACGGGGCGGAACGCAGACAAGCGGTGGAGTGGCATGGCAGACCGGGCAAAAACAAAAACATGGAAAAGTAAAAACATGGACATGGAACGAGAAACATGAAATGTAAAATCCTGAAACAAGAAACTGTTAAAACTGAGACATGAACATGACTATGGAACATGAAACTATGAACTATGAAATCTTGAAACATGACTGTTAAAACCATAAACAATATCGTCCTGGCCAAAGGCCAGGACCCTGGAACACAACAGGTTCACAGAAGTGGAACTCATTACTAACTGATATAAAACTAACCCCAGACATTAGGATTAAAAAAAAAAATGTTAAAGTCTGGCTGAAACTAAATCAGAGCTGCATGCATTTTTAATGAGACAGGACTTGGTATGATTTCAGATGTATTGTACATTTTACTGTATTGGTATGTAATTTTGATTTTTTTTAACCTCCTCTCCTTAAAAGCCTAATTGAGGTCGGGAGTTGGAAACTAGCATTAGCTATAATCTCTGTATGCAGAACATCAGTCACATTGACTTGTTTGTATCAAGTGGAAGTGTTACTATTAGAGATGCACCAAATTTTCGGCCACCGAAAATTTTCGGCCGAAAAAGGCAAAACAATGCATTTTCGGTTTTCGGCCGAAAGACTTTTAACACCGAAACAATACGGCCGAAACAGAATGTTGTGATGACCCAAGCAAAAACTGCGGCCAGCACGCGCCTGTCTGTATGTTTTAAATCAGGGGACGCGCACCACCATCACCACGTTATGGCATCCCTTAGCAAAAAGTAGTATACTTGAAGTTCATTTTATTAAGTATACCTCAGTATTAGTATAAGTCAAGCAAGTATACTACGGACCCATGTACTTGTAGTGAACCAGAAAGTATACTAATTTAATACTTCTTCGGACTAAGCAGTAGACTTGCATACTATACTTTACTTGCAGTATACTTAAATGTATACTTTCATAAATTGAAAAGTATTCTAGAGGTATGCAACTAATTAAGTGACAGTATACTTAAAAGTTCACTTGTAGTATGCTTGCAGTACAAAATAAAACTTAAAGTACCCATCTTGTTTATATCTATGTTGCTTAAACTTGAAGTATACTTTTTTTTTTTTGCAAGAATATGTATCAAGTCTGTCAATACTGCAATAATTGTCAAATTTGTTCTCAAATAAAATCAGACAAATGTTTATCTATTTCTTTGTGGGTTAATAACACTGCATAAAAATCAAGTTCAGCTCCACCCATGTGCTATTTACTCTGCTATGCTGCCCCAAAGCTGACTTTTTACTGCAAACATACATGTAAGTCCACTATAAAAATATAGTAAAGTATACTTCAAAGAAGCCAATATGTATGGTAAAAATATTTTAATGTGCTTATGCTTTTGATAGTAGCCTAACTGCAAGTCAGTATACTTGAACATTAGGCATGAATATTTCAATACTTAGGTATACTCAAGAAAAGCATGATAATCAAAGGTTTAGGTACCAGTATCAGCTAAATATACTTAGTCTTTTCGGTGTACTTTTCAGTATAAGCTAAGTATATGAAAGTATTACTTAGCTAAGTATATCTCTGATAAGTACATCAAAAGTAAACTGAAAGTATACTCTCTTATTTTTAGTTTTGAAGAAGTATACTAATAGCACACTTAAATGAACTTTTTTTTTGTAAGGGTAAGTATACCTCTAATAAGTACATCAAAAGTAAACTGAAAGTATACTCTCTTATTTTTTAGTTAAGAAGAAGTATACTAATAGCACACTTGAATAAACTACTTTTTTGTAAAGGACATCCCGAGTGTTGAATTGCAATTTCTGTTTCACACTGTCCTGATGCATAGTATAGCAGCTGCTGTTGTGTCCGATTCGGTTGCACATTAAATACGTACCACATGAAAACGCAAAGCTATGATATCCGTAAAAGGCATAGAGTGTTCATAGAAAATGGCAATATATTCAAGGCATTTATGTAACATCAGTATTCCATAATGTAACTACAACCCCTGGAAAAATATGGAGTCACTACACACGGATGTTAATTTACCTTTTTCTTTCATAACAAAGCAACAAATAACACATATGATAAAACAATTATTGTTTATTAGCTTGACATGCAGGCGTCATTTAACATTTCACTTTGAAAGTGAAGGCAAAACACGTAGCAAACGCGCAAATTGCGGGAGATGGCGGAGTATTAGAATTTATCGCTTTACGATGCTTCATCTCATCTGTGATTCCTCTCCCTTTCCTGAGAACAAAATGCTTCATCAGCACCTGTAAAGTTATTCTCCGTGCAATTTTCGTAGAATAAGGGCAGCATAATAACTTTCTCAAGGGAAATTAGGGGAACAGAATTCAGCACAACGTTGTTGCTTCTAATTTCGCTTCGAACAGGATCACGGACAAAGAAACGCATTTCATAAACGTAGCAGCTTCGGTGAATAAACGCTAAGTTACCTTGTTTGAAAGGTAAGGCAATGCACCGTATATTTATCAAGTTGCCTAAAACAACACACGTTTAAAAACCACAATCTGAAGACCTGTTTCAGTGATGGAAAGTGAAGCCTATTTCCTACCGATTATGCGGAAGCGAGTTGTCTATCGCAGCCAGTTCTCTCTGACCAATCAGTGGGCTGCTGTTGTCGTCATTTAAAATATTTTACAATTTTCCAGCAGCCGGTAATAGGCTAGTCAGTTATTGGCCTGCAGGTTATTCATGAGTGGGGCCAAGTTAAACATTTTATTTAGAATTTTATTTTATATTGTGCTTTGTTGGAATGTCAGTGCTAAATATTTATTTTCATAATTTTGTAATAATTTTATTTTTTGAAGCGTGAATATTAATTTAGGCCATTGCAATGCCTTGACTTTAGTTAGGTAAGTACAAAGTCATAGCCATGAATGAAATGGTATTAATGGTTCTGCTTGGCTTGCCGTCTCCCCTTCCCTGTAACATCTTGCCCCTGTTTCCAGTCCCCCAGTCCCCATTCCATCCCTCCCAGTCCCCTTTTCATCCCTCCCAGTCCCCATTCCATCCCTCCCAGTCCCCTTTTCATCCCTCCCAGTCCCCTTTCCATCCCTCCCATTCCCCATTCCATCCCTCCCAGTCCCCTTTCCATCCCTCCCAGTCCCCATTCCAACCCTCCCAGTCTCCATTCCATCCCTCTTAGTCCCCTTTCCATCCCTCCCAGTACCCATTCCCTCTCTCCCAGTCCCCTTTCCATCCCTCCCAGTCCCCATTCCATCCCTCCCAGTCCCCTTTCCATCCCTCCCAGTCCCCATTCCATCCCTCCCAGTCCCCTTTCCATCCCTCCCAGTCCCCATTCCATCCCTCCCAGTCCCCATTCCATCCCCCCCACTCCCCTTTCCATCCCTCCCAGTCTCCATTCCATCCCTCCCAGTCCCCTTTCCATCCCACCCAGTACCCTTTCCATCCCTCCCAGTCCCCATTCCATCCCTCTGTCCTCCAGGCTTTCCCTTCCCCTCCTCTCTTCATCTCTCCAGGGCTGACCTCAGGCACCTGGGCTCCCCCCTTTTTCAACCGGGTTCAAAGTTTTCTCATACATGGGAGTTTTTCCTTGCCACCACCAGATTTTGGTTTGGGAATCAGGCCTTGTCCTGTGTAAAGCTCTTTGGGTCAATCTCACGAGTGAAAAGTGCTAAACAAATAAAATGGAATCTTCACCAGTGTTAGTGACGTATTGCTATTTTCAGACTCCCTTTGATATCACAGTCTTAACTGAACCTCTAGAAAGTCACCTGTATGCAGTCAGAGCGGTTCCTTGTCTTAGAATGATGCATGGATTGCTCTTTGATGATGTTAATTGAATGTTAACATCCTAGTGAACCAGAGTGATGTGGAATGTAACCTGAATGGTGATGTTACGACTGTCTGAAAAGCTACCTCAATACGAAACACATGGCTATAATTGTTGATCATAACACCTCTAAAATGCTTTTGGATTTGAAATGGATGGCACTTCATAACAAGACTAAACTGTAATTTACTACCTGGATGTCAACGTCCTGGCTGCAGGGGTCCTGGATGAAGAAGGTGAAGGCATCCTCCCACACTGGGTCATTGGTCCCGTAGCAGGTCTGACACAGAGAGACATTTTGTTTTGTTTAGTGTTTCTGACACATTTGATCCCACCACCTATGGAGCGTATTCTGTGTCAAGTAACCGGAAGAAATAAGGTCTTTACACCCTCCTTCCCTCCGTCTCAAGTGTTGCTAAACTCGACCAGATGGTGTCACTCATGGAAGAAGAAACAAGCTGGATGGAAGAAGGGACAGAAGAGAGCCCCAGCACTGCTGCCCAGGCATGTCTTCGCCTTCCAGAAGCGAGCGACTATCATCGCTGTCCAGCCTCTGCCGCCCGAGTGAGTGTGTGGCTACGGAAGGCATTCACAGAGCTGGCTCAAGCAATCATCTCTTCAGCATTAGTAATCTAACAGCTGAGATAACATAACATAACGTAACATAACATGAATGGCGAGAACAGGCCATTCAGCCCAACTACACTCGCCAGTTTCTTTATACTATTGTGAATATATCCCTTCAGATACTCAATGACTCAATGGTATCTAGCTTTAAGTCAAGCCTGCTCTTGAAAACCCCCAAGGTCTCTGCCTCAACAATATGGTCAGGCAAGCTATTCCACATCGAAATTACTCTTTGGGTGAAGAAATATTTCCGAATATCAGCGCTAAATTTACCTTTGATCAGCGTACATTTGTGACCCCATGTTCTACTAACAACACTTGATTGAAGGAATCCTACATAATTCACTTTGTTAATCCCTTTAAGATATTTAAAGACCTCAATCAGATCACCCCTAAGCCTCCTTTTCCTAAGACAAAAGAGATTAAGGATCTTCAGCCTCTTCTCGTAGCTTTCATCTTTTATACCCGGAATTAGCTTAGTGACTCTTCTCTGAACTTTCTCTAGAGCCTCTATATCTTTCTTAAAATATGGTCCTCAGAACTTTACACAATTCTCAAGAAGTGGTCTGACGAATGTGGTGTACACGAGAAGTATCACCTCCTTGGATTTGTACTCAGTACTTTTGGCAATGTATCCCAGCATCCGAATGGCTTTATTAACCGCTACGGCACAATGGCTAGAACCTGTGAGGGTTTGGTCAAGAATCACTCCCAGATCTTTCTTGTGTGGAGCACATTCCACTTTTAAACCTCCCATGAAGTAATCCCGTCTAATGTTTTTATTACCTACATGTACAACTTTACATTTCGCTACATTAAATTTCATTTGCCACATTTCTGCCCAATTCTGGATTCTATCCAAATCATCCTGAATCACGTCAGCGAACTCTAAACTATTTGCCAAACCCCCCAATTTAGTATCATCTGCAAATTTAACTAATCTGCTCACAATATTCCTATCAAGGTCATTAATGTAGATGAGGAACAGCAGGGGTCCCAACACCGATCCCTGGGGGACGCCACTCCCCACTATACCTAGCTCAGGTGAGATACCACTGACCACCACTCTGTGTTCTGTCCTGTAACCAGTTTTGAATCCACTCCAGAATACCTCCTGTAACTCCAATGGAGCTTATTTTAACACGAGTCATCAGAAGATGACATATCCCACCGGTTCCACGCAATTTGTGATTTGTGGGCTGTTTTTGGTTGAAAATCCAAAATTTTGGGCAGAATGGAGCTGAAACCCCCAAAAGGCACGACAACACCTGAAGAGTAAGTTCCATAGCAAATTTGAAGTTTGTAAGTGGTATAGTTTTTGAGTTATGCTCCAGAAATGAAAATAATTACGAACAGACGACGGACGGACGAACGGACGGACAGAGGGACAGGGCGATGACTATATATGATAAAAATTAGTCTCTTATGTGGTACTGTGTCAAATGCTTTTTGAAAATCCAAATATATGATGTCATAAGCCCTGCTCTGGTCATAAGTCTTGGTGGCCTCTTCAAAAAATTCCAGAAAGTTTGTCAGACATGACTTTCCCCTACGGAAACCATGTTGGCTATCCCTCAAGATATTGTTGCGTTCAAGAAATAAGTACAGCTCATCTTTTATGATAGATTGCAATATTTTGCACGTAATGCAAGTTAAACTGACTGGCCTGTAATTTCCTGGAAGATGGGTACCTTCACGAGCCAAAGCCAGCCTCTATATCCCAGCTGTGATACACTCACCCTGCTCTCCTTAGTGGTGTCCTGGACAGACAGCTGCACCATGGGGCTCGGGTCTTTGTTTCCCTTCTTCATCTAAAATCACACACAGCTGTTACAACACACACACCTAGGTAAAGAGATACAAACATACAGTATATTTGAAAAGTCAAGAAAGTGATGCTGTAAGTGGTCAAAGTAGCAAAACATTTTACAAAAAATCCAGCCCAGATAATAATAATGTTGCAAATTAAAATGAGTGTTTGAAATAATTGTTTTTATTGCAGTCCAGACATTGGGCAGCTAAGTACTATTTTCAGTGGCCTTTACTGAAATATAACCACAGACTGTCACTCCATCGTTATGCAACTCAGGTTCACAGACTTCAGATAAGTCTACTTATTCCCTCCCATAGAGGAGCACATCTGAGCCTCGACTTCTCTTTCCTGTTCAGACCAAGTTTGTGCTCATTTTCAAAACAGTAATGCAGATCTTTAAATAAAACATTCAGTTTCTCAGACATGGAAACTTCATCTCGTAAAATAACTTCACAAATTTCCAGAGAAAGCGTCTTCTTAACCCTCAATTGCATGCATTATAGCAGCAGTTTAAAAAAGTCTTTCATTGACTTTTCATGCATAAAATGGGGCCAATTGCTGAAATCAAGAATCATTTTTTTAAATAACCCACGAGAGGGTCACTTTGGGGCGCCTTGTCTGGAGGCAACATTGTGTGACAATGGAAAGAACGATCAACAGGACCTCGTAATAAAACCAGATTTTTCATTCATTGAAACCAACTGGGAAAAAAGTATAATTTCTACAAAATCCTTTAAAATGCCTGATTTTCAAATAATTTATTTCTGTATGCTCCAATAATTTTGAAATTGATACTCAAATAATATAGAAGTTGAAAGAGGCAGAGTGTATACATTTTAGTCCCTGCTTTCCCAAGATCCGATTGATCTGATTTCACTAACTCAGTATAATATGACAGCACTTCAATCAGGGGTGCAGAGAGGGTTGTGCTGCTGCGGGCCTGACTTTGGCCTGAGGCCCTGATGTGGGTCCCCTCCCCGTGTTTGCATGGCTCTCACCAAGCACTCTGTGAAATTGTGCTTCGACTCTACTTCAGCAGCAACATGAAGTATCCAAACCCCCAAGCACCTCGCATGAGGAACCTGTGGTCTGGACATCAGACAGAAAACAGGAAGCAGACACAAGAAGCAGCTGGGTCCCACAGGAAGTGGGCGGCCGCGACTCACTGGCAGTTCCTGAGCCCGATCCAGATAGACCACCAAGATGGCTGCCGAAGGCGAGTCTGTAGTCTTGCTGGTGATGGCCAGGTTCTTATTCCTCAAAAGTACCTAAGAGAGGGAAGATACAGGGGCACGTCCCGATACCTTTCACTCCCCACCTCCAAACCTCCACCCCTCCCAATGCCACTCTACTTCAACCAGAAAATTAGGTGGAGTAAGTTAGTGGAGATTCGGCACGGAGGTTCAGAAAATGCAAAGAACAGTGAAAAAAATTGGGACTGAATATTTGGTTCTCTGGCACTAAAATCTCAAAAGTCAATTATATTAATTTTTTTTCAAATTTTCAGCCCACACACAGCCCCAGAGCAAATCATAATTCTACAAATCCGCTCATTTAAAAAAGCAAAACTTTCAGGGCAGTCTCCAGCAGTAGTTCTTATTATGAATCGAGGCACAAATTAATATGTATCAGTGACATTAGATCACAGTAAATATCTGAAAACCTTACAGTCAATTCAGAAGCCCCACATACCCGTTCTCTGATTAGACCATTAATTATTCACTATAAGCTTAACCCTTTGAGCCCTAAAGGTTTAGTGGCTGCGAAGAAAACATACATTAACCCAAAATGCCAAAAAAAACAGCCTTTAAAACAAGTGACTTTGATCACATAACTTTTGGTTATCAACTGGCATTGTTTGCAATCAGGTGGTTTAAGGTGTGTTTTGGCAAGGGGGGGGTCATGACGCCCCATAAAATACAGGGTAAAAAGGATTAAGGTTACAGCCAATATTCTGCTGCCAGTTTGTTGTGTCTTACATTGGCAAATTCAGAAACATTAGTATAATGAGCAGAATTCAATTTCCTTCCATGTCCTTCACTTTAAAATTTGAATTGTGTTAAAATCTTTGGGATGGGCTTTCTAACTCTGAGGGTGCCAGCACACGCTGTCACCCAGAGCTGTGAAAATTATCGCTCTTTACATTATAATGCCCTTATAACACTCTGTTTTGGAGGAAGCAGAGGGATAATTTAAGGCCACCTTGCTTGATTCCCTCGGCACTCGGACAGAGAAGGAATGAAGGTAACAATGATCAGTTTTCAGAGGATGTGACATTCTTTGGTTCCTTGTGCAGGGACTGGCCGAAATAGTTGTACAGCCTGACCAGAGGAGGGAACTGAGAAGAAAGGAGCAAAAAATGATGTCAGAGACTGACCTGATCAAGCTGGTCCGCGTTGGAAAGCAGGGAGAGCCACTCCAGCCTGAGGTGCACACGACCAGAGGGGGCGTCTTTCAGAGTAAACCACTGACAAACACAAACAGAGAGATGTGACTTACTGACTCTGTTACAGACAAGTTATACACATTACCCACTTCCGACATTACACCTGTGTTATTGACACACTCTGCTGACTCTTTACATTAGAACATGGGCTATTTACACACGTAGATACACACACAGACACCGCCCAATTACTACATCATACATAGGCTGCTAACACATACAGCCTAATCACTGCATTAGACATGAGCCATTATTATACACACAGCCCACTAACTATACTACACAAGGGCTACTAACAAATACACAGCCCACTAACTATACTACTCAAGGGCTACTAACATACACACAGCCCACTAACTATACTACACAAGGGCTACTAACATACACACAGCCCACTAACTATACTACACAAGGGCTACTAACATACACACAGCCCACTAACTCTACTACACAAGAGCTACTAACATACACACAACCCACTAACTATACTACACAAGGGCTACTAACATACACACAGCCCACTAACTATTCTACACAAGGGCTACTAACATACACACAGCCCACTAATTATACTACACAAGGGCTACTAACATACACAAAGCCCACTAACTATACTACGCAAGGGCTACTAACATACACACAGCTCACTAACTGTACTACACAAGGGCTACTAACAAACACACAGCCCTCTAACTATACTACACAAGGGCTACTAACAAACACACAGCCCACTAACTATACTACGCAAGGGCTACTACCATACACACAGCCCACTAACTATACTACACAAGGGCTACTAACAAACACACAGCCCACTAACTATACTACGCAAGGGCTACTACCATACACACTGCCCACTAACTCTACTACACAAGGGCTACTAACAAACACACAGCCCACGACATTGCTGTGAAAAGCCAGGGCTGTTCAATCTTCAGGTTTCTCCCTGCAGAGTTAGGTCACCCCCATCGTCTTTTGAGGAAACCCCACACCACCATCCTCCCAACTCTGCGGCTGGAGTTTCAGACTCTCCTACACTTAGATCTCAGTCACTTCAGTTCCCCCTTGACACTTGCATCTGAGGACCACGCATGAACTCACAGGCAAAGCATTGTCTCCTGTGGAACACTGCTTGTCAATCATTAACCAAGAGTTGGTGTAATCTCAGAAACACCAACATTCAGTGTTTGTTGTGACCAAATATTCCCATTGGCCAACTGTGTACAAAATAAAGGCTTACATATATCTATTTTAGGGCTGTCAGGATAATTAATCGCGATTAATTTAAGCGCAATAAAAGTAACTGCCACTATGAGGCAGACAGACGTGATTGCTTATTACTTTTTCTATGACACATACCTAATGCGCTCATTTGAAATGGTTCCGGGAAGAAACCTGTGATTTGAAGTCCACAAATTACCGGCGAGGTTGGACAGCCTCCATCGCCTTGGCATAATTAGCTCACCTTAAATCATTTCCCGTGTACTTTGCTTAACTTGCAATCAAGCCATTTATTCAGCCAACTGACTAATCAAAATCAAAATGTGGCGTAGAATGATTAAGAAGTGATAATGAGAAACAGACGGACCTAACCAGGTTGCCGTGTTAGATTGAAAAAATTTCAATAATCTGAATAAATAGCTGACCTCTGAATTCCACCTTTCATCGAGGAATTTTGTATGCATTATTAAAGATATTTCTTCAAAAAAATGAAGTTATTCAAAGATGGCCCTGGTTTTAAGAGCTTAAAAATATAGGCTACGTGAAGTGGAAAACATTTTGTGAAGCATACCGAACATGAATGTGAGAGTGAATACGTTTGCATTGCAAGCAATAGTCAAATACACCGAAGATTTGGGAATTACCGTTCAGGCGAATCTTTGCTGCAAATTTGAGGCATTTTTTATTGGATAATTGAACGAGAGTAATTTAAAATAATGTAACTCATAGCACTTGATTTTATTTACTTTTGAGCATCTAAATAACCAACAGTGAAGGTGGAAAACATTTTGTTTAAGCGTATAGAAGTGACATGTAAATTGTTAACGAATTTGAAAATCTTTTAATATAACGCGGCAGCCTGGTTAGGTCTGTCTGGTTCTAATTTTCTCTTCTTAATCATTATAGGCTACATTTTGGTTTTGATTTGTCATTTGGCTGAATAAATGGCTTGATTGCTGAAGAATGACACTCCTCAATGTAAATATGAGTTTTTAATGTTATGGCCCCAATTTGTTATTACATTTATAACACAACAGCAACAGCAACAGCAAGGGATGACACGCAGTTTAAAAAACTTAAACGCATTTAATGAACAAAGAAAGACTAACACTAACCAAAAACTAAGACCAAGATTGATTAGAAAAAAAAACTGAAATATTTACAGTCCCTTTGGTGGGTTTCCTGGTGATGTGCTGGGTGAGGAAAAAGGCTCAAACACAGGCAAAAATCCACAAAAGAAAACTTCACAGGTCTTGAACAGAAATGACAGGTCTGGTCACACGTATCCTTCTTCTTGCAATTTCTCCTACTACTTTACTGTCTCAATTCTTCTCCTTATATACTCTTTTGCAGACCCCGCCCACATTTAGACCTCTTTTTTTTACTTTTCCGGGGACTTGCCCCAGACATGTCCAGGACATGTCTAAACATAGCTCCAGTCTGAGCTGAATAAAAAAAAAGGTAAATACTGCCATCCAGTGGCCTATATTCACATTACATTAATGACAAAGATGAGGAAGCCCTGCATTAAAATAGACCAATAATAAAGACATGTGAAATGACATAAATGTACTGAGATTGACAATGGTAACAGATTAACAGTAAGCTCCTTGCATTTAGCAGTAGTGGTCTAGCTAACAGCCAACTAACAGCAGGCAAAATGTTCATTACAAAACATAATTAAAATAATCCTCACATGCTTTGGGAATAAAGATGACACAGCAATAACATAAGGGTGTCAAATAAGCATTAAGCCAACACTTACAATAATTAAGTGAACGGCTTCCCAACACCATTCCACAAACGTCTGCCTGTATCTGTCAGGACGTGCCACTGAGATAAACAGCGGTCGCTGCTTCCGTCTAGCACCGCAAAACAAGATAACTAAATAAACACTGCCCTCTAGTGGAGGGCGAACCATGAACCATCCTTCATCCCCCCCAGTCTGGTAAGCTAAACAGGGCATAGCTTAAAGGACTCAGTCCAGCGTCCTGTCTCCGGCTCATAGCGCCTGGGTGGTTTCCTAGTGCGGCACGGCCGTGCCGACAGAGGTGGAGGCGGCGGCAGGCACCGTGCCACCTGGGGTGATTTGCCCGAAAGGACACTAGGGGGAACGGGGTCACTCTGGGACCCGAGGTCAGAGGCTGCCTCATCAGACAGCAGCGGAAGGGAGGAGTCCGAGTCAGCATCACGGGGTCCATCCCCTTACTGTAGGATGAGCTCCTGGGGCGTCACTGGGCCCGGTGGGGCCACGGCCGATAGCGATGGTGCCACGGGTTGCTGGTGTGTAGCCACGGAGGAACTGCCGATTGCGAAGAGTCAATCGTCCCGATCCATCCTCCTTCACCCGATACTGATCATGACCGAGCGACTCCACCACCACTCCCGACCTGTCCCATTTGTTAGGGTTCGAGCCTTGCTGGTTTTGGAGAAACACCCTCACGCCAGGCGCCAGTGGGTGGAGTGGTCTCGAGTGAGCCCTCAGGGATTCGGTGGTGCGGGACATCCGCGTCCAAAGGGCATCCTCCTTCACTGCCCACGCCTGACACCAGAGCGGACAGTCACGAGAGTCCGAGAACTTCCCAAGCTTGTTAATGAAGGGAAGCAAGCCCCGGAGGGGACGACCATAGATAATCTGCGCCGGTGAGAGATTGTAATCCGGGTCGGGTGTGTTGCGCAATTGTATCATCGCTCGCAGGAACCAGTCCTGGTCGAGAGTTCCCGCTGGACCAGTGTTAGACATTAGAAGGCGCTTCACGGTCTTCACAGCAACCTCTGCTCTTCCGTTAGACCGTGGAAAACTGACAGAGGATACACAATGCCAGATCTGCCACAGGTGGAAAAAGTCCTGATTGTGACCAGCCATGAACTCTGTTCCGCCATTGCTCGAAAGTTCCTCTGGCACATCGAAGTTGCGGAAGAATGAACAGAGGTGGCGAACTAGGCCTGCCGCGCCACCTGCATCAGTCCCGGCTGTGGTGCCCAGGACCTCCACCCAGCTTGAGGGACGATCCCCGACGACCAGGTAATGGCGGCCACCATAGTCAAAGAAGTCGGCAAACACCGCCTAAAATGGGGTGGATGGTGGAGAGGATGACACAAGGGGCGTAGCCGCCTGCGATGATGCATTGCGGTTACAGTCCGCACATCCGTACCTGGTGGCTCGGATGTCCCCTGACATTCCAGGCTAATAGACTATGGCACGGGCATACTACTCCATCGTTGAGACCCCCTGGTGGGCCGCACGCAGCTTTCGAAGGACTCGGCCGCGAAGGGATGGAGGGATCACAACTCGGTCACAGTACAGTACGACGCCATCCTGCGCATAAATGGACTCACAGACCGGTGACAAACTCAACAGGGAGGGGTCGTTCGCGTCAACTCTTTCCCCGTGCTCAAGCAGGTACAGAAGGCGGCCGAGGCATGCGTCAGCTGCCATCTCCTCCGCAATGATGGACCAGGAGATGGCACCAAGCTCTTCTGCGTCGCTGTGGATAGAAGCCATATGTGCCGACTCCATCTTGTCAGGCGTGCCAGGCAACCCCAGTGAGAGGCCGTCCGCAGAGCCTAAGGGAGTAGGATGCCTGGAGGTTGCGTCAGCAGCATGGTTGCTCTTGCCCGGCAGGTGAACGATGTCAAAGCGCCAAGGGAGGGTACGCCGCTTGAGCCTAAACAGGCGCGAGTTCCTAATCTCATCAGCCACAGCCAGGGCCTCTCCCTCAACAGCTGCATAACATTGCTCTGCCGGGGACAGGAAGCATGGGCTCGCAAGGGTGATCCTCCAACCTCCTGGACAACAGTCGGGCATGCCCGAGGCACAGCTGCAATGCTGTCGGAGCAGAAAGTAACCGATACGACGCCTGGACCAGTCGGGGCAGAGACAGGTGCGCTTCTGAATGTCATAGATCTCCACGCCCTCACGGATGGCCTCAATAATAGCATGTTTGGACGATCAGAAGGCCTCCTCCAGTTCGGGTGACCATGAGAACTTACAGCGTGGGCTGAGGAATGGCTTGAAGGGTGCCATCGTGTCGCGCAACTGGGCATAGTTGGCCACCTGGTTGATAAGACCGAACCAGCTCCTGATATCTGTCGCAGATTCCGGTGTATGAAAGTCTCGGATAGCGTCTAAGTATTTAGGGAGTGGTTCGATGGTCGCGTCCGACACCCTGAAACCAGCGAAATCAACATCCCTCTCTGTGAACTGGAACTTGTCCGGGTTCAACACAATGCCTGAACGGCCGACTTGTGTCAGAAAGTCAATGGTTCTCCACCAGTGCTGCTCGAGGTCGGTGTCATAGTGGATAGTGTCATCCACGCAACGCTCCTTGCGCTCATAGTCTGAGAGGACAGCATCAAAACGGCGGTTGTAGCTATCCCCCGATGAGAGGAAACCCTGAGGCGCCCTTGTATAACGCCAGCGGCCAAAGGGCGAGATAAAGGTGGTCAGATGACGATCAGATTCACGGAGAGGCACACTGCGGTAGCCGTTCCAGGCATCCGTGACGGTCTTCCAGGTGCCCTTAGAGATACGACGCGCAAAGTGGAATGGGGACTCAGAGGAAAATGTCTCGCGCTGGCAGAACTTGTTGAGTGGCGAGAGGTCCACAGTCCTGCGGAAAGAGCCGTCATGCTTCCGAGTGACCACCATACGATAGCACCAAGTCACGGGTTCGCCGTACGGCACACGATCAATGACCCCAAGAGCCTCGTCGCAGAGAAGGTCATCTTGGACTCTCTGCTGCCAGTGTAGAGGCACCATGGACGCGGTGTGGCATACTTTCGGCGTAGCCGTGGGGTCGACATGTATCTCTATAGATGGCCCTTCCATGCACCATGCATGTTGAACGTGGACAAGGCATACTTCTGGAGTAACCAGTCCTTCATCCGGCTGTTGTTCTCCGGCGTACACAGGAACGGTAGGGCTGCAGGACGTGTTGGCGGGACCGTCCGCTGGGGACATGAACACTGGGAACCACGTGGGTCACTCTGATCCGTGCAACCGCCATTGACGGACCTTATAGCAGAGATGGACAAAGGACCACCAGGCGTGTAAGGAGCGTTGGGCCCACACTCATCTCCGGGTCCCCCGCTGACGTCACGAGTGGGGAAGTTTTTAGGTGGGAGGCTAAGGTTGAGCAAGGAGTCAAAGGAGAGATACATAGCCTGGACTGAGCTGCTGACGTACACTATGGAACGGCATGAGGACACTGCACCGCCGCTGGAGGTAGCCAAGAGCCTGGCAAAAAAGGCACCCTCGACATTTATGAGGGGGGAGCGGTTAGCTGCCAACATGCTGAGGTGGACAGGGCGCAGGTCATCACGTGAGAATTCGCAGGCAAGGAACTCCGCCAGGTACCAAAGGTCAAACTGCGCACTCGTGTCTGCAATGCCAGATACCCTTGATACATTGGCCGAGCCTACGCCAGTAGGGCTGTTGCTCAGTCCGACCGGCCTGTCAACAGAGATGGTGATAAGTGCTCGAGGATAGTCCCTCATCCTGGCTCGCCTCCATTCGCCCTTAGAGAAAATGTGGTGCTCGAGCCAGATAGGTATGTTGGCAAGGCCCCCGCGGCGTCGGCTGGGGCGGTCACTGGACTGAATAGATGCATTCTGGGAGATAGGCTCGAACTCCATGGTGGCCTGTTGACTGCCGGCAGGCGGCTGTGGTCGCCTCTTGCGTCGGCGTGCCCTATAACATTCAATACAAAGCTGGTGAGGCTTGGCGTTCCATCCACGAGGCCCCTCCATGAAAACATTAAAGATGCCCTTACACTCCGGGCACAAGTCTACTCTTGACCGGTCCACTGGGCTCGGGGTTCGGGCGGGGCTTGCCTGAGGGCCTTTCCTCAAGCGCTGGAATGACGACATGGCCGATAGGGCCGAGGATGGGAGAGCATTAAGAGTCATCTCTTTGTTCTCAACAAGTCCAACCACGTAATTCACTAGCTTTCTTAGGATTTCAGGTACCCCTAGTATTTTGCGCCGTATGTCGGAGTTATATATTCCATTAATAAGGACGTCGCAGGTAATGTGGTCAGTGTAGTCCACTGCCTCGCCACACCTGCATACAGCAGTGTAGGCACACGTTTCTGCTTTGCCCCGTACCTTGGCTGTGAAGGCGCGGAAAGTCTCATCACGTTCCTGGCGTAGCTGAAGCAGCTCTGTGCGCAGTACACACATGGCAACCGGGATGACTGCTAGTGAACACATGGCAGTAATGAGATCTGGCAAAGTCCCTGAGGTGATGTCAGGAATGGCTTTTAGCAGGCTGTCACCAAGGTCAGGCCCAGGGCACTGGAAGAGCTGGAAAGGGGCCTGTGCATCTCCAATGCCCGAGTCAGCGCGGAATACTTCCCACCAACGGAGGAACACGTTCCATTCCTCAATCGACGCACTAACGTCAATTTTCGGCCGGTCCAGTTTCGGGCCCTGAGGGGTTGGGGCCTGAGCCGGAGCGGCCACGAAGGGTGGTGCACTCTGATGGACAAGTCCATGGATCGACAGCAGAGCAGTGGCAAGGGCATCTGACACATCATCTGTTTCGAAGGCGCAGCCAGGCAGAGGGCATTCAACGACGACCGTGGCCTCCTCATGAAGAATGACACTCCTCAATGTCAATATGAGTTTTTAATGACAAAGATGAGGAAGCCCTGCATTAAAATAGACCAATAATAAAGACATGAGAAATGACATAAATGTACTGAGATTGACAATGGTAACAGATTAACAGTAAGCTCCTTGCATTTAGCAGTAGTGGTCTAGCTAACAGCCAACTAACAGCAGGCAACATGTTCATAACAAAACGTAATTAAAATAATCCTCACATGCTTTGGGAATAAAGATGACACAGCAATAACATAAGGGTGTCAAATAAGCATTAAGCCAACACTTACAATAATTAAGTGAACCACTTCCCAACACCATTCCACGAACGTCTGCCTGTATCTGTCAGGACGTGACACTGAGATAAACAGCGGTCGCTGCTTCCGTCTAGCACCGCAAAACAGGATAACTAAATAAACACTGCCCTCTAGTGGAGGGCGAACCATGAACCATCCTTCAATTGCAAGTCAGGCAAAGTACACGGGAATTGATTTAAGGTGAGCTAATTATGCCAAGGCGATGGAGACTGTCCAACCTCACTGGTAATTAGCGGACTTCAAATCACAGTGTTCTTCCCGGAAGCATTTCAAATGACCGCATTAGGTTAGTGTCATAGAAAAGGTAATAAGCAATCACGTCTGTCTGCCTCATAGTGGCAGTTACATTTATTGCGCTCACATTAATCGCGATTAATTATACCGACAGCCCTAATCTATTTCTATATTTCCTTGGGTCAATTAAACGAGGCAGCACCATAGCTGGCTAGGATAAACGTCACCTTAGCAGCAGGTTTTCCGCATCTGTTGTTCATCAGCTGTTCTAACCGCTGCGCATCGCATCGACAAAACTACAGTGCCCTCCATAACTATTGGCACCCCTGGTTAAGAAGTGTTATTTAGCTTCCAATAAATTCAGTTTGATTCTATATAATATAGGACCACAATGAAAAAAAGAGGAAAATCCAACCTTGCAAAAATCCATCATTAAGAAATAATTCTTTTACATCAAATCATGTGTGCCACAATTATTAGCACTCCTGATGTTCATACTTGGTACAACCCCCTTCTGCCAGCAAAACAGCTCCTAATCTTCTCCTATAATGTTTCACAAGATGGGAGAATACAGAAAGAGGAATCTTTGACCATTCCTCTTCGCACAATCTCTCTAAATTATCCAGCGACCTGGGGCCTCTCCTCTGCACTCTCCTTTTCAGCTCACTCCACAGGTTTTCAATGGGGTTGAGGTCTGGGTACTGAGATGGCCATGGGAGGAGCCTGATTCTGTCTGGTGAACCATTTCTGTGTAGATTTGGCCACATGTTTAGGGTCATTATTTTGGTGAAAGACCCAGTAATGACCTATCTTCAGCTTTCGGGCAGAGGCCACCAGATTTAGATTTAAAATGTCCTGGTATTTCAAAGCGTTCATGGTGCCATGCACCCTAACGAGGTTCCCTGGACCTTTGGAAGAGAAACAGGCCCACAGCATCACCGATCCTCCCCCAGAATTCACAATCGGCATGAGGTGCTTTTCTGCATACTCATCTTTTGTGTTCCACCAGACCCACTTAGAGTCCTTGTTGCCAAAAAGCTCCATCTTGGTCTCATCTGACCAAAGCACACAGTCCCAATTGAAGTCCCAGTACCGCTCAACGAACTCCAGACATTTGCGTTTATGATTGTGAGTGAGAAAAGGTTTTTTCCGTGCATGCCTCCCAAACAGCTTGTTGGCATGTAGATAGCGCCTGATGGTTGTTTTGGAGACTTTGTCACCCCAAGATGGTACCATTTGTTGCATTTCTTTAACAGTGAGCTTTGGAGAACTTTTTATTTCTCTTACCATCCCCCTCACTGCCTGTGGTGGCAAAATAACCCTGCGTCCTCGTCCAGGCTTGTTTACCACTGTTCCAGTTTGTTTTAAACTTCTTAAAGATTGCTCTGACACTAGATATGGGCAGGTGCAGGCGAGTGGCTATTTCCTTGTAGTTATTGCCTGACTTGTGAAGGTCAACACACATCTGCCTTACTTGAATGGTCTTTGTCTTTCCCATGTTGAAGAGTGGATAAGAGAAATGGCCTCTGCGTCACGTCATATTTATGCCCCAGGGAAACAGGAAGTGATGATTTACTAATTAAATGTTCCTAGATACTCTGATCCACTTTGCAAACTACTGTAGAAATGACAGAAATACTTTAATTACATTTAATTCCTAGGAATTGTTAGGGGTGCCAATAATTGTGGAACAGGTAATTTTATGAAAATAATAATTTCTTAGTCAGGGATTTTTTTTCCCCTTAAAATTCACTTGACTTGAAGGTTACAGTTTTCTACAGTTTTCACTGTGAGAGTATGCTTCTGCAATAAAAAGTGAATTTATTTTAAGGCTTTTAACACATCTTAACCAGTACCAATGGTTAATGGGTGCCAATAATTATGGAGGGCGCTGTATACTCACTATCAGCAGTTTTACCCTCGTCTCCTCTTCTTCTCTATTTCCTAATTTCACTCCCAGTCGTCTCTCAACTACACTGAAAATTCAGAGATGAAAGTCCCTGACATAACTAAAACTGCTTCCTCGGACATTTGTCTGGTCACCATATCTCCCATAAATCTCCACAACAGGGAAGCAAGCAGAATATGCTGCTTTACCACTGTCAATTTAAAAAAAAAAGTCATTACTCAGGTCTACGTTAAGTTACAGCTTATAAGCATATATGAGAGTATGCGGTTTTATTTGTAGAATAAGCAGTAGTCTTCTAAGAACATCATTGAGATCTTTGTAAGAGCAATTGTTAACGTATGAGATTGCATAAAAGACAGTTTTGCCGCAGACAACCCCCCCCCCCCCACACACACACACTGGCCTGGGCACAACTATCCCCCCCAAACCCCCTCTCCCCGACCACAAGTGCTGCTCAAATCAGTATAATGTTGTGAAAAGGTTCAATATTTGTCGTCCATTATTTAATAAAGTGAAAATGTAATATATTCCAGCCTTATTATATGTAAACTAAAATATTTCAAGCATTTATTAATTTTAATTTCGGTAATTACAGCCTACAGCAAATATAAATCAAGAATCCAATATTTCAAATATTAGAATATTGCATTTTGAGTAAATTGCTGTTCATTCAGAGTAAGTACCATATATCTCTCAGTATATTATAATACATGCAACCACAGTCGTGGGGAAGACAGCTGACATGACAGTTGTCCAGAGGACGATCACTAACACCCTCCACAAAGAGGTTAAGCCAAAAACGGTCATTAGTCTAAGGGCTGGCTGTTTGCAGAGAGCTGGATCACGGAATATTCCTGGAAAGTTGACTGGAATGGAAACGTGCGGTAGGAAAAAGTGCATGAGTAGCAGGGATGACCGTGACCTTAAAAGGATTGTCAAGCAACGCCGATTCAAACTTGGAAGAGCTTCAGGAGTGGACCGTGCTGGGAATCAAGAGCCACCACACAAATAAATTTAGGAAATGGGCAACACCTGTCACATCTCTAGTATCAAGCCACTCCTGAACCAGAGAAAGCGTCAGAACTGTCTCGCCGGGGCTCAGGTAAAAAAGAACTGGTCCAAAGTCCTCTTTTCAGATGAAAGGAAATTTAGCGTTTCAGAGTGTGGAGGAAGACTAAAGTGGCACAGAACACAGGAGGTGTTCAGTTTCCACAGTCAGTGATGATCCAGGGTACCATGTTATCTGCAGCTATTGGTTCACAGTGTTTTATCAATCCAAAGTAAACGCAGCCGTCCATCCACTGGAGATTTTAGTGCGCTTTATGCTTTCATCTGCTGATAAGCTTTCCGGCGATGCCAATTTCTTTTCCAGCAGGACTTAGCACCTCCCCACAGTGCCAAAACAAGTACTAAATGGTTTGCTGACCATGGGATTACTGTGCTACTGTGTGATTGGCCTGCCAACTCACCTGACCTGACCCCCCTGAGAGAGTCTATGGCTTATTGTCAAGAGGAAGATGGGAATTGGCCGACCCAGCAATACAGACGAGCTGAAGGCTGCTAGCGACCTGAGCCTCAATTACGTCTCAGCACTGCCGCAGGCTGACGGTCTCCATGCTAGGTTGCATTGATGCAGTAATTAACGATAACTGTGCCCCGACCAGGTATTGAGTGCATAAATTAACATACTTTTCAGAGTTTGGACACTGTACATTTGTATTGTAAATCTTTTTTTTTTTTTTTTTTAATTGATTGATTGATTTTAAGAAATATTCCAATATTTTGAGATTCTGGATTTGTAATTAAAATAAATGCTTGAAACACTTAAGTTTACATGAAATGAGCCTGGAATTAATAACATTTCAATAACGTTTTAAACAATGGATGACTGATATTAAACTTTCTAAAGACATTCTTATTTTTTGAGCCAGACCTGTACATGCCCGACCACCATCATTTTTGGCTGTTAATACGATGTTCTTGCTGTGGAATTCCGTCTTAGCTTTACGACTGATGTAATGGGACCTATGGCTTCCAAAACATTCCACTTATTGACTCATCAGACCACAGAATATTATCACAACACACTTTGGAGGCCATCAAGGTGTTTCTTGGCAAAAGTGAGACGAGCCTTTATGTTACTCTTTGTTAGCAGTAGTTTTCCCCCAGCAACACTCTCAACACTCTCTATCATTTTCCCAACCTCTCTTTAATGGTGGGATCACTGCTGCAGAGCCGATTTGAGGCAAATCAGTTACTTAAACCTTCATCTGGGTTCTTCGGTGATTTCACAGATGAGTCATAGATTCCCTCTGAGGAATTTCGGGAGGCCAGCTGCTGTTGGGGAGACGCATCACGGTTTGAAGTTTGGGGATGAAGGCTCTCACTGCGGTTTGCTGGAACCCGTCTCAGGCATTGCTTTGTAACCCCTTCCAGACTGATATATTTCAATAACTTTCTCTCTCATCTCTTCCGGTGTCTATTTTGACCGCGGCATAGAAGGGCTTATTTGGCAGGTGACCTGACCATACCTTACCATACAGGGCTAGTTGGTATTGAATCACACTTTTCCTTCATCAAATTAAAAATAATTCAAAAACAATTTTTTTTTCCAAGTTGTCCTTGTCATATATAACTTTTTTTTGAGATTTGCAACAATCACTTGTGAAAATGACAACAACAAAAAAAATAAATTGGGAGGGGAGATTCTTTCTCATGCTGGTGTCCAACCGCAGCATTACATATGAACAGGGATAAATCCTCTGTACTAATTTACAAGTCTCACCTCATCCAGCGACCGAGCATGTTT
Organism: Gymnothorax reevesii; assembly: GCA_029721435.1. Lineage (NCBI taxonomy): Eukaryota > Metazoa > Chordata > Actinopteri > Anguilliformes > Muraenidae > Gymnothorax > Gymnothorax reevesii. Next base: position 89,221,808 of record CM056585.1, read on the forward strand.
CACCAGCCCCAGGTCCAGCTTCACCCTGGGAAAGTGGGAGGGAGAGAGGGGAGGAGGGAGATAGACAGATGGAGCGAAACGGAGGGAAACGGTTTGAGTGGGAGAGTTACAGAGAGGAAGAGAAAGACAATATTTGAAGTAAAGAAGCAGACAGAGGCAGTGGATTGTGGTAACAGACCAATTGAGTAATGAGATGTATAAACACTGAGATGCAGGTGGAGACACTTGGTGGATCGTGCTGGCTGGGGGGGGGGGGGGGGGGGTACAGGAAGGCGTGGAAAATTAAGGCCAGGGGTGGAGCCAGGAGGGGAGGGGGTGGAGAGAAAGTCAGTACCTCCCCAGGAAGTCATCCTGATCTGGATCCTTATCAAACACCTCCACCTCCAACTCCTGACCGGGCACCTCATGGGCTATTACCTAACACACATACACACACACACACACACAGATACACACACATGCGCACACACACACACACACACGCACGCACGAACACACATGCACACACACACAAACACACACAGATACACACACACACACACACACATACACGCACACACATACACACACACACACACACGCATACACGAACGCACATACGCACACACACACACACATACACACACACACACACACACACACACACAGACACACACACACACATACACACACACACACACACACACAGACACACACACGCATAGAAGAACACACATACGCACACACATACACACATACACGCGCCCACATTCACACACACACATACACACACACACACACATACATACACGCACACACACAGATAAATGTTGATGCAAAAATAACACCGACCCGCATGCAAAACATCAGTGAACGAAACCGGCGCGGCTACGCTTGGTGTTTTGAACTCAGGCAAGGCTGAAGTTTCCTAGTTAGTTGTCCGACCTAGCAACAGTAACAATGGGGGGCGGGCCTTGGGATCGCTCTCTTGCTTGAATTGCCACAATATTAGCATGGAATAAAACCACTCTCAGTTTATTACACAAGTTACGCCAGTCCACAATTTGGTCGGGTTTGGCAATTTCAGAGCAGTCACCCAGCAAAATGAATAATACTGCACTAAGAGATAGTTCACATCCGTGTCTCTGACCTCACTGGCTTCATATGAAGCCCCTCCCTCTTAGCCCCTCCTTCAGCAGTCCCCCAATCACACTCCTGCTCTCGTCTCCTACAAATATTCATCCCATCCCACCAGTTTTAAAAATTCTACACATCAAGCGAACATATCGTCCCATGAATAACAAAAGGTCGCAAGTGACATACATCTGCTGTCGTACTTCTTGGTGCAGAAAAACTGGTTTCATCAGGAATGTCACTCGCAAACTTTTGTTATTCATGGACGATAATGCCTGAAAACTAACATTATGTGACAAGAGCAGAGTGTTTAAATAGAATAAGATCATTTGAAATGTTTTCATGCAATTCCACTGCTTCCAATGATCTCATTTCATTTAAACAATTCAACCGATCATAAAACATACGCATTGCTTACAACCCTTGAGTAAAGTAAGTCCGGAGTCATAATCGGTTTCCAATGCACAGGGACTTCAATTCCGCGCGAGACTCTCTTACATACGCGATGATTGAATAATTGCTGACTACAGCAGGGGAACGTAAATATGCCACTAAAACTGATGTTTGTGTCATTATTGAAAACTGACCACACCTGATAATGTTGAGAGTTTTCCGAGTGTCTGTAATGGTAATTTAAATGAATGACTGAAAACAGGTTGTGACCAATCATTCTTTTTAAGGGATGGTTTGAGCCTCCCCTGTCGCCAATTCACCAGCCGCCACTGATACAGGTAGTCCTGACAGTGCCTTGATGTCTACATCATCATGGCTGTTTGTAATTTTTTAGAGGGAGAGATGCAAGTGAGACAGTCAGTCTGCAGAGGAATGGTGCCAAGTTCTCTACTCTGGAACAAGCAAAAAGTCAATCATCTTATAAAACTACAACACAGCTAGACAGTGTCCAGAATTTTGAGGCGAATCATAGGCACACCAAATATCAGTTTGGTTTAGTTTTTAACCATTTACAGCTCTGTTTAGTACATTTCTCAGTTATCATAAACTTTCAATTTAATAATTTTGCAAGCATATTTGCCCAACAAAATTGCTCTAAATGTGCCAAACACTTTTACACAGTACCGTATGGCTGCAAGCAATAAAGTTAATTTTATACCAATCATACAATGATACATGATACAATGATTATACATCATGTATTTTACTACCAGTAATATCGGACACATTATCTGATTATTCCGCCCCTTCTGCTGAAATGCGAATGGTTCGCACTTAAGATTAGAGCTGATACTCAGAAGTAACGCGTGAAATGCTTAATGTTTCAGTGCCCTGTGTGACCACATTCAAACAAAACTCCTGCCAGCGCCAATTTAAATCCAATTTAAACTGAAAACACTCCCTGAAATACAGCTACACCCTCCGCATTCAACTCTGCCCAGTAATATGTAGCGCTAGCAGGAAATCACCAGTTTGTCCTTGTGGCTGGAGGAATATATAAATGGATGTAGCAAACTGTCCGTGTGTATGTCGCCAGATGTAGCGCAGTAGCTCAAACAAAGCTGATATTTTCCACCAGAGAGTGAAAAATATTAGCCGACAGCAATAGGATTTTAAGTATCAGAATAAGACAAAAACACGTTAAGTGTTACGGCAAAGCTTGAATTTCGCAGTCATCTTCACCTCATACATCTCCCTCCACTGGGGGTTCAGGTTGTTGTCGACATGGTGGGAGGAGAATGTCTGAGTGCCCACTCTTAGCACAGCGTATGGGTCTGACTTCCCCGCAATCACTCCTTTAATGTAGTTATCTTTGGGCGCAAGGTTCTCAGCCTCCAGCAGGTGGATACGCACAATGCCCTTCAGGAGAGAGGGATGGAGGGGAGGGAAAGAGACAGGGAGGTGCAGAGGAGTAGGAACAGAGACAGAGATGAATCCATGCATCGGACTGGAGGGAATGTATTTTCATCGGGCTATTATATCTGTTACCATTTATGCGTTATTTTGTGTGTCACAGCGGTGGAGCCTAAAGAGTTCATATGTCTTCAGCCTCTGAAACTTTGTGTGGATGAGTATGTACGTGAGTCAAGATGTTGTTTTTAAGAGTGTGTTCTGTTGCTTAAATGTGTGTGTGTGTTTGTGTTCTGCCATAAGGGCTGTGCGCATGTGTATTCTGGTGTTCAGTGGCGTGGGGTGAGTTACCCTTGGAAGCGGGGAGCGCAGCTGTGCAATGTGCATATCGGCCACCAGGGGGACTGTGAGCCGGTTGGGCAGGACCAGGAAGGATGCAATTGCATCCATTATCAACGTGTCAGACATTGCACTGCAAATAATTGCAGAGTTTAGCACAGCTAAAAACACAACTGAGCACAGGCTTCACAGAGCAGAAGGATGATGGCCAGAGGTTTACTGACAGAGAAACCAAAGACTTTTCGGACAAAAAAGCAGAATATTCAATGATAGCCAAGTAAATTAGATGACCTGAATTCATTTGAGCATTCGTTCCTCTTTACTTCTAAAACAATAAAATTAGCAATAAAAATCTGTGAAAGAATATTTTGATTGAAAAGCATTTTTTTTTGCCTAAAGGACTCGTTTTTATTCTTTTGCCACCAATATAAGTAAAACTGGTAACACTTCATAATGTTAAGTGTTTCTGGAGTTAACATAATGTTTATTAAATGAGTGTTTGAAAGCAACACAAGACCAATCATTTCAAGGATGTAATGAGCTTCAGCAATGTTCAGCTCACCAGATGTCACTGTCTTGTAAACACACACACACACACGCACGCACACACACACAGGTAGGACAGTCACGCATGCTCCCTCTCAGGAAAAGAGACAAGGGAGTTTGGACTCACTTCAGTCCTGGGATGTCGAGTAGGTTGGTCAGACCAGTCCAATTGATGTCCAGTTTCTGTGCATGAAGAAGAGGACGAGAGAGAGAGAGAGGGAGAGAGAGAGATCATCCCTCCTGCTGAGAAGAGACACAACAGCTCAGCCTTGCCCTCCCACTCCCCACGCGCCCCGCACCTCATCACTGTGCAGCGCAACCAGAGGAGGCCACCTCCCCCTGACCCAGCCCCTGCCCACCAACCCCATTTACAGCATCAGCAGAGGAGCTACGCAGCAGCACCTGCCCTTGGTCCTCCTCCACACCCACAGCAGAGGAGCTACGCAGAAGCACCTCCCCCCGGCCCTCCTCCACACCCACAGCAGAGGAGCTACGCAGCAGCACCTCCCCCCGGCCCTCCTCCACACCACACCCACAGCAGAGGAGCTATGCAGCAGCACCTCCCCCCGGCCCTCCTCCACACCACACCCACAGCACAGGAGCTACGCAGCAGCACCTCCCCCAGGCCCTCCTCCACACCACATCCACAGCAGAGGAGCTACGCAGCAGCACCTCCCCCCGGCCCTCCTCCACACCCACAGCAGAGGAGCTACGCAGCAGCACCTGCCCTCGGCCATCCTCCACACCACACCCACAGCACAGGAGCTTCGCAGCAGCACCTCCCCCAGGCCCTCCTCCACACCACACCCACAGCAGAGGAGCTACGCACCACCACCTCCCCCCCGCCCCCCTCCACCCCCCCAGCAGAGCAGCTACCCACCACCACCTCCCCCCCGCCCTCCTCCACATCCACAGCAGAGGAGCTACGCAGCAGCACCCGCCCCCGCCCCTCCTCCGCACCCACAGCAGAGGAGCTACGCAGCAGCACCTCCCCCCGGCCCTCCTCCACACCCACAGCAGAGGAGCTACGTAGCAGCACCTCCCCCCGGCCCTCCTCCACATCCACAGCAGAGGAGCTACGCAGCAGCACCTGCCCCCGGCCCTCCTCCACACCACACCCACAGCAGAGGAGCTACGCAGCAGCACCTGCCCCCGGCCCTCCTCTACACCCACAGCAGAGGAGCTACGCAGCAGCACCTGCCCCCGGCCCTCCTCTACACCCACAGCAGAGGAGCTACGCAGCAGCACCTGCCCCCGGCCCTCCTCTACACCCACAGCAGAGGAGCTACGCAGCAGCACCTCCCCCCGGCCCTCCTCCACACCCCCAGCAGAGGAGCTACGCAGCAGCACCTGCCCCCGGCCCTCCTCCACACCCACAGCAGAGGAGCTACGCAGCAGTTGCAGCTCAGCCCATTCATCATTTGGATAATAATAATAGCAATAATAGTAATCAATACAGTTGTAATATTAGTAAAAATAGTACATACCTATGTAAAATTCATACCTAATTATTATTCAATACCATAAAAGTATAGATAGTTGTAGGTGTTTTCATACTGGTCTCACTATACAGGTCCATTTTGACTGTTGTAAATGCGTTCATTTCATATAAGCTGCAGGAATATTCAGGGTCTCCACTCCTCAACATTTGAGCTGAAGAGTGAAAACCCAGAATTCTTGAAATCTGTCAAAGATGTTGATATAATAGTGTTAACAGAAACATGGTGTCACAATAATCACCTCACTCACTGTCCTCCAGGATATAATGAAGTCATGGTGCCCTCGATAAAATTAAAAAACATACGCAAGGGAAGAACATCGAGAGGGACCTTGGTGTGGTATAAAGGAAATCTCTGCCATCAGATCTTACCAGTAAAACAGGGTAAATCACATATTTGGTAAAGATTAGACCAAACCTTGGGCATTACTGATAGAGATCTTTATCTCTGTGCTATTTATATACCCCCAGTAGATTCTCCTTATTTTGAGGAAGACATTTTTGAAACTCTACATTCAGAAATTGCTTATTTCCAGGCTCAAGGAAACATACTCTTGACTGGAGACCTGAATGGACGAACAGGAATTGAACCTGATATTATCGACCCACAAGGCAACAGCTATGTGTTTGGTCAATCTGCCCCATTCACCACACCAACTATCACACGTCGGAGCAACCTTGACTCTCAAATAAATCACAGTGGCAGGGAGGTAGTGTATCTCTGTGGAGCCTCAGGCCTGTACATAGTTAACGGTAGGTTCAGAGGGGACTCTTTAGGGAGATTTACGTTCTCCTCAGCCCTTGGGTCTAATGTTGTGGACTATGCAATCACTGACATGGATCCCGCCACTGTCAGTGCATTCACTGTCAGACAGCAATACCCCTCTCAGACCACAACCACATAAACCTGTTCCATAAACTTTCAGGTCACATCAGTGACACTAAAAGGGAACCCAATGACCTGTACAGATTAAATCCTGGTTATAGATGGGAACCCAATGACCTGTACAGATTAAATCCTGGTTATAGATGGGAACCCAATGACCTGTACAGATAAAATCCTGCTTATAGATGGGGCCCAGACAGTGGGGACAAATTCTTTATGGCCTTAAACACACCTGATCTAATGAATGACATGACAATATATAACAATAATCAATATATCCCTACCAGAAATGATGTAAACAAGGCCATCGATGATATTAATATGCTATTTCAAAAGGCAGCATTAAAGCTGACCTGAAACACAACAGAAGGCCTGTTAGAAGGCACAACACAGAAAAAGGGTTTGATCAGGAGTGAAGGACCATCTGAAAAGACCTGAGAAAAATATCACATGAGTAACATCAGCAACAAAACAACCCAGCCCTGCGCATCAGGTATAAACATCGGGAACCAAACAACCCAGCCCTGCGCATCAGGCATAAACATCAGGAACCAAACAACCTAGCCCTCTCAGAGAGAGAGAGGAAGAGAGGGAGTGGGAGAGAGAGAGAGAGCGAGAGAGAGGGAGGGAGAGAGAGAGAGAGAGAGAGAGAGAGAGGGAGAGAGAGTGAGAGAGGGAGGGAGAGAGCTACATCTTAGAGCAGACATGCAGTATGGGTACAGCAGGTAGGGAATTGTAGCCGCTCGAAAGCGGCAACAGCAATGATCACTCACAGGCCTACGGATAAAGAACATAGTGATGGCTCCCACTAGTGGCACATCTCCAATCAACGGCTCCAGAATCACCCTCAACTTTCCATGAAGCTGGGTTCAGGAGAGAGGGGAGAAAGGGAGAGAGGGAGAGATAGAGAGAGGGATGGTTTGCATTTCAAATCACTGTATGACTGCATCATGAACTTGAGCAACCATTATCATTATAAAGAAAACAACAATAACGAGCACCTCGTATAACTGCATCAAACCAAGTCTCTACAGGCTGCTGTGTAGAGACGGAGAGACTGGCCCACCAAATATGCTGTCCCATGCTTTTACATGCCTGAATTTAGAAACCGTGGAAAAACTTTTTTGGCACGAAAAGAATGCAACTATATCATCAAAACGCATCCGAAAATAATCAGCCAAAATTTAACAAAAACGCAGAGCTCATTAGTGCAGTTTTTATCAGTCCCCCTCACAGTTCCCCTCGGCTGACACACACCCTCAATTTCACATGCCCATGTTCCCTTGAACTCTCCCTTACCTGAACACCCTTCACCCCAGCCTTGCAAAAATACTTCTTCACCTCGACGTTGATCTCCACATCTCCAGCATAGCTGCATGGACAGAGGAGATGAGGGATTTTTTCTAATAAACAAATATGTGTTTACATCACTCTAAACATTCCATACCTGAAAACTCTGTTGATATCACACGAGCTAATGTTAATTGAAAGCAGTGGCATTCTAGAACATCCACTTTCCAAAACAAAAAACAATCTGCTCTTTAAGATTTTAATGGTTACTGGATGGGCCATACAGCATATTCATGAAAGAGAAAGAGAAGAGAAATTGAGACACTGAGAGGGAGACAGAGAGAAGTGGTAGGTGCAAAAAACTGGAGAGACAGTATTAGTAATTTAAACTCAGATAAAATATTGAATCTTTGAAATGTTTCTTTACAAGACTCTCATTGATACGTCATTGTCTTGGCTTTGGCCTTTGCTGTCTGACAGTGTAAAAGTGGGAGGCAGAAGGGACCTAATTTGAGGGCCTTAATGTAGTCGGCAAACACAAGTGCTAACGGCATCACAGATCAAAACTGAGCGAAGTAACTTCAATCAAGTAATTTTGTGGCAGGGGGCAGCAACGCAACTGTGGTGCGTTTGTGGAGAGGTCTTCAGCTGGACAGCGTTCGCTGCCAACGACTCCGGCAAGTGCAGCTTACCAGACACTGAGCCGAAGGGACTTCTTCTCTTTCTTTAGTCGATATCAAAGTTTATTGTTTGTGTTCAATGTAATCACCACTGAGACGTTTGCAAGTGTGCGATATGACCGTGAAACACTCCTGCGAATTCGAACTGAAGTTGGAGGAATTTCACACGTTATTCCCGAGCTCAAATGCAATGATTTCTCTGACTGTCCTACCCGCAATGAGATTGGGGCCTGTCAAAGACACAAACACCGGGGAAGGCGCAGCGGGGTACGCGCTAGACAACGCGAGTGCCCCCTCAAGCCTGCTCTGCCTTCAATCTACTTGGCCAACATGCAGTCCTTAAGGAAGAAAGTTGACGAACTGCTGTGTCGAGTTCAGTTCCAACGGGAGGCGAAGGATTGCTAAGTGTTTTGCCCCTCGGAGACCTGGCTGAAATGTAACGTACCGGATTCGGCTTTTCAACCCCCAGGCTTCTCGGTTTTTCGAACGGACCGCTCGAAAGGCAACACCGGGAAAAAGAAAGGAGGAGGCGCGTGTTTGTTAATCAATGAGAAATGGTGTGCTGACACTGTTATCGCGAACAAGACCTATGCCGCTGATCTTGAATGTCTGGTCGTAAAGTGTCGCCCCTTCCATCTCCCCCGTGAATTCCCAGTTGGTTTCCTGTTAGCCGTGTATATTCACCCCAGGGCAGATGCTTCGACTGCTCTCAATGAACTGGCCGATATTATTCATAAACTCGAGAGCTCACACCCGGAGACGGAGTTTATTACAGCAGGCAATTTTAATCATTGTCTGTCCTAACTTCTACCAGCATGTGAAACAGCCTACCAGAGGCAAGAAGACGTTAGATCACTGCTATAGTAATATCAAAGCGGCCTACCGGTCCTTTTTAAGGCCAGCATTTGGCAAATCTGACCACCACTCGGTTCTGCTCCTCCCATCATATACAGTGATGCTTGAAAGTTTGTGAACCCTTTAAAATTTTCTAGATTTCTGCATAAATATGAACTAAAAAATCATCAGATATTCACACAAGTCCTAAAAGTAGATAAAGAAAACCTAGTTAAACAAATGAGACAAAAATATTATACTTGGTCATTTATTGATCGAGGAAAATGGTCCAATATTACATATCAGTGAGGGGTATGTGAACCTCTAGGATTAGTGATTCATTTGAAGGTAAAATTAGAGTTAGGTGTTTTTAATCAATGGGATGACAATCAGGTGTGAGTGGGCACCCTATTTTATTGGAAGATCAAGGATTTATCAAAGTCTGATCTTCACAACATATGTTTGTGGAAGTGTATCATGGCACAAACAAAGGAGATTTCTGAGGACCTCAGAAAAAGGGTTGTTGATGCTCATGAGGCTGGAAAAGGTTACAAAACCATCTCTAAAGAGTTTGGACTTCACCAGTCCACAGTCAGACAGATTGTGTACAAATGGAAGAAATTCAAGACCATTGTTACCCTCCCCAGGAGTGGTCGATCAACAAAGATCACTCCAAGAGCAAGGCGTGTAATAGTCGGCGAGGTCACAAAGGACCCCAGGGTAACTTCTAAGCAACTGATGGCCTCTCTCACACTGGCTAATGTTTATGTTCATGAGTCCTCCATCAGGAGAACACTGAACAACAAAGGTGTGCATTGCAGGGTTGCAAGGAGAAAGCCACTGCTCTCCTGAAAGAACATTGCTGTTCGTCTGCGGTTTGCTAAAGATCACGTGAACAAACCAGAGGGCTATTGGAAAAATGTTTTGTTGACAGATGAGACCAAAATAGAACTGTTTGGTTTAAATGAGAAGTCTTATGTTTGGAGAAAGGAAAACACTGCATTCCAGCATAAGAACATTATCTCATCTGTGAAACATGGTGGTGGTAGTATCATGGTTTGGGCCTGTTTTGCTGCATCTGGGCCAGGAGAGCTTGCCATCATTGATGGAACAATGAATTCTGAATTTTACCTGCAAATTCTAAAGGAAAATGTCAGGACATCTGTCCATGAACTGAATCTCAAGAGAAGGTGGGTCATGCAACAAGACAGCGACTCTAAGCACACAAGTCGTTCTACCAAAGAATGGTTAAAGAAGAATAAAGTTAATGTTTTGGAATGGCCAAGTCAAAGTCCTGACCTTAATCCAATCGAAATGTTGTGGAAGGACCTGAAGCGAGCAGTTCATGTGAGGAAACCCAATAACATCCCAGAGTTGAAGCTGTTCTGTACTGAGGAATGGGCTAAAATTCCTCCAAGCTGATGTACAGGACTGATCAACAGTTACTGGAAATATTTAGATGCAGTTATTGCTGCAGGAGGGGGTCGCAACAGATACTGAAAGCAAAGGTTCACATACTTTTGCCCCTCACTGATATGTAATATTGAATCATTTTCCTCAATAAATAAATGACCTTGCATAATATTTTTGTCTCATTTGTTTAACTGGGTTCTCTTTATCTACTTTTAGGCCTTGTGTGAAAATCTGATGACATTTTAGGTCATATTTATGCAGAAATCGAGAAAATTCTAAAGGGTTCACAAACTTTCGAGCGCCACTGTATACCAAAGGGGAAGCAGATTAAGCCAACTACACGCTCTAAACATTGCTGGTCGGACGACGCCATAGAAACACTCCAAGCATGCCTTGACATCACAGACTGGTCTGTTTTTAAATTCGAGAACTTGGACGAATACTGTGATGTAGTGATTGGATATATTACTTTCTGCATTGACTTGTGTATTCCCGGGAAAGTGATTAAGCAGTTCTCTAATCAAAAACCATGGATGAACTCTGATGTTAGAAGGAAGCTCTATGAACGAGCCAACGCCTTCAAATCGGGAGACACTGGTAAGTATAAAATGGCAAGATATGCGCTTGAGCGGTCTATTAAAGAGGCCAAACGCTCCTATGGAAAACGCATTGAAGGCCACTTCACTGGAAATGACCGCTGCCAGATGTGGGAGGGACTGGGCGCAATCACTTCCTTCAAACCCAGGGGTGCCATCACCACAGGAAGGGATCCGACACTACCGGACCAGCTCAACACCTTCTACTCCAGGTTTGACGCACTGAACACGGAAACCCCTGTTTTTACACCCAGTCAAACATCTAGTGACCGGCGTGCGCGTTTGATTCTCACTGAACATGAAGTACGTAGGGTCATGTCCAGGGTAAATGTGAGGAAAGCCGCTGGACCGGACGGTATTCCTCCCAGGGCTGTCAAAAACTGCCGTGATCAGCTGGCTCCTGTGTTCACAGACATTTACAACATGTCACTAGAGCGACGCCAGGTCCCAAAATGCTTTAAGGAATCTGTCATTGTTCCGATTCCTAAGAAATCTCCTGTCACTTGTCCAGGAGATACACGACCTGTTGCACTCACCTCCATCTTCAGTAAATGTCTAGAGAGGTTAGTGCTGATCTATATCAAAGGTCAGATTCCTTCGTCCCTGGACCCGTGGCAGTTTGCTTATAGGAAAAACAGATCAGTTGATGACGCTATTTCTCTTGCCGTACACAGTGTGTATGAACATCTAGATAAGAAAAAGGTTAAGACCAAAGTAAGAATGCTATTTATAAACTATAGTTAACACTATCATACCCTCCAACCACATTAACAATTTACAACAACTGTGTCTGTGTGAAGCCATCTGTGAATGGCTTCATAGTTTTCTAACTTTCAGACCGCAGAGGGTTAGGATTGGTGATAAACTGTCTGCTGTATCCGTCTTAAGCACTTGTTCTCCTCAGGGCTGCATTCTTAGTCCTTTGCTGTTTTCTCTCTGTACTCTTGACTGCTCTGCCTCCTATCCTAATAACCTTATAATCAAGTATGCCGATGACACTACTGTTATAGGGCTTATTAGGGATAACGATGAGTCCCAGTACAGATTAGAAGTGGAAAAGCTGGTAAGGTGGAGCGAGGCTAAGAACCTCATCCTCAACACCACCAAAACCAAAGAGCTAGTCTTTGATTTCAGTGTGATCAAGGCTCCCAATCCCCCGATCTCCATCAACGGCCAAGATTTGGAGATAGTTAGGAGCTTTAAATTCTTAGGGGCTACTCTCTATAGTAATCCTCCTTATGATATAGGCTGGGAGCTCCACATTAAATCCATTGTTAAAAAGGCTCAACAACGGCTCTTTTTCCTTGGGAAGTTGAGGGAATTCACATCAAATAAGCAGATCTTACTTAACTTTTATCGATGTGTGATCGAGAGCATTCCAACTAGCTCCATCACTGTCTGGTTCGGTAACATTACCGACCAAGAGAAAAAAGCCTTGAACAAGGTAGTGCGCAGACCAAGTAGAATAATAGGTGCTGATCTACCAGCACTAGAGGGCATTTATCAGGCTGGGCTGTTATCCAGGGCCACTAACATAGCTGGAGACCCGGATCACCCAGCCTCCCACTTCTTTGTTCCTCTTCCTTCATGGAGACGACACCGTTCTTTTCTAACTTCTGCTAAGAGGTTTACAGACAGCCTCTTCCCTAGTGCTGTTAGGAAACTGAATGACAGGTCGTAGGGAATGTTTAATCTTAGGCTGGTCATCTTTCATGTCTTTCTCATGTCCTCATTCACCAACACTTTAATACCTGCACTGACTATGTGTTGTCATTGTTGCTGTGTTATCATGAATGTTTTTATACTTGATTTCTATATGACCATGTGTGCTGTTTTGACCAATGGATCATGTGCCCATGCACTAGCACTTTAATACTTGCACTTACTGTGCTTAATGATTATTGTTGTGTTGTTATTTGTTGTTGTTGTTATATGTATGCTGAGCTCTCTGCCATAAAATTCCAATGTGTTTCACAAATGGCAATAAATACTACTACTACTACTGGTGTATGTATACAAACAAAGAAGAATGGAAAAAAAAGGTTATTATATAACAAGAATAATGATTACAAAAGCTTCGCCGCCAGATTACATAAATAAGCAGTTTGCTAATAAAACAGATTTACAATAATTAGGCCATTATACAGAGTTGCACCGAGAGAGGTATGCAGGGTAAGGAATTAATAACAATAAAATGATCAAAAAAAAAAATCAAATTCCTTTTTAATCGGATTCTTCACGCAGCTGGCTAACTGAACTTGGGCGGCGCCTCCCCGGTCTCTATATAAGCCGGAAGTCCACCTCGTCTCCTTTGCTAGAGTGTCTGTTTGTAGTTATGGACTTTAGTCGAAGATATCTGTCGTAAGGATTTATGTGCCTTTGTATCTTCTCTATCCTTTGTGTCGCACTATTGAAGGTGCCTTGTTTTTCTCGGCTCCCCGAGATACTTTTCCTTTTTTCTCTCTCGCTTTGCTTCCTTTTTGTCGGATGTTTGGTCGTCCTTTTAGAAGCGCAAGGATTATTCCTGTCATATGGTCTGTATTATTCTCTGTGTCTGTATTGTGTCTGTGCTGCTCTATTTCCCACTTGCCTCTCAATTCTACCGGCCATTACAAAGATCACATTTATCTCACGTGCCCGTGGTCATGCTAATGGAAATTGATTGATTGATTGATTGATTGACTGATTAGTGAGTGAGGTTTGAGTCTCATCACAACACTCCTTCCTAAGCTTTGCTTATCCAGGAGTCAAAAGGCAGGGTTGGTAGCCCAGACAGCTGGACATCCTGATATCTGCCGCAGTGCAGGAATTATGAGTGAGTTCCACCCAAGATAGTAAATGCGACCACTTGGTGGAAGTACCTTCTGAAAGACTGGAGAGTCTTGTCTAGCTCTTGGTTCAACCACTTAACGATTGCTTTCAAGATCGAAGTCAGACAAATGACTAGGGTGTCGAACAGAGGTGGGCAACGAGGGCCATATCTGTCCCTGGTTTTCACACCAACTTCTGGCCTTTAATTAGTTGATAATATAAATTAGCCAAACTACGTATTTCTGAAATCTGACATTTCAGGCGCATTTCTTAAAATTATCATGGATGGCCAACAAAGATTGTTCTCATCTCCCCACAAAGATTTTTTCTTTGATCTAATCTTTGCACAAATCTATATTTGTGTATGCAATCAATTGACTCAATTAGTCAGGGTAATTGATAGAAATAAAAACCTGCATACAAACCGGCCCTCCAGGACAGGAATTGCCCACCCCTTGTGTAGAAGGTCTTCCAAAACCAGCTTATGAACTATGATCCAGGGTCAGAGCCAACCTCTCGATTGTTGTCAAGGCAGCGCATGTGCTGAAGAAGGACCTCTGCTGTCCTTAGCTATGAACACTGTTACCAGTGGGACAAGGAGGGCTGTCTTTGAGAAATGATCCATGATCGTTTAAATCACCTTGAAACCATCAGACTGAAGCAGTCCAGTCACAAGGTACATGGGTACCCATGGGTATATGGGAGAAGCTCACTGGTAGGCTAGTCACTGGACTTCGCCTGCATGCAGGTTGAACAGATAACTGGCAACAAGAAATGCTGACAGACAAGGGGCAGGGTGAGGGAGCTCATGGGATGGGATGCCAAGGGGGAGACACAGGTCCAGGCAAGGACTCTGTCTCTCACACCTTCTGGGATGAAGAGCCGGTTAACACTTTGCCTGCAGCAATACCACTATTCAATCTGCTCCAGCTGCGTGGCTGAAACTAAGCAAGTGTCGACTTGGTTAGCAGTTGGATGGGAGACCGCCAGGGAAAACCAAGTCGCTGCTGGAAGAGGTGTTGTAGGTTGCGATCTTCCCTCTGGTGGAATAATCCCCAGTGCAGTGATGGGGACATTGTACTGAATTAGATGTTTCAGATGAGATGTTAAACCGAGGTCCTGACATTCTGAGGTCATTAAAGATCCTATGACAGTCATTGACAAGAGTAGGGAGTTCCCCGGTGTCATGGCTAAATTCCCAACCTGCCACCTAATCATCCCCTTATCTAACTGGCTATACAACTTGTACTCTCCCTTTCCCCCTCAACCCCCCAGGGCTCCCTTGATAAAGAGATTTTAATCTCATCGGGACTTCACTGGTTTAAAAAAGGTTAAATCAAAAACGGGACACTCCTAGTTAATGAAGCTGGAATGGAGGGCCTCCTCCATGATACTCTTCATCTCCAATTTGAGTGCCAGCAAAAGGCATTCCTCAGGAGCCTAGAAGTGAAGAAGGGACCGGGGCGTCAGACATCTAATTCTTCAACCCCAAGAGATAGGTGAGGGTGAAATTTGTAGAGGGACTAACAAACCAGACTGGGGATTAGTCTCTCAGCAAAACTGAGGTATTCAAGGTTCTGATAGCCCTTATATGGAAGAGAATACTGGCCCCCTCAAGCCAGGGCCTCTACTCTTCAAACACCACCTTGATGGCCAGGAGCTTGCGATCACTGATACTGTAGTTCCTCTCCACATACGACAGCCAACAGAAGTAGAAGGCACTGGGAAGGACCTTGTCATTTGCTGCCTCCTGGAACAATACAGCCCCAGTGCCAGAAGCATCTAGCTCCTCGATGAACTGGTACTGAAGATTGTGGAGTATTAGTACAGGACAGGAGTGTTGATAAACTTGTCCTTAAGCTGATGGAAGGTGGAGGCAGCCAAACGAGTCCAACGGAAGAAGCTCTTGGAGGAGGTGAGGGCAGTGTGGGGAGCAGCAACTGGACAAGCCTTGGATGAATCATTGGGAAAAGCTGGCAAAGCCAAAGATTCTCTAACTGTTTGCGGTCTGCTAGTTCTGGCTAAGCCAGATCTAACTGACCCTTTCTTACCTACCTTTCAGCCTAGCCATGTTAATCTCTACCCAGGAGACAGCAAAGACAAGGAAATGCTCAAATGTCTGATTTAGCCACCATTGGCATGTTTAATGAAAAGAAGAAAGTTCCATATTCGAAGACATATATCAAAGTTTTGTCTTTTGAAGTATATGAAGTACATGCACAGTTATACATAAAATTTGTAATCCCTTTGGTATAAAGCTGGGTTCGTTGCAAAATGGTGGTGATTTTGAGTGTTACAAATGCACAATACATGTACTATTACCAAGTATGGGTACAGCGCAGTCAGAAATGTACAGCACGTTATAAAACATGACCATTCCAAAATTTTTAAGCACCAAAAAAGAACTAATGTATTAGGCGTACCACCATAAGAATGAATGCAGACATGCATCAACAGTATACGCACACTTGAATAAAATTGCTGTCTACAGTTTTAACTCTGAAAAAGAATCAAAGTCACACAACCGTGTTCATGACAGAATGTATAGTACAAAAGTTAAAACTGTTTTATATATGTCCATGTTATCCAAAGCAAAATGATGTCAACCAAGCACGTGACTAGCTCGATCCCTCAGTGTGTTTTTGGAATTGGACTGTGGCACCTTGTGGTGCGCGCCAGAGTCGCTCCTTGGTCTGGGCCCTGAGCAGCCATCCATGGCCTTCTTCGTTCGATCTGGGTCGATGTTACCCGCGGAGCCAGTCGAGCCCTAGGTACGCCCTACTACTACACTAGATCCCGGGTCTTAACAGAGCTGCTTACAGGCCGTTGATAGTGAGCTCGTCAGTCTCTTAAATAGCGGGCTGCAGCCTACTTGGCACAACAGTTGGGTCAACACCCACAGCTTAGTATGCACAAGACACGACTTTGGTATATGTCAGAAAATATGGTATATTAGGTCGGTAGAACATTAGCTCTTTAAAGCGCCACCTTTTGTCAGGTAGCTATCCACCCCGCGTAGAACCAAACTAAACTCTTTTTCCAAGAAAACAATCAAAATTCAAAAACTATTTCTTTGGTAAATTGCTGGGGATAGCCAGTATTTGCTTCCAGCCAACAGTGCCCCCTAAGGGCTAAATTTTCCGATATTTCATGTTGAATATTATCTACTCTAAAAATACTACCATTGAGATTTCACTAATGCTGTATTGTACCCCGAAGGGACCATGTATCAAGAGAATTTCAGATCTCTATCTTGCTGGGTAAACAAAATAATGCCAGCTAAAGACAGGCACAATCTGCTATGAAATGGTCCATTTTGAGTTTTCCTCCTACTTTGGCTCCATCTAGCTTTAAAAGCGTAGATACTACCAAAAAATGCTTATTATTTCTGAAAAAAGAGTTCCCAAAGCAAGAGTTCCCAAAGCAAAAGTAACAACATTGCATATCTGTGTTATTGAGAAAATCCATCACAAACATGCACCGATAATCAATTTCGACCATCTTTCTGGCCATCCATTGCACTAACCCAGCGAGATACCAAGGTACTATTCACTGAAAATGATAAACTTGTTGTAAGTTAACACATAATAAAGCATTGTAGATTGGTGTATGTCTAGGATATTATTTTATTCCCATTCCCATTTTCAATGTTTATTATTTCTCAAATAATTCTGGATCAGTAACATAGTTACCCAGCCTGGCCACTATTTGCTGCTGATGTCTAACTGGACTTGAAGTGTCACAGGTTTTAAAAGTTTATACCATAGTCTGGGTGAATACTTTTTTCTGATTGGCTGGCAGGTATGCATTAAAACCGTGGAACCGCACAGGTTGTTCGGCTACGGTCGTTTCACCATTCGAAATTCATCCACTAGCCAACTTGTAACTCTAGCAACGTTAAACGTGGTATTCGGCTGGGTAATATGGAAACCTAGCTGCTCATTTATCTCCAGTAAATTTAGCGGCGTCATATAAGTTGCGTCCAGCGGGGCGGTTAACTATAGGTACTCCAGCGATAATGACCGGAAATATTATAGCAGCGAAGTAATCAGGCTTTATTCATTAAACAATTGTAATTGTGTACGGTTACAAAGGAAGCTAACGTGTCCACTTCATGTGTCAGGAACTGCTGACAGTTCGCCAGCTACGTGCTGTGCCAGCAGACTGATTTCTAACCGTCATAAGTTCATTGTAATTGTGGGTAGCAAGTTAGCTACAGTCTGCATAATCGCACATAACGTTGCGTTATGCATAATCTCCATTTCAGCCGGAATCCGTTATCAAATCAGCTGGTAAAAGGATGTAAGCGTGTGCAAAAAAAAAATCTTTCTCCATGAACGTAATATGAACTAAGATAGCTGGTTTGATTTAACTTGGCTTATAGGCTATTGGGTACGAGAAGGCGCGGCGCCTCTTTAATGATTACCAGCTCGTTTTTTTTTTTGTGCAAAACTTTCACCAAAATTTCTGAATGCTGCGATTTGATATTGCTGGCAAATGACCATGGTATAAGCGGGATAATCAACTCGAAGGTGAGCATTCCACGGTTTTAATGCATTTCGCTGCATTAAAATGCACTTCGCCCCCCCAATTGGGGGACCCTGAGACTCACTGCAGCAAAATACCTACAACGCCGCGCTAATTAAGTAGCAATATAGTCATATTACACATCAAATGAAACAGGAGAGCCTCTGCTACAAGCACATATAAGTCATTTTTACATACAAGCACAACTCAAACGCCAAGCATATTAATGTTCAAATATCAAAATCCGAGTAGCGTCAGAAAATCAACCCTCTCTCCACATTTCCATGTCTCCCTCTCTGATACTTCATGCTGCACAAACAGAGATATACTCTATTCATTTTGGGTATGTCATTTTCAAACAGAAACCTAAAAAAGAGGCTGGGGCTTAAGAGATGAACAAACTGGAAAGGACAGTGTCTGCACAAGGGGAAAAACAAAGGGCAGCGAGTGGAACAAGACAATAATGAAATAATGAGAATCATTAACTGAAATGAGACTGAAACTGAAGTGAGGAGAAAAACAAGAAACACTCAGGGCGTGACGCCGGAGTCATGTGAGCAGTAAAAGAGGCTCTCGCTGTACCTGATGTAGAGGTCCAGCAGGACCTGCCTCTTGTCATGTTCCGTATGAGCCTTCACCCCCACCACCCTGACGGCCTGCAGGCACAGGATGGGTACAATCACACACCATGGCACTCAGCACAGGAAGTGTGTCTGTGAGGGTGCCTGACCAACATCACTACATTGTTTTTATCTCTGGCGGGCTAAGGGGAGTTCTACAGTCGAACAGTGTATATATGTGTGTGAATGTGTATTTATGTGTGCGCGTGTGTGTGTGTGTGTGTGTGTGTGTGTGTGTGTATGTGTGTGTGTGAATGTATGCATTTGTGTATGTGTATTCCTTATATGTATAGGTATGTCTGTGTATATTTGTGCGTTTGAGAGTATGTAGCTATGTGTACTTTGTGTATAAATGCGTACTTGTGTGTATGAGTATGTATGAGTGTGTGTATGCATGTGTGTGTGTCTGCATGTATAAGTACACTCAACAAAAATAGAAACGCAACACTTTTGTTTTTGCTCCCATTTGTCATGAGATGGACTCAAAGATCTAAAATTCATTCCAGACACACAATATTACCATTTCTCTCAAGCATTGTTCACAAATCTGTCTAAATGTGTGATAGTGAGCACTTTTGCTTTGCTGAGACAATCCATCCCACCTCACAGGTGTGCCACATCAAGATGCTCATCAGACACCATGATTAGTGCACAGGTGTACCTTATACTGCCCACAATAAAAGGCCACTCTGAAATGTGCAGTTTTGTCTCACAGCAAAATGCCACAGATGGCGCAAGCATTGAGGGAGCGTGCAATTGGCATGCTGACAGCAGGAATGTCAACCAGATCTGTTGCTCGGGCATTGAATGTTCATTTCTCCACCATAAGCCGTCTCCAAAGGCGTTTCAGAGAATATGGCAGTACATCCAACCGGCCTCACAACCGCAGACTACGTGTAACCACACCAGCCCAGGACCTCCACATCCGGCAGGTTCACCTCCAAGATCGTCTGAGACCAGCTACTCAGACAGCTGCTGAAACAATTGGTTTGCATAACCAAAGAATTTCTGCACAAACTGTCAGAAACCGTCTCAGGAAAGCTCAACTGCATGCTCGTCGTCCTCATTGGGGTCTTAACCTGACTCCAGATCGTCGCCGTAACAGACTTGAGTGGGCAAATGCTCACATTCGATGGCGTCTGGCAGGTTGGAGAGGTGTTCTCTTCACGGATGAATCTCGGTTTACATTGTTCAGGGCAGATGGCAGACAGCGTGTGTGGCGTCGTGTGGGTGAGCGCTTTGCTGATGTCAATGTTGTGGATCGAGTGGCCCATGGTGGTGGTGGGGTTATGGTATGGGCAGGCATCTGTTATGGACGAAGAACACAGGTGCATTTTATTGATGGCATTTTGAATGCACAGAGATACCGTGATGAGATCCTGAGGCCCATTGTTGTGCCATACATCCATGAACATCACCTCATGTTTCAGCAAGATAATGCACGGCCCCATGTTGCAAGGATCTGTGCACAATTCTTGGAAGCTGAAAATGTCCCAGTTCCATGGCCAGCATACTGACCGGACATGTCACCCATTGAGCATGTTTGGGATGTGCTTGACCGGCGTATACGACAGCGCGTACCAGTTCCCACTAGTATCCAGCAACTTCGCACAGCCATTGAAGAGGAGTGGACCAACATTCCACAGGCCACAATTGACAATCTGATAAACTCTATACGAAGAAGATGTGTTGCACTGCATGAGGCAAATGGTGGTCACACCAGATACTGACTGGTTCTGAGTCCCCAGACCCCCAATAAAGCAAAACCTGCACATTTCAGGGTGGCCTTTTATTGTGGACAGTCTAAGGTACACCTGTGCACTAATCATGGTGTCTGATGAGCATCTTGATGTGGCACACCTGTGAGGTGGGATGGATTGTCTCAGCAAAGCAAAAGTGCTCACTAACACACATTTAGACAGAATTGTGAACAATGTTTGAGAGAAATGGTAATATTGTGTATCTGGAATGAATTTTAGATCTTTGAGTCCATCTCATGACAGATGGGAGCAAAAACAAAAGTGTTGCGTTTATATTTTTGTTGAGTGTACATTTGTGTGCATTTGAGCGGGTTTGAGTGTGTAAGTCCTTATGTCTGTATTTGGGCACATACAGTACTGTGAAAATGTATCGGTCCCCTTCCTGATTTCTTATTTTTTTGCATATTTGTCACACTTAAATGTTTCAGATCATCAAACATACGTGATTATGTGCATCAGTATGAGTGTGTCTGAGTGTGTATAATGTGTGTGCATTATTATGTGTTTGAGCGTGGATATGTCTGTATATTCATGTGTGTTGGTGTGTATTAAAGTGTGTGTGTGTGTGTGTGCGTGCATGAGTGTGTATGTAAGGGTGACACGGGTTGGATTTTCACTCCGTTCCGTCTCAGCCCTGTAGAAATACTCCTGTCCCAAAAGGATGACCCATCCTGTGGGGGTGTCGGCTTTAGCTAATGTGGTGATTCTGATTTGATAGACTCACGACTCGCCATTATTTCTATGAATGACTCTGCATTCCACAGGAGGATTTACTCTCGCCATCTGGCCGGTACCTCGGCAGTAATGTTACCGCTGGACAGTTTGCAGTAATATGCCATTATAGATTTATTGCCCTAATCTGAAAAATAAAAATGTAAAAAAACTGGCCAGGGGTCTCTATAGCTGTTGGGGAGGGCTGTGGTCAGTCACAGTACAATAATACAGTTTATGTCATGGATCATACTGTGCCCACCTTTGTAAAATATAAACGCAAACAACGCATCTAATGCTGTATTTTAATGAGCTGACTGCACATGAGAGCAAATGCGTTGGTTAGTACTTCACCAGTACTAACCCAGTTTATATTAATGTATTTTCATTTGCATTTTGAAGTATAGCATTAGAGAAGGTTGATGGACATGGCTAAATTTTAAAAAAAAAAAACTTAAAAAAAAAACTTAATTTCACAAAAAAAGTTTTTACACTTTTTTGAGGAGGTTTTTGTTATGCACTAAAGGCAAGATAAATCCAGTGAAAACTGAACTCACACAATTCACCTCAAGTGAATATATTACAGCCTAATAGTGTATGTACATATTTGTGCATGTATTTACATGCGTATGTGTGTGTATGAGTGTGTAGGCGTATTTGCGTGTGTGAGCGTGTGTATGTGCGTGTATCTACATATGTGTGCATGTATTTACATGCGTATGTGTGTGTATGAGTGTGTAGGCGTATTTGCGTGTGTATGTGCATGTATGTACATATGTGTGCATGTATTTACATGCGTATGTGTGTGTATGAGGGTGTAGGCGTATTTGCGTGTGTGAGAGTGTGTATGTGCGTGTATGTACATATGTGTGCATGTATTTACATGCGTATGTGTGTGTATGAGTGTGTAGGCGTATTTGCGTGTGTGAGAGTGTGTATGTACATATGTGTGCATGTATTTACATGTGTATGAGTGTGTAGGCGTATTTGTGTGTGTGCGAGTGTGTATGTGCATGTGTGCATGTATCGGCGTGCGCATGAGTGTGTGCCGCAGCAGAGCATGGAGGCTCCAGCACCTTGTCCCCCAGGTTGACTTTGGTGAAACTGAGGGTCTGCAGGTGAGGGCTGGAGGTGCGGATGGACGGGGCCACAGTCTCCACCAGCAGCTTCTCCAGATACTGCCCAACGAAGGGCCAGGCCTGCTGCAGGATCTGCACCGTCAGGGAGAGAGAGACACACATTAACACACATCCCAACTCAGCCACAGCCATCTTAATTATAGCCACATCCTAATTCTTCACATGAACATCTATTTAATCAGATTGGAATGGAATAATAAACTTTTATATTTTTTTATTTTTAATTTATTTTTTTTAAATGAATTTGGCATCTCCATTCCCACCCAAATCTGGAATACCCAATTAGTGAACTATGTACAAGTCTTGCTTGTATGCGACCCCTTGCTGCCAACTCAGGAGAGCGTAGACAGTTTGCGGTTCTCCTCCAAACCACGTGCCTGTCAGCCACCGCCTCTTATACACTCATTGGTTGTACACTCACTCACTTATACATTCACAGCTTCGCAAGTTCAGAACGAGGGCAGAGGATACCCGGACATGACCAGGCTTAGAATCGTCCTGACGAGCGCCTATCTGGCCAACAGGAGGCCCTTGAGCAACAAACAAGGCAACTATCATTTTCTCTTCCCAATTTGCAACCCTGTAGCGCAATGGCTAATTGTGCGCTACTCTATAAAAGCTGCCGACCGGTACGAAGCGGGGCTCAAACCCGCAACGTGATAGTCACTTCTGCATCAGAACCCGATGCTTTACCGAGTGAGCTGTCTGGCAGCTCACGGAATAATAAACTTTGGAAACCATATAGGAATTCCAATTTGGACCTTCTGATTGAATCCAGGCATCCTGTTTGGCTAGAGGATGTCTTTAAAATTTTACCTTCATTGATCTAGATGTGAAAGGAAAAAGATTTTTCAATATTCATAAACTTAGCAACAAATCCTCTTGACAAAGTGAAATGATGGTCAAAATACATTGCACTACACAATCCTAAATACAGCGGGAAAAATAAGTATTGAAGGCATCATTATTTTCCTCAGTAAATATATTTCTAATGGGACTCCTGACATGAAATTTTCACCAGTATATGTCAGTAAAAATCAAGTAATCCACACATACAAAGAAATCAAAACAAATAAGTCCACAAATTATGTGTAATAAAGTGGAATAACACAAGGAATGAGTATTGCACACGTGAAGAAAAGGAGGTGTAAAAAGGCATAGAAAGCCAAGAAATCAGCTGAAATTTGTCATTATAAGAAAACAATCCTGCTCCCTATCTGTGCAAATTAATATCAGCTGGTTTAGTCCTAATTGATGGCCTATAAAAAGGTTTCTCATTACCAAGGTGTCACACAAGAAGCATGTCATAAAAGCAAAGAGCTCCCTAAAGAATTTTGCAACCTTATTGTAGCAAAACATATTGATGGCATTGGTCACAGAGGCATTTCTAAACTTCTGAATGTTCCAGTGAACACCATTGGGGCCATAATCCGGTAGTGGAAAGAACATCCGGTAGTGGCTGTAGCTACACGGTTAACATTTTAATGGGCCCCTGAACATCACTGCAAATAGGCGAATTGGAGATTTTGTAAAAATGTCTGTAGCCGCTGTTCCAAGATGGAGTCAAAGATGTTTCTGATGTCCTTTGTTTAGCCCAAATGAATCTTCAAATTAATGGCCTACCCATCCCCACAGGTGTCTGATAATTAATCTTAGTCCACTGCACAAACAGGAACAAATTAGCCCAATCTCAACTTTGAGAGCAAATATCTCGAAAAACCAAAAAAAGTGGCAGACTAAATATAGGGGTTGGGAAGAACATGGGCCATGCTCAAATAGCGCATAAATTAAAAATATGGCACATTATAAAGCCACTCAGCGGGCCAAGAATGTGCCCGTGTCCCAGTTAAGTCTATATACATTTTTTCCTATTAGACAATACCAAAATTCTTTGAACAAACTCTACTGATCGCAGTTGATTGAATACGTTCTGATGATCGATCAATTCTAGTTCCAGGCCCACATATAGTCCGTCACCATTGCGAGGCTGTTAAAATCTCCATTGCGTGAAACATTGATTTAGAGTTTATTTCTCAGCGGAATGAGCTCGTGACAAAGTTCTTTATCACTCTGCGTATATATCAAAATGCAGTATTGAACAAGGCAATCAGAGATAGCAGACCTGGCCCCAGCCACGGGCTGACAGACAGACTGACAGAAACACACACACACACACAGACACACACACAGACATGATCATTGCTTAACCTGGCCCCCTAGGGGAGGGGCCAGGTAATGACAGTCTCATAACATAACATGAATGGTGAAAACAGGCCATTCAGCCCAACTACGCCCACCAGTTTCTTTATACTATTGTGAATACATCCCTTCAGATAATCAATAACTCAATGGTATCTAGCCTGCTCTTGAAAACCCCCAAGGTCTCTGCCTCAACAAAAGGTCAGGTCAGGCAAGCTATTCCACATTAAAATTACTCTTTGGGTGAAGAAATATTTCCGAATATCAGTGCTAAATTTACCTTTGGTCAACTTCCATTTGTGACCCCGAGTTCTACTCACAACGTTTGGTCGAAGGAATCCTCCATAATTCACTTCGTTAATCTCTTTAACATATTTAAAGACCTCAATCAAATACCCCCTTAGTCTCCGTTTCCTAAGACTAAAGAGATTAAGGATCTTCATCCTCTTCTCATAGCTTTCATCTTTTATACCTGGGATTAGCTTAGTGGCTCTTCTCTGAACTTTCTCTAGAGCCTCTATATCTTTCTTAAAGTATGGTCCCCAGAACTGTACACAAAACTCTAGATGTGGTCTGACGAATGTGTTGTACAAAAGAAGCATCACCTCTTTGGATTTGTACTCAATACTTTTGGCAATGTATCCCAGCATCCAATTGGATTTTTTAACTGCTACGGCACAATGGCTAGAGCCTGTGAGGGTTTGTTCAACAATCACTCCCAGATCTTTTTCATGTGGAGCACATTCCAATTTAAAACCTCTCATGAGGTAATCCCATCCAATGTTTTTAGTACCTACATGTACAACTTTACATTTTGCTACATTAAATTTCATTTGCCACATTTCTGCCCAATTCTGGATTCTATCCAAATCATCTTGAATCACTTTAGTGGACTCTAAACTATTTGCCAAACCCCCCAATTTAGTATCATCTTCAAATTTAACTAAGCTGCTCTCAATATTCCTATCAAGGTCATTATTGCAGATGATAGACTGCATGGGTCCCAACACCGATCCCTGGGGGACGCCACTCCCCACCATACCTAGCTCAGATGAGATACCACTCTTTGTGTTCTGTTCTGTAACCAGTTTTGAATCCACTCCAGAATACCTCCTGTATCTCCAATCGAGCTCATTTTAAAAATGAGTCTCTTATGCGGTACTGTGTCAAATGCTTTCTGAAAATCCAAGTATATAAGCCCTGCTCTGGTCATAAGTCCTGGTGGCCTCTTCAAAAAATTCCAAAAGGTTTGTCAGGCATGACCTTCCCTTACAGAAACCATGTTGGCTATCCCTCAAGATATTGTTGCGTTCAAGAAATAAGTCCAGCTCATCTTTTATGATAGATTCCAATATTTTGCACGCAATGCAAGTTAAACTGCCTGGCCTGTTATTTCCTGGCTTAGTACGGTCCCCTTGGTATTATATTGCCCTGTCTTGTTGCCACATGTCTGTTTTTAATTTCTTTTTTTAATGTGGGGACCACAATGGAAATAGGCCTTTGTGCTCTATTGTGCCTTAATCCTTGGTGATATTGTGTCTATGTCTTTTGTGTTGGCTGTCATGCTCTTCTTTATCAACCAAAATATAATCAATGCATTTGATCGGATCAGTGAACATTAAGACTGAGTTGTTATATGTTAGCTATAGTAATGCAAGCCACGTTATTTATAGGCTACTTACAAAACCCTAAACCAGAGAAGTTGGCACGTTATGTAAATCGTAGATAAATACAGAATACAATGATTTGCAAATTCTATTCAACTTACATTCAACTGAATACACTGCAAAGACAAGATGTTTAATGTTCAAACTGAGAAACTTTATTTTTTTTTTGCAAATAATCATTAACTTAGAATTTAAAGGCAGCAACACATTGCAAAAAAGTTGGCACATTGGCCTTTTTACCACTGTGTTACATTGCCTTTCCTTTTAACAACACTCAGTAAACGTTTGGGAACTGAGGAGACCAATTTTTGAAGCTTTTCAGGTGGAACTCTTTCCCATTCTTGCTTGATGTACAGCTTAAGTTGTTCAACAGTCCGGGGTCTTCGTTGTTGTATTTTACGCTTCATAATGCGCCACATATTTTCAATGGGAGACAGGTCTGGACTACAGGCAGGCCAGTCTAGTACCCGCACTCTTTTACTACGTAGCCATGCTGTTGTAACACGTGCAGAATGTGGCTTGGCATTGTCTTGCTGAAATAAGCAGGGGCGTCCATGAAAAAGACATTGCTTGGATGGCAACATATGTTGCTCCAAAACCTGTATGTACCTTTCAGCATTAATGGTGCCTTCACATATGTGTAAGTTGCCCATGCCTTGGGCACTAATACACCCCCATACCATCACAGATGCTGGCTTTTGAACTTTGCGCCTATAACAGTCCGGATGGTTCCTTTCTTCTTTGATCCGGAGGACACAACGTCCACAGTTTCCTAAAACAATTTGAAATGTGGACTCGTCAGACCACAGAACACTTTTCCACTTTGCATCAGTCCATCTTAGATGGGCTTGAGCCCAGCGAAGCCGGCGGCGTTTCTGGGTGCTGTTGATAAATGGCTTTTGCTTTGCACTGTAGAGTTTTAACTTGCACTTGCAGATGTAGCGACGAACTGTAGTTACTGACAATGGTTTTCTGAAGTGTTCCTGAGCCCATGTGGTGATGTCCTTTACACACTGATGTCGGTTTTTGATGCAGTACCGCCTGAGGGATCGAAGGTCAGGGGCATTGAATGTTATTTTCGGCCTTGTCGCTTACGTGCAGTGATTTCTCCAGATTCTCTGAACCTTTTGACGATATTACGGACCGTAGATGATGAAATCCCTAAATTTCTTGCAATAGCTCGTTGAGGAATGTTGTTTCTAAACTGTTCGACAATCAGCTCACGCATTTGTTCACTAAGTGGTGACCCTCACCCCATCCTTGTTTGTGAATGACTGAGCATTTCAGGGAAGCTGCTTTTATACCCAATCATGGCACCCACCTGTGGGATGTTCCAAATAAGTGTTTGATGAGCATTCCTCAACTCTCTCAGTCTTTTTTACCACTTGTGCCAGCTTTTTTGAAACATGTTACAGGCATCAAATTCCAAATGAGCTAATATTTACAAAAAATTACAAAGTTAACCTGTTCGAACATTAAGTAACTTGTCTTTGCAGTGTATTCAATTGAATATAGGTTGAAAAGGATTTGCAAATCATTATATTCTGTTTTTATTTACGATTTACACAACGTGCCAACTTCACTGGTTTTGGGTTTTGTAATTTGAAACTATACTTATAGGTGCATCTCCATTATATCGCGAACAGTCCAAATGCAACTTGAAGTTAACAAACCGTGATAAATACTGTAACTATCTTAGCGTGAACTTGGAGCTGAAGCCCGCCAGTTATGCCAAATTCAGCCTTCGGAGCGCAGTTAGAGATGCTGGTCGCTGCAGTCTGACTAGCCAAATCCATTAGGTACATTTTGAGCCAAATAAAACCTGCATCTTTCCCAAGGAGGCTATAATTTATTTGTAGAATGCGACGACACTTCACGTAGCGGAATATTCACCAGGCAGGAGGCAGCTATGGAATTTTTAGAGCAATTTACTTGTTTATTAATATGACGACACTTTAAAATGGTAGATGCCCGCGGAGGGTATGATAGGGAACCATTTATGTTCACTCAGGATTAGCATTAATTTGCGATTTGAGGAATTGTGCGTGAATTTCCTTGATCCCATTTATTTGTTAGGTAATTTCTTTGTTATTCATAATATATTGCGTCATTCCATATAAAATCTACAAGTGCCTCCCATCTGACCCCCTCAGAATGAGCTGATTGTTCTAGTTCAATACCTTAAGTATATTTAATGAATCCGCACCACATATTACCTTGATCTTGTGAACATTTTTTGAGCTACAGGCTCTGAAAGTACATGGGAGTTAATTGAAATTTTGTGCTTCTAACTCATGTCATTTTTTCTAGCATTTTTGAGCCCTCATAACTTCGTGTGTATTAAAGATGGCTAAATGAAATTTTTAGAGCTGAAAGACATACAGGAGCACTGTCAAAAACTGCAAATAAATCAATTGTTTGCCCATTCTAGGTGTCACAATCTTAAGCCAAAATCTGTATTTTCTTCAAGATTTGTACTGAAACCAACTTCAAGCTTCAATATCATGCAGTATGGAAGATTTAAAAGCAACATGGCACCAAATTAATAACAATGACACACAAATAAGTACTGGAACCATGGATGTGTCGTGTTTTCTTGCAATTCACCACAGAAAACTTGGAAAAAATGTATGTTAGTTAACATACGGGGTCATATCACCACGTCGGATAGGCTCATCCTCTAGCCATGATTACTTCTGTGTCAAATAATTTTCACAATTGTCAATGTAGAAGAGCTGCAGCCAGTGCGGCAACAAGATGGTAGTGAACTGTGAGAATAAAGTCTAAAACTATCAACTTAGCGGTACTCATAAGTGTTTCGGCAGACTAATGCCACAGCCAGTAGTTTTACTGAACGACTGAAACCGAATGGGTCGATTTTCCTCTTGTGTATTTGAGTACATAATCTTATCTTAAGTATCAAGTAAAGATTCTTTTTGTTTTGAACAATATTCTAATGCTAAACATCAAAAACAAAATGTATGTATCTGTATGTTTTTAGCATTAAGCATACAAAGCAAAATGTATGTATGTATGTATATGCAGTATATATTATGATTAAATGTATGTTATGGTTAAAATTATTGGCGCATTGAATTTTGGGAATGGCCCATACCTTTCGAAAATGGCCCATTGATTTTCCATGACAGGCCATTGGCCCACACGCCTTGCTGTCCTTCCCAACCCCTGTAAATACCTCAAAATCTTTCTCACCTTTATTGTCTGAAAAGGAAACAGGTAAGATGAATTTGGCACTGGTCTGGTTTAAAAATTAAATTAAGCCTGAATTAGTAAAAATACTTTTTTCCCATTGTACACAGATTTCTTGTCACTGCACGTATTACCAACATGATCACCAGGTGGCACTTTCACATTTGAAAAAAATTTTGGTGGCCCAGTATTTAATGCAATCATAACCTCTTTGGCACATTGAAGCAGTTATCCACAATATTCCTTCAATATTCCTTTTTTTTTCATTGTGGTCCTATATTATTTATAAAAAAACCGAATTTATTAGAAGCTAAAGAACACATCTTTACCAGGGGTGCCAATAATTATGATTGGTGCTGTATAATGGTGGGTAAGTCATGTATTGGGTTTCTTTTACTTCAAGAGGTCCAGGGGCTGGGGTTGAGATAAAAGGCACAATGAATGCCAACAAGCATCAGGATATTTTGGCTGACAGTCTGGTTGCCTCCACCAGCAGGCTGGGACTTGACCGTAGGTGGACTGTCCAATGAGACAATGACCCAAATCATATCTAAAGATTCACACAGAAATGGTTCTGTGATAACAAAACGTTCTTCAATGGCCATCTCAGTCACCAGACCTTATACAATTGAAAACCTGTGGGCTGAGTTGAAATGGGCATTTGATAGACGCAAACCCAAGAATGTGAAGGACCTTGCAAGGCTTTGCTCAGAGGAATGGCCCAAAATCCCAAAAAATGCGTGCCTTAACCATGTCAAAAAATTCTGGAAAAGACTCCATGCTGTGATCCTTGCCAGAAGTGGTTGCACTTAGTACAAAATGAAGGGTTTCAACAATGGCAAGTCTCCCGGGCCCTGAAATTGCTAAGTAGCTCCAGACCATCAAGCGAACACCACCGTATTTGAAAGTTGAAACACCTATTACTAAAACCCTATAAGTCACACTTTTGGTGAAATTGAGTGAAGACCGTTGCCTTGTCACATTTGACAAGGGCCATCTTTGGAGTACTAAAAAACCTCAAGTCATGTTCCAAGTTCTGCGTTATTGGCAGTTAAAGGTATCACATATCAAACACTAGACCCACTTATGTACTAATTACAGTGTTAATAATAAACAAGTTTTTGTCACAGTGCAGGGTTTTTATTTTATTTGTAAATGGCAACATTTTGTTTCAGGGTTGTCACGTAACGTAAGGCCAATAAAACCCCACAAGTTCAACCATATGTGCTTAGAACCCCAGAAGTCCAAATTTTTTTGGTCCATAATTCCTTTTAAGGAATAGAATATATAATCAAGTAGGGTTCTCTGAATCCAGTGGTAGATCACCTTAACACTTCATATCATACTGATGCACTGTCTACACTTTTTCATTTTGTGAAATGTTTCTTGATTTTCTCAAAACTATCAAATTGTGACATGTGGGGTTTTAGTAATCAGTGCTTCAGTTGCTATAAGGCTGTTATTGTGAAATGCTGTTAGGTTTACGCCAGTTATCATGGGACCCAAGTCTTCCAAATCAACTTGTGACTTCACATTCTGAAAGTCTGAAGGGTAATCGAGATGTCTTTTCGCATGTATGAGATGAGCCTTTTTCTTTTTGATCAGCAGCTCTATTTTCCTTGCAGCCTGCCCACGGATGCCATTTTTGCCCCGTTTCTTAATGTGGAATCGTGAGCACTGACCTTAACTGAGGCTAATGATGCCTGCAGTTCTTCAGCTGTTTGTCTGTGTTCCTTTTCTGACCTCCTAGACATGTCATCAATGACTCTTAGTGCATTTTTGGTCAGCCAGCCAGTCCTGGGAATGTTCGCCAATGTTGTTTTCTCCATTTGCAGCAAATGGCCCGCAACATAGTTTGCTGGAATTCCAGAGCCATAGAAATGGCCTTGTAACCCTTTCCAGACTCATGTTTTTAATCTGTTCTTGAATTTCTTTAGATCATAGCATCATGTGCTGCTTTATTCATCTTCACATTGCCAGACAAATTCTCTTGAAGTGATGTTTAGACTCAACAGGGTTGGCAGTAATCATGCTTGGGTGTGTGCTATGAAATGGAACTGAATTATCAATTACATTTTTTCAACTGGTTGATTTAGAAACTAAGGGGGCAATTACTTTTTCAAATAAGGTGAGGTTGTGTTGGATAGCTTCTGACCTGAAAAAATGAAATCATCATTTAAAAACTGCATTTTTTGATTACTGCAATTATTTTTGTCAAATTTTAAAATGAGTGGCGTGGACGAAATGCCCACCGCAGTTCGGTCAGGGATCTCTCGCAGAATTTGGAGATCACATGTCCTCTCGCCACCTAATTATGTCTGCACACATCACTTTAGTAATGCAGCGCACTCTTCAATCACATGTCCTCTCACCACCCAATCATGTCTGCACACATCACTTCAGTAATGCAGCACACTCTTCAATCACATGTCATCTCACCACCCAATCATGTCTGCACACATCACTTCAGTAATGCAGCACACTCTTCAAAAATGGCTAATCAAGCTTTGCAGCCGTTCTCACTGGTGCTTTGTCTGCAACACAGTCACCTGCCGCACAGCTTTCTATTCGCACCGAATCGCTGTCATCGCTGACCGAAACGCTGTCATCGCTGATTATTATGCTGCGATTTTGTTGTCCAGCTCACCCACCGCCACCCCAGCTCCCGCTTGTCTGTTTACATCTGCTTGTGTTCTCAGGGGATTCGGTGTCTGGTTCATGGGTAGATATTACTTCTCCTCTATTCAGGTTAGTGCACATGTTGTACGCTGAGTACCCAAAGCAGATCTATTCACAGCCAAACTAAGCTAAGTACTGTATCATACTCAATAAATGGCTTTCATCTTGAGTTGTCTTGACTGAAATTAGTAAGATGATCTGAAACACATTTTGACAAATATGCAAAAATAGATTTAATCAAGAAGGGGGAAATGCTTTTTCACAACACTGATTGCCATCTATTGAAACTGACATAATTTAGTACGATTACTGACACAGATCATGCATTGTCATAAGGAGGGCGAAACAAAGTAAGATCAAGCTCGTAAGCCTGATATCTTAAATAGCTCTCGTTTAACTTGCATCTTGTTTCGAGGACGTTTCTGTATCTTGCGGCTGCATCTGAAGATAGATGACACCACCTCTGTAACAAGAAGCCAGTCAGACCTTCTGCATTCATCAAGTATGACCGGCTTCCATGTATAAACTTACAGTAATTAAGCTGCCCAGCTAATGCGAACTGATTCTACTTCTTTTTACTGTGTATTAATGTTACATATTCTACGTGTATATTACTGTACAATAATTTTTACATTTCTGCGTGTGCAGTGTATGTTTGGGCATCGTGCAATACTATCTTGAGCAATGTGCAATGGAGAACTTAAAAGTGTGCAATATATTGATATCTTAGCAATTTTGCACTTAGCACTTCAACTCTCGGCTCTTTGACCATGCACTCTTGCTATCTATCCCCCAACTTTTGTCTTGTCCTGTTATATTGATATGTTTTATGTTTGTGGTCTAGTCTCTATGTTGTATGCTATTTTATGTTTTTTTCTTTCCTCATTGATACTGCTCTGTCTTTCTATTTTTTTATTGTTGACTACAACCTGCCATAGGGACTAAAGATGGAAATTAGCCTTTGGCTATAATCTTGCATATTTACATTTTTTCTTTTCTTTTTGAAAAAAAAAATTGTCCATCAATATGCACTGTCCCTGTTTTAAAAATTAATTAATTAAATTAAACTAAGCGCAGCTACCAAGTTATTCTTCATGAGTGACGTGGAAATGCGGGACAGATGGTAGGCAGATAGATTCTCGTTAGTGGGCCTTTTCCATTGTTTGTACAGGAGACATCACTGACAGCTTTGATTGGTGAGGACACTCACCTTCACAGTAAAAACCATGTCAACAAAAGGCAGCACTCAGGAAAATTATGCTTCGTGCAGCCAGACGCCTGTCTGCAGAATAAATTTGCTGAGGACTGCTGCATAAAAGCTCTGTTAAGCCACAAATATTAACTGTCAAAGTGAGTAACACAGTAAATGGCCGCATGCAGATTGTCAGTTACTATATCAGGACACTGGTCTGCCATTAAGACCAAGAGCTCTGCACAATACCTCGACCTTCAGAGCTAGCTTTTAACAGCCACACCTCACAGGAAGTGCTGAGGTCTGCCAGACAAATTGCATTGATAGGGATGGAAGTAGATTGGGACAGGTCCTAAAGGGAGGAGGTTGGGTGTGTCCCTGAATTTCACTTTGTGATAATGGTGAAGAGTTGGGTGTGTCATTGTAAGACACTTTCACCCAGTGAAGAGCAGTGCCAAGTGCAAATCAGCTGCCTTTGATAGTTTATGACAGATGCAGTTACTAGTTTCCTGTCCAGCCTCCACGTTGCTTTGATAGAGAATATTCTCACCCCAAAGTGAGCAACCATGTGTTGGTCTTAAAATGAAGTGCGGTCGTCTACATTGTTGGCATGTTTTCATCTTGAGACAGCAGAAAGCGACTGCGTGATTGATGACTAAAAACTGGCCAAAGGCCAAACGTCAGTTTTTGGCTGTTAAGGGAACATTGTTAAGAAAGTATAATGCGCTTTTGT
The DNA here is from genome assembly GCA_029721435.1 of Gymnothorax reevesii. NCBI lineage: Eukaryota > Metazoa > Chordata > Actinopteri > Anguilliformes > Muraenidae > Gymnothorax > Gymnothorax reevesii. The sequence goes on from CM056585.1 coordinate 89,256,054, forward strand.
AAGCGAGTGTGCAAATGCACATACAGTCCGCTTATTACACAAAGGGACGAGCAGTGGTGCATGCACATGCAATTGATTAAAAAAAAATTAAAATGTGAAAAATAGCTATCATGAATATCAAGATATTTTATAAAATATATGTCATAATGGTGAGTAGGTCGACTGCACATCTGTGCAGCTATGTGCCGCATCCCAGACTGCTCTGGCGTATTTGAATCCTAGGGGAACCTATACCATTAATGTTCAGGTGATTTGCAATTAATCATAAGTAGGTATTCGTAATTTATTCTGGATAAGAACAGACTGCATTACACTAGCAAACTCAGTCATTCCCGCAGTCTTTCTGAGGACTCATCCTCGCACTTCGACCGCTGGATCTTGTGTACCAGCTGCTCCGCGGGGCCCTTGACGTGTACGCACTTGTAGTTTGAAGTGAATTAAAAATATGAACACAAAAAAAGAGGGTCGGACAGTACAAAAAACAAAACTTGAGCCGAATATACTTGAAGACGTAACTGCCTAACTTACCATACGCTCAGACTGCCCATCATTAAGCTAGCAAAAATGGATTTGGACACGCCTCTACTGCACCCGTACCACACGCTTCAGTCCGTGCACTTAAAATCGGGCCCTTAGTATTAATGCAAGGAGCTGGGCATGTCCTTGTAGTAAATATTAAGTAGAAAAAGGTGTGTGTCCTTGAACGACACTTTGTATAACAGGGGAAGAGGTGGGGTGCTTCCCTGTGGTACACTTGATATGAATGGAGAAAATGCAGGTGTCTCCTCGTAATACACTTTGTGTTAATAGGAAAGAAGATGGAGGCAGATAAAGGTGCGTCAATAAATATTTTTCATGAGTGGGGATGTGGGCGTCGGGACGCAGCAGACGTCACATTAGCAGGGATGTAGCAAAGCTGTTAAAGACTAAATGTGTGAGTCCAGGCAGAACACAGTCCTTGGGTGGCAAAGAAGTGACTATGCTTTAGTGTCAACTACATCAATGAATAATTCAGTAGAATGTTGCTCGGTTTTGTTAAAATCTGCAGACACAAAGGCAGTCAAACAGACTTGTGTTCATTTATAGAATGAGTACCTAGAACAGCGGGGATCAGGGAGTCTAACCTGAGAACAACTGCAACAGATGTCCTGGTGCCTGTTTCTGCTGTGGAGGACAGTACTGCTGGGCTCATCTGAGCTCGACCGCGATGGGCTGTTATTCACAGAGCTGTTTGGTACTGTGTTCTTCACAGGGCTGTACCTGACTATCATGAGCTGCACTTCATATTGTTGCTTGGGTCTGTGTACTTTATACTGCTGTACATTACTAAGATGAACTGTACCCACCGTTTGATGTTCCAGGCATATTTCACTGTGCAGTATTTTATGGTGAATTTTTATTCTCTATCTAATGTGCTGCGTACACTGTGCTTCACACTGATGTGAGTCCTTTATAGAGTTTTTGGCGCTGTAAGCTGTTCTTTAACCTTGAACAGTAGCACCACAGAGATAAAAGGCTCTGCTGCCATATGACAGTAAAGAATGTAAAAAAAAAAAACTTCACTAAAAACTAAAAACAGCCATATCAGCAATATGAGCAGCCCGCAGAGGAGATGGCAAAGACAGAGACCCACAGAAAGATTGAAAAAGCCGTCCCTGACCGAAACGCGAGAGCAGACGCTGGGGAGGAGATTCAGAGATTCATCGGTGGTAAACAACCCTTTTCCTGGAGCCCAACCACCCGTTTAAATTTTCACTCCAACCACAACTGAGCGCCAGACCTTCAACAGAGATCTCGTTAATCTGCTAATCATAAAGTCGACTGTATGTATGAGGGACTCAAATTAAAATCTACAGGATGGTAGATCACAAGGAACATGATTGCTCACCAAAGGTTTACTTCGCCCAACAGAAAGGGTTCAGATAAGATGGAAAAAAGTCCTGGCAACTCTGAAGACCAGAACATCCTCTGTGCCATCCTACATGCTACGTTTAAAAAAAATGTTAAAATACATTGTGTTATGGGGCATTGTGTAAAATATAATTGCATTATAACAATATAACACAACGCATGTTATTTATTTATTATTATTAATAATAATTCTTTTTAGAGAGAGCTGTCATAAAGGAACTGTCTTCATCAGGGAGACGAGCAAACATCATTAATCGGCCCTTGATGTTTGAAGCAAATCAGAGGAACATGACAGGTTCGGACATGAGAAATGGCCGCAACACAGGCTGATGTTAATCCATCGTGTTCACTCGAAAACCCTGGGAATTTTTCCCCCACAAAAAGATTCGTTCCTTCTGCAAAAATTCAGCATTTGGCGGGGGCCGTCTCTGCAACTGTGCCCTCCAGTAATTCAGCCGGCGCTGTTGTTAACACACAAGTGCCCTTTTCAAAATAGGGACAGCAGCCTGCTCAAAAAGATTTACAGTTGGGTTCATAAATGATTGGACTGAGACATAATTGCCAATGTCTTAGTTTTGTACGCCATCACACTGAAGTTGGGGGGGGGAATCTAGAAGTGTGTGAAGTACGGACTTCCAACATTAATTTTAGTCGTGGTGAGCTGGGATAAGCACCAGCTGCCCTGTAACTTACAACCCTAGTGAGGAAGAAGCCACTTAAATAACGGTTAATGAACTCTGGATGACCCCCAAAGTGGAGGAGAGAATTCGATGGAGGGATGGATAAAGGATTGGGGTGAAGATGATGTTGTGTGAACTTGGTCTGTGATTGTGCGAACACTGGGATCCCCAGGTGGCGAAACTCAGGGTCGCGAGACTCTCGTCGGAGTCCGTGTGGCTCCTAAGCCCCCCGGGGTCCCAGGTGGGGGCTGTTTCTTACTGCCTTCTTGGAGGGGGAAGGGAGGGAAGGACATAGAAATGAGACGAGCGGGGATTGTGGGAATGAAGGTGATATATATAGGCATGCGGACGAATAGGAAGGCGCATTGGGAGTGGTCTTGTTCATTAACCTTTGTTATCAGGAACACCCCATGGATGGATGGATGGACAATCCATTGCTTTCATTCCTTTTAAAAATATACCAAAAAGTGAAACTGGCCACATCGAATGGTCTCTCTTTCTCTTTATCAATAATGGCTGGCTTTACTGGCACTGACAGCTCTTTGGATTCCATATTGAGAGTGAACAGCACCAGATTCCACCTGAAAATGTAACTCTTAAAATCAAAGATTTCAACCTTTTATGTGTTCATTTTTAATGAAATTAAAAGGAATAAAACACACCTGGACATGGAACAGCTGAGCACTGGAATGTCCACATACTTTTGGTCCTTGAAAAAGGAGGTCCTCTTAAAATGCTGTAATTCTGTCACTGACCACCCACCCACCCAATCTCTGATGTTTTAACCCTCAAACTGGAGCAAAATGTCCTCACTTTTAACTCATTTTTATTCATAATTAATGCCAAAACCAATGTTTTATGGTCAACAGTTCAAACAATAATAATGGTGATAATGTCCAGATATTTATGGACCTAACTTAATTTCTATGTTCTCACATCTGTCATCCGAACGACGGAGGGAGTGAAATTCCGAGTTTGTCTTTGAGTTTTCCAGCAGAGGTGCGAACATACTTTGGTTTGTAGCTTAACTACCATTTAACCCTTTGAGGCGCACATTTCAAATATGTCAAAATTGCGTTCATCTTAATAATCGTTCAAAGACAAGGAGGACAATACTACTAATTTGATAAACAATAAACAATGTACTCCACAAAGTTATAAAGGAATCCAGCCGACTGGCATAGGCTGTACAGTTTCACAAACCAGCCAGTACTGCTGAATCTGAAAGCTGACTCGTTCTCCACTTCGCCAAGAATTTTAAAGTGGAGGAAAAGGACCGAGACGGCCCTTGTTAAGTATATTTCACTTAGTGCGAAAGGGTGATAGAAAAGAGGGTGACGGTGGAGATAAAATCACTATGAAAACCGTTTGGCGGATGAGTGAAGCCCAGGCCTCCAATGTCAACAGGCATATGGATCAACAGTTGGCAGCACAGTGGACCTTCCAAACACACGCTGACTTTGCTCCAGAACTAATGGAAACTAAGAGGCTTGCTTATTAATTGGTTTGGCTTGAACAGCCAATGTGCACATTCTACAAAAACAAAACAAACCCATCAAGTGAAGTGAGATCAGATTCTTTTCACAAAAATACAGTCAATATCAAAGTGAAATGCAAAACTCAGAAGACTCGTAATCAACAGATCCTGTTCTGCAGGCATCCACATTAGAAGGCTGTGTCTGAAAAGCCTGCATCCACTGTGCTCCCCAAATACAGGAAGAAGCTTACAGTAGAAGAGCTGCATGCAAAAAGTACCTCAGTCACATTTTGCAACAAATGAGCAGACACCAGTATTAAGATCAACAACTGCCAGAGCATTATATGGTGCCACAGATTTCTAAGAGGAAGTACTCAAGTCCTGCGTATTGGTGTGTTGCCATTGTCAAATTCACTAAACTTTGCTGTAATACCCAAGTCCATAATGTTAGTGCCTAAATTCATGACTGTCCAACCAAAATGCTAGAATGTGTCACGTGACCAGCTGTGAAAATGGCGACCATAGAGGCTTGACAGTTGGCTTCATCTGTTAAAAGAACTCAAGGCCAGCCATTTAGTGATAAAATGTACTGAAGTCCAAGTATTTAGCAGAAAAAAAGTACTTAAAGCTGATGTAAGTGATTTTCTTTTTGCTTTTAAAAAAGTGTTAAATAGCCCCACAAATCAACAGATCATTTAGAATATCTGGTCAATAACACAGGTCTCTGAGTCACTGTCTTCTGCATTAAAGCAAGCATACAAAATTCTGGAGTTGACGACTGCCTCTATCCAATCAGGTGAGAGAACACCATAAAAACGCACTTGTGAACGTGCAGAGCTGAAGCTGTGTTGTTGGTGCGCCATCTGCCGGAAAAATTATTAGAAGAAAAATCTATGTTGTTGGCAATCGCAGAATAGACTACGTCAGTCTATGCAGCATAAAAACCCGAGGGTTACCAGTTCCGGCACTCAGTTACAGGTTGACCTCGATGTAGTAACGTTATCCTCTCTTGACTCTCCAGGCGATTCGAGTATTATTTCTCACAATGTAGCTGAATCACGACCTAATTTAGTCAAGGGCCTGAACTTATTTTATTGAACACAAGAAGCGTGAAGTCTGTCAATAAAAAGCGTAACAAGTTGATTCAACTTCAAGGCATAATATACGCTGGCATGCCTGATATCGTCGCCCTCACAGAAACTTGGTTGAACGACTCTGTCGCGTCAAATGAAATTCTTCCCGAGGGTTACACCCTGTATCGCAGAGACAGAGGTGGCAAACGAGGTGGCGGAGTTTTTCTTGGTATTCGTAATGATATTATCTCCCGCCGTCAGCCCGATTTGGAACCCAGCATTTGTGAGGTTATAATTTGCGAACTTGTGCCTAGTAAATCATTGAAAGTATGCATTATCTTGTGCTACAGACCTCCAGATAGTGATCCTGCATCTTTTAATGATTTTTTGTGTAACGTTTTTACTAAATGCAGTACTGAGTACAAAATTTTATTCGCACTTGGCGATTTTAATCTCCCAGATATTCCTTGGTGGGACGAATCAGCGAACACTGGTCACACGCTGTGTGACTTGGCTGACAGCTTTTCCCTTACCCAGATCATTTGACCAACCTACTCATATAAAGGGAAATGTGCTTGATTTAGCTTTCACCAATATCCCTGAACGTTGCTCCGAGCCCAATGTAACATTTAGTCAGTTTGATAGTGATCATGCTGTGATCCATTTCAATTTTCAAACCCGTGTCAACAGACTCATGCGCGAGAAACGTGTACAATTTTAAAAGAGCTGACTTTATCGGGCTACGATCTCACATGGACAAAGTGTCATTTCATTCTGCTCTGCTTCATCTTGATATTAATGTTAATTGGCAAAGTTGGCTTGATCTTGTGCATTCATCTGTCAGCAAATTTATTCCCATTGCCGTGATTAAGGATTTAAATTCTCCTGCCTGGGTTAACAGTGAAGTGCGCCACCGGAGCAACAAAGTACAATCCACACGGAAACTAGCTAAAAAACACAATACTGAAGCATTGTGGGCGAAATTTCGCAAACTAAGGAATAAATTAAAAAATGCATGTACTTTCAAGTACAATCAGTATTTGGATGTTCTCAGTGATTCTCTTGCCAAAACACCAAAGCGTTTCTGGAGATTCTTCATGAATAAAACAAAGACAAAAAGTATCCCCAGTCTTGTTGCTTATGGAGATAAAACTGCCTCCGATCCGAGCACAAAGGCCAGTCTGTTCAACAAGTATTTTCAATCCTTATTTACCCCTCAGCCTCTAGAGCGAACATCCCCGGATATAACAGTCTTCAAACATGTTCATTTGGGTGATTTAAGGATTACTGTCCATGATGTTGAATCAGTTTTGATTAACCTTGATACAAACAAAGCACATGGGCCTGACATGTTACCAGCTCGGATTTTAAAAGAATGTGCTTGTGAACTGGCTCCGTCACTTTGTAGTCTTTTTAACAAATCTTTTCAAACCGGAGAATTATCACTTGGTTGGCTAAGAGCAAATGTTATTCCAGTCCATAAAAAATCTGACAAAGAAAATGTGAGTAATTATCGACCGGTATCGTTATAATGCATTTGTAGCAAGGTGCTGGAAAGGTGCATACTTAATTTTGTCTATCCTCATGTAGTGCCTGTTTTACATCACCTACAACATAGTTTTGTTAAGGGTCAGTCGACAACAACTCAGTTAATCCAGGTATTTCACGAAGTTGGCAAATTCTTTGATCAGTCCGGACAAATTAATATTTTATATTTAGATTTTCATCAGCTTTCGACTCCGTCCCCCATGACTTACTTTTATTTAAACTCCAGAAATATGAATTTCATGGTAATCTTTAAAGTGGTTTACGTCGTATTTATCCAATCGTAAACAAAGAGTTGCTGTTGATGGTGCCCTATCATCCTGGTATCCCGTTAAATCAGGGGTTCCACAAGGATCAATTTTAGGCCCTTAGAGGTTTCTGCTGCATATTAATGATATGCCAGACTGTGTAAGTCCTGAGACTTGGGTTGCCTTGTTTGCTGATGATTCTAAATGCATAAGAGATCAGAAAGACGCAAGACTGTTCACACCTGCAGTGCGACCTAGAAAACATTTTGGATTGGAGTCGTAAATGGGACGTGAGATTTAACACTGGTAAATGTAAACTATTGAGCGTTACAAGGAAGCGAATTCTCATTCTTCACCATTACACCATGAATGGTAATTTAATCGAAAAAGTCAACTGCATGCATGATCTTGGAATTGTGGTGTCATCAAATTTATCATGGGAAGCACATGCTAATGTCTTAGTCAGTAAAGCAAATCGCATGCCTGGATTAATTCAAAGAACTTGCGGTCATACATGTTCAGTAACAGTAAACTGTATGTTTCGCTTATAAGACCACTTTTAGAATACCCCACCCAATCTTGGGCCGTTTCGTCAAAAAAATCTCTCCTTCATATTAAAGGTGTGCAAAGGAGAGCCATTAAGTACATTCTTGGTTGATTGTGTATTCTTGTGCAAACGCTTGAAGGGGGAATATGACATTAACTACAACCATTTCGTTTCATTTCAAAATGAGGATACATTTTTAATGAAAATTCCAAAATTTAGGACTGAAACTTTTCGCCATTCTTATTTTAACAGGTTATTTTATTTGTGGAACGCCAGTCACCTCTATCAAATTTCTGATACTACAGCTGCTTTTAAATCGAAGCTATTTAATTTTTATAAAGAAAAGTTCAACAACTATTTTTCTTCTGATGATTCCTGTACATGGGTAGGCAAATGTCATTGTTCACGTCGTCGTCTGTCCCTCTGATGTTACTTGCACTGGTATACTGTCTTATTTTATTAGTACTATTTTTTTTTTCTTCTCATTGTACAATTTTCTTCATGTTATGGGATGATCCTCACAATAGGAGCCTTGCCACCTGTGCGATCATTTCCTGACTTCTGTCAAAGCTAAATAAATAAATAGATAAAGCTTCCGGTCCCAGCGCTATGGGAGACGGCCGACAAAATTAAACAGCCAAAGCGCAAAAGAATGGTAGAAGAACAAATTGAACAAGTGTCTGCCACTAATGGCAATATCCTCCGCCGCCTCCATTTTATGTGCCCGTATGGACGGACATACATACGGGCGGAAGGATGGAGCCCAATACCATATCCCCCGCTTCGCGCTAATCGTGCGGCGGGGGATAACCAAGGAGGAAAAACGCGAGACGGCCAAGAGCTGTATTTATATTGGTGCCGCTTTTGATGGGAAAAACTGAAGGAATCAAAGGATTAAAAAAGTGTTGCACAGAAAGATAGCCCTGCTGCTACTGGACAGGTAAACTATGTAAAAATTTTACTCTGTCGTAGTTATGCAGTTTTATCAGTCTCGGATAGTCTTGTAGGTGGTTTTTAATCCTGCTAATGTCAGTTTATAAATGAACCGTCATCATTTGTGGCCGACTACAGCTTGTCTCGCTGTGTAACGATAGCATGTGTGGCTATAGGACACCAGCTAGTTTTAGCTAATACCTTCAAAAAGCCCTTCATACCGAAGTTTCTGCATGGATGTAATGTTTCATTGGTCCATGATTTCAGCGAGGCTTTCACACGACAATCACTGAGAGTGTCTGTTTATATAGTACTTATACTGTAACTGAGCTGCTGCTCTCCTCTGCCGGAATCCGATTCGCATTCCTGTGCCTGGCTTGGGGATGGGGGGCGGGGACTGCTTACATAGGCTTTGGACAAGAAGCTACAAAAATGAACAAATCAGTTAGAGCAGCTTTAAGCCCAACACTAATTTTGTTATTTACTTCATAATACATGAGTATTTTTCTGCAAAAAAAGGAGTTTGTCACTCTCTATAGCCCCTGGAAAGAGAAATTGGCTCCATATGATGTTACTATTAAAAAAAATTATCAACATGTTTTGAAAACTTTGACCCCCAAAATCTCAAAGGTGTTATTTTGTGACTTCGTTTCTTCTTGCAAACAGGTCTTCAGTTTTCACCCATTACCCCCTTTGAGTGAAATATTTACCACGTCCCACCATCCTCCTGCAGTTTCAGCCAGTTTTGTACTTTTTATGGCACCTAAACAAAAAGCTCCGTACTGCAGGAACTATAAGCTACAGAAATTAATGTTGCGGAAAAAGTTGTAGGACATATATTGGACTGGCATCTGATCACAACTTTAATTTATGAAATTAAAACGGGATCATAAAAAATCCATTGTGACTCCTAAGTACTTACATGTGTACAAAAAAAATGTATGTTTGAGAAGACAGTGTGCAAGAATTGTTCTATGTTTATATGCCAATACCACTCAGTGGAGTTAAAAATTTGTCTAACCAACATTAGGGTCTATTTTCGGTAAAGCAACAAGGAGAACAATGGTAAATATGAAGAATAATGTTTAATAAAGCAAAATCTGCTTAAACTGTTCAGAAGTTAAACTTTACTGTTAGATTATGGTTATGGTTGATGGTTAGTGAAAGGCAACCGTGTTTAAGTTAGGGAGGTTAGTGTTCAGGGTTTGGGAGAGGCAATCGTGTTTAAGTTAGGGAGGTTAGTGTTCAGGGTTTGGGAAAGGCACTCGTGGTTAAGTTTAGTTGTAAGAGTTCAGGGTTGAGGATGATAGACCGGATTCACACTTGATAATCTAATATTAAACTTGCAGTCAGAATCGAGGGAGGACACGGGTCTCTCCTGCCAAAGACTGATATCGTGTTCACCTAACATCCACCCAGGGCTTCCTCCTGACGACTTTGTCCCGATTTAAACACATCATCCTCCTGCTTCACTAATTACTTGCATTACTTACAAATTCTATAACACTAACATTTCATAGCAGTGACTTTGAACAATGAATAAGAGCCTGGAGAATTCAGTCAAGAAAAGTTCAGCATTTTTTGGATTTAGTCTGATAATTGCCATCCCCACAACATAGCATGCATTATATAAAAGTAGCAAATAAGCAATCACTGTCATAGGCTTCATATTGGTACCGATCATTTGTTTATCAGGCAAACAGAAACAGGGGTAATGAAGTACTGAAAGGTGAGGTTACTGCAGGTCTTTCATACAGAATGCCACTGTACACAGCGTCTAGCATAGTGCGAGGGTAACCAAGAGGTTAATCAGTGTGTATCACAGAGTGTGAGTAACTAACGAGTTGCACAGTGTATATTGTAGTGTGGGGCAACTAAGGGGTCACACAGTCTGCAATGCAGAACAGGGGTAGTAAAGGGGTAGTAAAGCCGTTACACAGAGTGCTCTCAGTCGTAGCCAGCAGCAAATATCATGCTGACCATTTTTTTTTCTCAATAGGTAAATCCAGAAAATAAAAATACAGCGCCCTCCGTAATTATTGGCACCCCTGGATAAGATGTGTTAAAAGCCTTAAAATAAATTGAATTTTTATTGCAGAAGCATACTCTCAAACTAAAAACTCAGTTTGACGCACTGGGAAGGCAAGGCTGTAGCTCAGGCTCGGTTTCTGCGATTAAGGTGGTTTAGAGTTCGTTAGAATCACGAGGACTCATACAATCAAATTCCTACTGGCATAGTCTTCCTGACGGCATCACAAGCCGATGGCAGAGAGGAAAGTACATTGCAAGGAAGCTGAATGCTACGGAGCTGAGATATACTCAGCAACAAAAGTTTCTGTGACACCATTTATGTGTATGTTATAAATGACACGCAAAGATCTCAATGCAATCAATATGTTTATTTAACAGGAGAAACACTGACTTTTCAGTGCCAACGTCACTCAAAACGAAAAATGTCATTTTCATGCGTCATGAAGCACTTGTCTGTCGTCTAACCAATTGTGACCTTCACACTTCAATACCGGGTGTGACTTCCTCGTGCCATGATGCAAGCAACGCATCTCCGGCGCATGGACCGAATCAGATGTGCCAGAAATTGCTGTGGGATGTCATTCCAAATCTGAGGTAGACGTTGTCGCAATTCCTGGAGTGTAGCTGGCGGGTTATCCAACCGCCGCAAACGTCGATCCATCTCGTCCCAAAGATGCTCGATTGGGGACATGTCTGGGGATCTGGCTGGCCATGGCAGGACATTGACATGTTGTTGCATCAGATACTGCTGTACAATCCTTGCAACGTGTGGTCTGGCGTTATCATGTTGCAGCGTTATTCCGGGACCATGTTGCATCAAAAACGGTACCACCAATGGCCGTAGCACTTCATCGCCATATCTTTGACCTGTCAGATTTCCATCAATAACAAGCAAATCTGTTCTGTTTCTAGCCGTGATCCCTCCCCAAATCATGACACTACCACCTCCAAAACGATCAAATTCCTGAACACAGTTGTTGGCATAATGTTCTCCACGTCGACGGTATACACGTAAACGACCATCACATCGGTTAAGCATGAATCTTGATTCATCAGTGAAGAGTACAAGATCCCACTGACGTTGGATCCACCGTCGATGTTGTTGTGCCCACTGTAGACGCAGTCGTCGGTGTTGTACTGTGAGTATTGGACGTCTTGCTGGCCGACGTGGGACAATGCCAAAATGACGGAGACGGCGACGGATTGTCTGTGCAGACGGTCGCCTCAAACCAGGTATCGTTCTTGCAGTTATGGTTGCAGGTTGGAATCGATTTCGGAGATGGGTTGTTCGAATCCAGTTGTCCTGTCTGGGAGTGGTTACTCGTGGACGGCCGCTGCGAGGACGGTCTCTGACATGTCTTGTCTGCTGATGACGCTGCCATAAGTTCCAAATGGTGTTTCGGTGGACATTCAGGCGATGAGCAACTTCCCTCTGCGAGGTTCCGGATTCAATCATCCCAATGGCCCTCCACCGATCATTTTCAGACAGTCTTGGCATTTAGAGGGTAGAGTTCCTGATCCGAAATGGCTGTGTTTTCGATAAGTGATGCTTCCGTCGTTCATCAGGCACAATGTGAACATTCCAAAAATTCTCCTCTTTTATTGCCATCCACAAGCATGATTTACGCACATTTTCACGTGCAAAGTCATTTTCTTGCATTTTCATGATTTCCATTTCAATGTTGTGTTTACGTGTACTGTTTCAGTCTGATATCACCATGTATGACAATTTCATAATTGCGTTATGAAAAATAATTAACAATATTGGTGTCACAGAAACTTTTGTTGCTGAGTATATTTGAAGCAACGCCCCGGGAAAGAACATGCTAGGATCCCGGCAGATCTAGGTTTGTTATAACAGGAACACATTGAGCTAACAATAGCAAGAGCAGATTTACCCTCGAGCAGTTTTTTTACGGCAAAATATCAAAGGTAAGAATTTTTTCTGCTCATCTCTGTAGACTGTTAAGTGTATGCCTGCTGTTCTTTCAATGTGGT